>CAJQZJ010033880.1:727237-742928 GCA_907164525.1 Lophiomys imhausi | reverse complement strand
ATTCATGAGCCTCTTGTTCCTCTCCAGCTGCAGCTGCATCAGACTGCTCCTGACCCTCCCATGCACCCAGCTCATGCCTGTGCCCACGAGAATTACACTCTTTTCTCTTTCACCGTTCCTCCTCCATCTTGTCCACCTGTGTCATCTCAGTTTAGCAGCCACATCTGTAGATAGCTTCTGACCGGTCCCCAGCTGGGGAAGGATATTCAAAATGTGAACCTGTGGCAGACATTTCATATTCAAACCAAAATATAAAAACACTTGGCTGGGTGTAGTGGCACAGGCCTTTAATCCCAGCACTGGGGAGGCAGATCCAGGTGGATCTCTGTGAGTTCAAGGCCAGCCTGGTCTACAGAGTGAGTCTAGGACAGCCAGAGCTACCCAGAAAAACCCTGTCTCAAAAACAGAAAAAACATTTTGAAAGACTTATTTTAAGCTGTGCGTGCATATGCATCTCTGTGTGGGTATATGCACATCTAAATGCAGGTGCCAGTGGAGGTCAGAAGAGGGTGCTGTGTCACCTGGAACTAGAGTGACAGGCAGTTGTGAGCCACCTGATGTGGGAATTAGGATATGAACTCAGATCTTCTGCAAGAGCCTTACACACTTGACCACAGAGCTATCTTCCAGTCCTTTTTTCTTAAATTTAATTATTAGGGGGATGGAAAGATAGTTTAGTAGCTAAGAGTATTTGTTACTCTTGCAAAGATTCCTAACACCCACATGATGGCTCACAACCATCCATAACTCCAGTTCCGGGGGATCCTATACCCTCTTCAGGACTCCATGAACACAGGTACACATACAAACAGGCAGGCAAAACACCCAGAAAATAAATCTAAAAGATGAATTGTGTGCATATGTTTGTGTGGCATGGCATGCACATGGATATCACAGGACAACATTGAGGAATCAGTTCTCTCCTCCTGCCATGGGTTCCAGGGATCAAACTCTGGTCCTCAGGCTTGCACAGCAAGTGCTTTCACACCCTGAACAATCGTGCGCACCCTGCAGCAGTCTCAGAGTACATTCCTAGTTATGTTATCATATGGTTACATCTGCATTCCCTGCTGGACTCAAAGCCAGCATTCGCGGACCCTAGGCTCAATTCTCAGTAAGGGCGTACACACACACACACACACACACACACACACACACACACACACACACACAGAGAGAGAGAGAGAGAGAGAGAGAGAGAGAGAGAGGACAAATGAAATAGTAACTGTTTATAGCCTCCTTGGTATCCTATGGCTCCATATGGTGTAATACATATTTACGATTTGCTGGTGGCCTTCCCCAGCATGAAGGGTATTTGCTGACAGGGCAGCCCAAAGAGGAGATACAGAGAGGAGGGAATAAGTCAGGTGCGATCGTCAGGGGAATCTCGCAACTGACTTACTAGTAACCGGGCGCTTCTTTATTTATACAAGTTTCACAGAACAAAGATGAACATCCAAGTGCTACACAGTATCTGTTTGATTTTTCATTGCATGTCCAGGTTACCAGTTCAATTAGAAAATACAAACAGGACAGATTTTATTATTATTATTAGTTCTATAACTCCAATTTAAAGAATCTAAAGAACATCTCCTCCAAAGAAAATACATTTAATATATGACAGCCTGCTTTTAGACTGGCAGTGTTTGCTGTTTGAAAGCATTCTAGACAAACCAAAAATATCTGAACTGGTCTTTTTTATGAATAGTAAATATTAATACTTAACTTCTTTACTGTATGTTTCATCATCCATGCTATAAAGTAGGCAAAGTTTACTTTAATCAATCTACCTTATTTACTGAGTTTATTCCTTCAGGAGTGTACCCTGTACAACCCCTTATCTTTGTTTTTTTTAAACATTTATTTATTTATTTATTATTTATTTATTATGTATACAGTATTTGCTCTACATATATGCCCAGGCACCAGATCTCAATGTAGATGGTTGTGAGCCAACATGTGGTTGCTGGGAATTGAACTCAGGACCTTTGGAAGAACAGCCAGTGCTCTTAACCTCTGAGCCATCTCTCCAGCCCTTTTGTTTTGTTTTTTGAGACAGGGTCTCTCTGTGTAACAGCCCGGCTGTCCTGGACTCACTGTGTAGACCAGGCTGGCCTTGAACTCACAGAGATCTGCCTGCCTCTGCCTCCCAAGTGCTGGGATTAAAGGTGTGGGCCACCATACCCCGCATAACCCCCTATCTTTAAACTACATTTTCAGAGAGCTCTAAGCCTATAATAAATAGAGGCCTTGACTCTGTAGCCTATTCTCCTGGCCCGTTAGTGTGTGTCAATTGTCTCTGTTTACCCTGCACCAATTATGCTGTTTGAGTTTGCTCAGGGGCAGATAGATACCCCTAGAAGATTGCTGAAGTAATGGCCTCATCTAGCTATGTGCTTATCTGTGCTTAATGACCTCGAGGGCAAGGAAGACTTCCAAATAGTGGCCAGATCAAGTTAATTTTAGGATTTTCCTAAAAAGACTCAGACATATTTTTTCCTCAGGAAAAGACATAAATTGAATCATAATGCAGAAAGTCCCCAATAGTGTAACACACAAAGACCAAAACTCAAAAGTTACCGATAGAAGGACAGTGATTGCCGCAATCCGCTCAGCTTTTCTGGAACTGTGAAGAGCAGCTTGCTGGCTTCATGACTCTCACCGTTTTCAGTGGCTGTGGCTGTGCCACATATTCATATGTTTTGTTCATATTCAACATGCTGTGATTTACACATGCTAATCAAGCACTCTGTTAATTGAGCTGCAGCCCCCAGCCCCTGACTTCCAGTTTTTGAAGTGTTTAATTGAGTATCTCATTTTCTTCTCTCTCTTATTTTTTTGTTTTTTGAGATAGGGTTTCTCTGTGTATATCTTACTGTCCTGGTCACTTTGTAGACCAGACTGGCCTTGAACTCACAAAGATCTACCTGCCCCTGCCTCCTGGGTGCTGGGATTAATGGCATGTGCCACCATGCCCAGCCATTACAGACAGTTGTGAACTGCCATGTGGGTACAAGGATTTGAACCCGGGTCCTTTGAAAGAGCAGCCAGTGCTCTTAACCACTGAGCCATTTCTCCAGCCCAAGTACCTCATTTTCTGATAATTGGTATTAAATAGAAAGATTATGTTAAACTTGTGCATTGTTGATTCTTCCCAGTAGGATGACGGACTTGCTTTTCTGTGAGCCAACAGAACTCTATAACATCTTGAATCAGGTCTCCAAGCTGTCCAGATTAGCTGAGCCCAACTACCTCTGTTTACTGGGTAAGTAGACAATAATACCCCAAACACACCAACATACAGACACTCGACACACACACCAACACATCAATCCAAACATACACACACACACACACACACACACACACACACACACATGAACGCTAACATACAGACACATGACACATACCAACACACCAAAAAAAATCAGAAAGAAAGAAAGGAAGGGGAAGGGAGAGGAAGGGAGGGGAGGGGAGGGAGAGAAAAAGAAAGAAAAGAGGTGGAGGTAGTAGAGTTAGAAGGGTTTTTTTTTCTTTTCTCTGTTTTCAGGTTTTTCAAGACAGGTTTTCTCTGTGTAGCCCTGGCTGTCCTGGAACTCACTCTGTACACCATGCTGGCCTTGAACTCACAGAGATCTGCCTGCCTCTGCTTCCTGAGTGCTGGGATTAAAGGTGTGTGCCACCTCACTTGGCCAAAGGTTTTTGTTTTAAGACAGAATGTAGGGGCTGGAGAGGGGGCTGTATGGGTGAAGGTGTTTGCAGTCAAGGCTGATGAGTCCACCTCCTGGTACCCACATGGTGGAAAGAGAGAGCTCTGACTCTCACAGTTTATCCTCTGATCCCCACTTGTGTGTGGCACGTGTGTACCACCTCCCCATAAATACCTAAGTTCTTCATTTGAAGGCAAGAATCTTACTATGTAGCCCTGACTGGCTTCAAACTCACAATCCTGCTTCCATTCCTCCTTACACACACACCAGGTGCTGAGCTCACAGCTGTGTTTTGAGTGGACAGTGTTCTCACGTTCCTTCACAATTCCAGTTCTGAGTTCAACCCTTGTCTTTGCCAGATGTTCGGACCAAACGGCAATATGATGAGAGCCACGTAATCACTGCGCGTAGAGTGAAGAAGGTATCAGTCTGGGTCAGAGTCAAGCGGGCTGGGGAACCTTGCAGGACGTGGGAAGGAGAGGGAGACTTTGTCCTGGGTCCAGAGGGTGGCATTGACTGAGGTGTCAGGAAGGAACATGTCCCTGAGTCCCTCTCACATTCCCTAGAGCTCCTCCTGGTAGGCACTCCCGATCCCTGCTGTTCTTAAGTGGGCAGCATGCCTTACAGTCAGTGGTGTCTGTGAGGTGGGCAAGAAGGTCCACACAGCCTCTGTATGTCTGCTCTCTGTCCTCTAGGACTTGTCTGTGAGCTTGGTGGTGGGTTTATCTAGTCTCTGGCATCTGGTAGGTGGTCAGTAGAGATTGTTGGCAAGTACAGGTGAGCAGAAAGAGGTCTTTCCTCTGCCCAGATCACTTCCCAACCTTTGTTTACCCTTTCATGTGTGTTATGTGATGTGTGTGTATTATGCGTGTTATATCTTCTTCAAGTGTATCAAGTGCTCTTAACTGCTGAATGATCTCTCAGCTCCACTCACTTATTAGGCCCCCGCTCTGTGAGGGTAGGTACGTGTAGAGATCAGAAGATAACCTCTACATGTGGGTTCCAGGAATTGAACTCAGGTCCTCAGGCTTATCAGCAAGCACCTGCTGAGCCATCTTACTGGCCCTTATTCTTAGCCAGAGTCTTGATATGTAGTGTAGGCTATCCTGGATCTCAAGATCCTCCTGCCTCAGCCTCCTCATGCTGGCAACAAACATGTTCCTGGTTATTCTCTTGAGCTTCTAGACAAATGAGATTTCTTCCTTTTGTATTCTAGAGATCCTTGTTAGTCTGGACTTCTGTGGCCCCTAATTTCCTGTCTTGACAATATTCTATAAAGAAGAATGCATGGGCACTTGTCCCGCATATCCTCTGTGGGGACTTCTGTATCAGAAAGTCCAGGTTTTAACACACAGCATTGGGCTCAGGTTCCCCATAGTGATGTTGCTTATAGGGGACCCTGAGAGCCAGTGAAGACCACACTCTGAGCTGTCATCTAGTCAGGAATCCTTGATTTCTGCTGCTAGGTTCATATGTGTTTAGTACTGTGAGAGCACATCCCCTCCCCAGGTAACCTTACCCCTCATCAGGTGACCTCCCTCCCTCCCCAGGTAACCTCCCCAGATGACCTCACTCCCTCCCCAGGTGACCTCACTCCCTCCCCAGATGGCCTCACTCCCTCCCCAGGTGGCCTCACTCCCTCCCCAGGTGACCTCACTCCCTCCCCAGGTGGCCTCACTCCCTCCCCAGGTGAACTAGAAACCTCAGTACTCAACCCCTTTATTAGTTACTTTTCTTATTCATTACAGTGACAAAAGCCATTGCAGGAAGGGAGAGGGTATTGTAGTGGGCAGGCACAGGAGCCAACAGGTCACATTTCGTCTGTAGTCAGGAAGTAGAATAGACCAGAGATGCGACTGGACTATAAAGCCTTAAAGCTCATCCCCTGTGACCCACTTTGTCTGGCAAGGCTTCACCTGCTAAAGGTTCCACCACTGCCAACAGTAGTGTTGTCATCTGGGGACACTTGTGCCTGTGGGAGGCATTTCACACTGAAAGCATAACATCTTTTGTTTCCACTCGTGGGACCTACATAATGGTGACCCAGCCACTCATGACTCTGCCACTCATTAATACCATCCTACCTCATGGCTCCTGGTGGCCGTTTATCCACTTACATAAAGCATATCTAGGGTCTGTCACATGCCAGAGACTGTTCTAGAAGCCCAAGGTACATTAGTGTAATGGTTAATAGTGGCTGCCTGGCAGGGTCTAGTATCATCTTGGAGACAAAACTCTGGGCATGTCTGTGAGGGGGTTTCTAGAATGAGCTAAATGAGGTGGGGACACGCACCTTGAGTGTGCTCAGGACCAAGTCTTGGGCTGGATCCAGACTGAGTAGAAATGGGGAAGTGAAGCTGAGCGTGGTGGAGCATGCCTTTACTCCCAGCACTTGGGAGGCAGAGGCAGGCGGATCTCTGTCAGTTTCAGACAACCTGGGCTACACAGACAGACTCTGTCTCAACCCCCCCTGCACTCCCCAAAATAAAGCAAGCTGAGCACCAGCATTTGTCTCTCTGCTTCCTGACTGTGGACACAATGTGACCAGCCACCTTGCACTCCAGCAGAGACACCTTGTCTACCACAACTGACTGTACCCTCAAACTGTGAGCCAAAACAAGCCCTTCCTCCCGTCAGCCAGCTGTTCCTGTCAGGTCTGTTACAGCAGTGAGAACAGTCAGTACTACAATTAGAGACTAAACAAAAGACCCAAGTGCCTGCTGTCCCAAAACCTGCATTTGATCTCAAGGTTTTCCTGGTGACATTTTCTCACTCGGGGCTTCTGCTTTGTGACTGAAACCTTCCCCTCTTCATGAGTGCTTTTGGGTTTGGTTCTCCTGCCAACATCTCTTGTTCATCCAGCCACAGTGACTCTGATGGGCTGTGAGCCCAATGATGGTGGAGCCATTCTCCAGCCAGCTCAGTCTACCTGCTGCTGTCCTTCTTAGTGGTGGGTAGGAGAGACCTCTCCAGGATTGAAGAGACTCTCCCTTCTTCCTGCCTCATGAGTCATCAGGGGAAGGAGGACAAGACCCCCCCCAACCCTTACCTCAGGCTCCTCTGGGATGCTATGCAGGGACAGCATATCCAGCTGGGCTCCCTGTGTGGTTTCCTCAGAAAGACAATCAGTACCTCATCCCGGAGTCCGTGGATCTGGAGTGTGTGAGATACTGCATCGTGTATGACAGCAACACCAGTTCCCTGGAGCTGCAAATACGGCATGAGGAAGAGGAAGAAGAAGAAGAAGGAGAAGGCGAGGATGACAAAAATGGTAATCACACCCAAGGAGAGTTCTTAGTTTTTTTGGTGTTGTTTAATCCCAGCACTCAAAAGGCAGCGGCAGGAGGATCTCTATGAGTTTGAGGCCAGCCTGGTCTACAGAGTTCCACAGGCCTATGGGGACCAGAGGTCAGCCTGAAGTGTCATCCACCTTGTTTTTTGACTGTCTGTGCTGGCCTGGAGATTGTCAAGAAGGCTAGACTTAGACTGACTGGCCAGTGAGTCCCTGCCTTCCTGGTGCTGACACGGCAGAGGTGTGCCTGGCTGCTTCACACCAGGTTCTGGGGCTTGAACTCAGCTCCTCCATTTGCAAGGCTAGCACTTTCCCAACTAAGCCATCTCCTGCACATACGTGCACCTCTACGCATGTAAAAAACATGAGCACACGTGTATATTACATATACACATGAAAGATAGGAGGAGGAGGAGGAGGAGGAGGAGGAGGAGGAGGAGGAGGAGGAGGAGAAAGTGAAGTCACTTACCCAGCAAGTAAGTGAGCTCTGCCTGCATAACAAGTGATCTGAATGAAACTCAGTGGCCCTAAGTGACAGAATGTTTGCCATCCTATCTTTGGGTCCAGAATTTAGGAGCCGGTCATCTGGAAGACCCAGTGTTTCTCTAGAGGGTATGGTCAGAGTGCCAGCTGGGCCCGGTGTGGCAGCACATGGGTATAATCTCAGCACTGACGGGGTGGGCTGGAGCAGGAGGACTAAGTCTCAGGACAGCCTAGGCTGCAGAGTGAGACCACGTTTCAAATGAAAACAAACAACTGTAGCTTAGAGTGGTCACCTAACATGCTTGGAGCCCTAGGTCCACCCCAATACCACAGAAGCAGGGTGTGCTGGTGCACACTTGGGATGTGGAGGCAGGAGGAGCAGAAGCTCAAAGCTGTTACCAGCTGTGCCGCAAGGTCAAGGTCAGGCTGGGGTATGTGAAACCCTGTCTCTAAATAAACAAATAGTCGAACATAATGGTGCATGCTTTTAATCCCAGCACTCAAGAGGCAGAGGCAGGCAGATCTCTGTGAGTTTAAGGCCAGGCTTGCCTACATAGTGAGTTCCAGGACAGCCAGGGCTACATAGGGAAACTTAATCTCAGTAAACAAATGAATAAAATTGGGCCGGAGCTATACCTCAGTGGTAGAACATAGGGCCAAAGGTCCAATCCTCACTGTTATGTAAAAAAAAAAAAAAAAAGCCAGTAGGATGACTCAGCAGGAAGATGCTCTTGCCACCAAGTTTAACAGCCCAAGTTTGATCCCCAGGATCCACATGGTAGAAGGAGAGAATTTACTCCTACAAGTTGTCTGTCCTCTGACCCCTATATGTGTATGGTGATACACATGTGCACTTATGTACACATACAAATGAATAAATAAAGTAATAAAAATCAAAAGACTCCTCGAAAACATATGTAGTCAGTCCCAACACATTTGATGGACATTTTGAAGCTGGTTAATTCTCTTTTCAGCCTGTAGTTTTGGGGTAACTGGCTGAGCTGACACAGTGAGGGTGGCCATTGACACTCCCTGCCACTGGGTGGCGCTGTGGTTCAGCTTTTAACAACAACTGCCATTGAGACTTCCTAAGTGGTCTTTGGCTTGGAAATTTCTTTTTCCCTGTATAGGTTCCTGTGTAGATATTTGATATTTTGAATCAGAGTCTTATGTAGCCCAAGCTAGCCTCTCACTCACTATATAGCTGAGGATGACCTCGAACTTCTGATCTTCCTCCACTTCTGAGTGCTGGGGCTATTATAGGCATGTGCCACCATGTTGTATGCAATGCTAGGGATGGATCCGGGGCCTTGGGCATGCTAGGCAAGATTTCTACCAACTGAGCTACATCCCTAGCCCTTTTCATTTGTTTGTACATTTTGGGCTAGAGAGATGGTTCAGCAGTTAAGAACATGTACTGCTCTTGCAGAGGTCCTGAGTTGGAGTCCCAGTGTTTTAATGCAGGGTGGCTCGCAGCTACCTGCAACTACAGCTTCAGGGCACTTGGCCCTCTGCCGTGTGAAGTGCTTGCATTTCATGTGCATATCCCCCACTCGACACACTTAATTAAAACTTTCTGAAAATGCCAAGTGTGGTAGCACAAGCCTGTAATCCCAGCACTTGGAAGGCAGAGCAGATGGATCTCTGTGAGTTCAAGGCCTGCCTGGTGTACAGAATGAGTACAGAATAGCCAGGGCTACACAGAGAAACCCTGCCTTGAAAAACAAACAAACAAAAAACCTTTTTGACAATTATGTTTTATGTATATATGTATGGTGTGTGTGTGAGGGAGAGATATACCACAACACATGTGGATTCTGCCAGGTAAGTCCTGGGGATCAAAGTCAGGTGGTTAGGCTTGGCAGCAAGTGCTTTTACTCTCTGAGCCATCTCTCTGACCTCACCTTTTTTGAGACAGGGTCTCATGAAGCCCAAACCGGCCTCAACATCACTAGAGCTCGAACTTCTGTTCCCCCTGCCTCTACCTCCCCAGTGCTGGAGTTGCTGGTGTGTGCCCCATGCTCAGCTTGGTCATAGTTTCAGGACGACCAGCTAGACCCTGGAGCCCTAAGAGCTGGGGCTGGTGAGGTGGCTCATCAATAAAGGGGCTTGCTGCCAAGCCTGACAATCTGAGTTTGATCCCTGGTACCCTCATGGAAGGAGACAACCATCATCCACAGGTTGTCCTCTGAGCTGCATATATACACTGTGGCAGATGTATGCCCCCCCCACAAGTAAGTAAATGAGTACATAAATAAATGTGATTAAAAATAACACTCTCGCCGGGCGGTGGTGGCGCACGCCTTTAATCCCAGCACTCGGGAGGCAGAGGCAGGCGGATCACTGTGAGTTCGAGGCCAGCCTGGTCTACAAAGTAAGTCCAGGACAGCCAGGGCTACAGAGAAACCCTGTCTCGAAAAACCAAAAAAAAAAAAAAAAAACACTCTTATTATATAAGAGGTGTCATTGTGCTGTTGAGTTTCCCACTCAGAAGGAGACCGCAGCCAAAAGTATCATTTCCATTCTAGTTAGCTTTCCTCAAGTAAAGTGATGATGTCTTTCGGGTTGGGCCTAGCTGCTCACGCATTTAATCTCAGTGCTCAGGAAACAGGGTTAGGCAGATCGTGGTGAGCTCAAAGCCAGCCTGATCTATAAAGGGAGTTTGTACACCTACTAGTGGTATGTAGTAAGACTGTCTCAAAAAAAAAAAAAAAGAGAAGAAAATGAAACAAACAAACAAAGTAAAAAATGCGTTTGTGAAGCCAGATGTGCTGAAATGATGTCTTTCAGCCGGGTGTGGTCGTGCATATCTGCAGTCCTACCTTCAGTAAGGTTGAGGCCAAGGGATCAGGATCCCAAGTCTGTCATTCTCCTGCCTCAGTCTTCTGAGTGCTGGGATTGTAGGCCTACACCAACATGCTCAGCTACTGTTCTTGATGAACAGCCTTTTCTGAAACAGTGTGATGTAGCTCCTAAAGCTGCTTGGCAGGGTGGCTGGGTTTCATGGGAGTCCCCAGCCTCTCTAATGCTGACCCTGTAGCTGTGGTAGTTGTGGGCTGTAAGTCTCTAGCAGTGGAGAGGTAGACATCTAGGCTAAAGGTAACAGCATCCATGTGGCCTGGAAGTCTATCCCAACCCCTGTGGCCTCTAACCCACTCAAGAGTCTCTTGCTCAAGAGAGACAGGGCTGGTGCCCTGTAACCCACTGTCTGGACTCTGGGACCTCTAAGCCAGGCCCCATGGGGAAGGGCGACTTCCATCTGGACTCCTCCAAGTTGTCTCCCACCATGGTTTACAGACCCAAGTTCATCTCTAGAAAGGACTCTACCACTTATGTCCTGAGCAGGCCCTTCTGGAAGTGTCCTTGTATTTAAGAACAGAAGTTCAGTTGATTTAATCAAACTAATTTTTCCTTCCCTGGCTAATTTTACTTTGTGTATATGCGTGGGTACCTATAGAAGCCAGAGTATTGATCCTCAGGTGCTGTTCTCCTTCTAAATTACATTTTTTTTAAGTTTATTGAGGGTGGAGGTGTCACAGAGCTTGTGTGGAGGTCCTGGCCATCTGAGTGGGTGACAAGCACCTTTAGACCCAGAACCATCTTCCCAGCCCCTCTTTATTTTTCGAGACTCTCTCATTATGTATAATTCACTAGTTCAGCTAGGCTGGCCCACCATGGAGCCCCAGGGATCTGTTGGTCTTCATCGATGATGTCATTGATGAGATCACACGCATACTCTGCCAAGCCTAGCGTTTTTATGTGGGCTCAGGGAACAGAACTCAGGCCCTCAGGCTTCCATGACACTCCACTGTCTGAGCCATCTCCCCAGCCCCAGAAACTCAGTTTGGAGTCCAAGCCTATGCCCTTCTGCTGGTGGGCTCTTGAGGGTCTGCCAGCCTATCTTCCTGGGTCAGGGTATCATGGCTGAGGCAAGATTATGCAGACTTTCTTTGGAAGCTGCATGAGTTAGTTCTGTGTTAGTTACTTCCATGCTGCTTCAGACAGAAAGCTCACAAACAGCTTGGAAGAGCCAAGATTGATTTGGCTCACAGTTTCAGAGATTCGTCTCCAGTCACTGGCCCTCCACTCCCTCTTTTCTCTGTGTCAATGCAATGGTGCCACCACATTCAGGAGAGACCTTCCCTCCTCAGTTAATTCTCCTGTAAGCACCCTACATTTGCACCCATAGATATGGCTCCCCAGCGTCCTAGGTGATTTTAAGTCCAGACAAATGGTTAGTGAATATTAACTATTATATAGCATAAGTATGAGTCATGAAGAGCTTCAGGTTTTTTTTTTTTTTTTTTTGGTTTTTCGAGACAGGGTTTCTCTGAATATCTCTGGCTGTCCTGAACTTGCTTTGTAGACCAGGCTGGCCTCGAACTCACAAAGATCCGCCTGCCTCTGCCTCCCAAGTGCTGGGATTAAAGGCGTGCGCCACCACCGCCCGGCTGAGCTTCAGGTTTAAAATTTTTTTTTTTTTTGGTTTTTCAAGACAAGGTTTCTCTGTGTAGCCCTGGCTGTCCTGGACTCACTTTGTAGACCAGGCTAGCCTCGAACTCACAAAGATCCGCCTGCCTCTGCCTCCCAAGTGCTGGGATTAAAGGCAGGTTTAAATTTATATCAAATCATAAAAAGAGGGTCAGTTAGGTGATCCCTGGGACCCACATGGTGGGAGAAGAGAATGGGCTCCTGTATATATTTCCACATATATACCATGGTGCACACACGTTTCTAGTCTCTCTCTCATGCATACACACACACACACACACACACACACACACACACACACACACACACACGAAGCAGACAGGCACAATGATGCATGCCTCTAATCTCCACACTCAGGAGGCTGAGTCAGGAAGATAGTGAGTTCCATACCATAGTGAGCTAGATAGATCTCGTAAACAGAAACAATACTCAGCTACAAGGAGATATCATTTCGCACTTACTAGGGTGGGCATAATATAAAAAGAGACAGATAAAAATGAATGCTGGCAAGAACGTGGGACACTGAAACCTCTGAACTGAGCACAGTATAAAAGGGCCTGGGCATGGTGGCTCACAACTGTAATCCCAGCATTGGAGAGACAGAGCCTCCAATCCCAGCATTGGAGAGACAGAGCCTGGAGGATTTCTACAATTTTAAGAGCAGTCCTGGCTACATAGTGAGTTCTAGGCACAACTCTGCTACAGTGAGACCCTGACTCAAAACAAAACAAAAACCAGAGTCCTTAAATTGGTAGAAAGTGCCTATGAACAGATCCATCCCTGGATCTCAAAAGGGGGCAGGAGAGAACTAACCCCTATGAATTGGCCTCTAATCTCCATATGTACATTGTAGCACATGTATGTGCCTGCATACATGCACACAGTTAACAATAAAATAAATTTCATAAAAATTAAAAACTAATGCAAAGCTGGGCAATAGGGTCGCACACCCTTAATCCCAGCACTCAGGGGGCGGAGGCAGGCAGATCTCTGTGAGTTCAAGGCCAGCCTGGTCTACAGACCGAGTTCCAGGACAGCCAGGTCACACAGAGAAACCCTGTCTCAGAAAAACAAAAAACAAAACAACAAAATCCCCAACAACAACAAAACTAACCCAAACAAAACACAGCTATAAGAACAGAATATAGGGGCTGGAGAGATGGCTCAGCGGTTAAGATCAGTGGCTGTTCTTCAAAAGGACTCGGGTTCAAATCGCAGCACCCATATGGCAGTTCAGAGCTGTCTGGAATGGCTGGGCGTGGTGGCACATGCACTCAGGAGGCAGAGGCAGGTAGATCTCTGTGAGTTCAAGGCCGGCCTGGTCTACAGAGTGAGTCCAGGACAGTCAAGGATACACAGAGAAACCCTGTCTCAAAAAACCTAAAAGCAAAACAAAAACCAAAAAGCCTAAAAAAAAAAAAAAAAAAAAAGGAACAGAATATAAAGTGTGGTCTAGTGTAAAGAAAGCAGTGGTGAGTCTCTAAGTATTAAGGTACATACATAATCCAAAGAAATGAAAACACATCACACAAAAACTTACATTGTTCATAATAGCCCACAGTGGAAACAGCACAGATGTCTTAAAAAGCCAGTGAATGGACGAAAGGGAATGCAGTACCTCCACAGAACTGAGCCCTGTTGAGCCGTAACAGGGTGTGATGTGGAGCTGGAGGGATGGATCAATGATTAAGCACACATACTCCTCTTGGAGTGGACCCGGGTTCAGTCCCCAGAACCCACGCCAGTGCCTTACAACCACCTATAACTCCAGCTCCTGGAGATCTGGTGCCCTGTACCGGCTTCCCTGGACACCCGTGTTCATGTACACAAACCCGCAAATACACATACACACATATAAACATAGTTAAAAATAACAAATTTGGGGGCTAGAGAGATGGCTCAGAGATTAAGAGCACTGGCTGCTTTTCCAGAGGACCTGGGTTTGATTCCCAGCACCCACATGGTTGTTCACACCTGTCTGGAACTCCAGTTCCAGGGGATCTCTCTTTTAACCTCTGTAGACACTGGACAAATGTGCACAGACATACTGACATACAGGTGAAACATTCAAACGTTTTTTAAAAATCTTACAAAGAAATAAGGTTTCATTTTTAACATCCCTCTCTATCCCTGACTCAGATGTTTTTCCTAATTTTATATGCCCCATTGACGTGAGTTTCTGAGTAATTGTTTTCAAATGGAAGTGGCCATCCATTCTAACCCTAGGCAAATGCTAAGCACACCTCCTGCCTCTTTGGTGTCCACCTGTAGAACTCTTACCTGGACCTGCTGTGGAATTTGGACAGATCCTCACTCACCTTACCCGCCAACCTGTCTATGTCCTCAGGGGAGGCTACGAATGCTTCTCTGGCCTGTACCACTTCTTCCGGACCCAGAAGATCATTTGGATGCCCCAGGTGAGGCAGGAGGATGAGCCTAGGCTACTAGGAAGTGAGGCTGGGGACGGACAGGTAAGTGGAGGTGGAGAAAGAGAAGATGAGGATGGAGGACATGGGGGAATTGGAGGTGGAGAAATGAGCCTGGAACAACCGAGGGGTTCAGTCTATAGTGACAAATTCAGAGCTAACACATACTGGGGAGGCCAGACATGGGATTCTGAAGGGGGTATGGTTTCTGTGTGGGGCCACTATGCTAAGTCAGACAGTGTGCAGTTTGACTCTGAAATCTCCCCCATAGATATACACTTTGAACACTTGTTCCCCTGCCAGAGTCCCTCCTGGAATGGCCGCAGAACCTTTAGGAGGGGGGCATGGCTGGTGAAAGTAGGTCCTAGGGGTGGGCCTTAAATGTTATACTCAGCCTCAGCTTTAGCCTGCTAACACTGCTTTCTGCTCCGTGCCATGGACCCATGCACCTTTCCTCACTTCCACGGACAAGACCCCACCACCATGGCTTCTCCACCATGGTGAATTAAATCTCTTTAAAACTGAGAGTCAAAATAAGCCTTTCGTCTTTCAGTATTTTGTACCAAGAATATTGCTAGATTTCTTTTTTCTGATAACATTGATCTGTTTTGTAGTGAGTGTGTGTGCCACGTGCCATGATGCATATATGGAACCCAGATTCTCTTCTTCCAGTGTGTGAGGCCTAGGGATTGAATTAAAGTTGCTTGGCAGCAAGCCACAACCTCAACTGGACAAGTTTTGGGCCACAGATTGTCAATTCTAACCTTTGTATGTATGGCCAGGTACAAACAGGTGCCATGAGGAAAGGGAACGTCAGTATGGAGGCCCATTCATGTACTATAATGCTACGGGTCAGTCCTTGTACACCCAGGCCTCTGACTTCTCATGTGAGGTATTTGTTGCCAGTGTGTTTGAAACTCAAGCTCTCTGTCTCCTTCACTGTCTTGGGATTCCTCTTCTGAGCTTACCTGTAGAGCCACACCTCCAGAGATAAACCTCTTGTTTCTCTTTAGTGGTCATATACCCACAGCAGCCTTCTTCCTTCCCCATCCCAGGAACTGGATGCCTTCCAGCCATACCCAATTGAGATAATTCCAGGCAGAGTCTTCCTGGGCAAATTGAGTCAAGCTTGCAATGCTAGGATTCACAAGGATTTGAAAATTAAAGCACATGTCAATGTTTCCATGGAGACAACACCCTAGTAAGTAAAGGTGATACTCTTGGTGGGGGAGTGTGCATGTGACACACACACACACACACACACACACACACACACACACACACACACA
>CAJQZJ010033880.1:696208-727227 GCA_907164525.1 Lophiomys imhausi | reverse complement strand
ACACACACACACACACACACACACACACACACACACACACACACACACGCAGGTGCCTGTGCATATGGAGGCCATATGTTGGTGCTGGGCATCTTCCTCTGTCATTCTCCACTTTACTTTTTTAAGACAGGACCTCTCACTGGCCTGGAATTCACCAAGCAGGCTGAGCTAGCTGGCCAATGAGACCAGGGATCCCTCTGCTTCTACTTCCCTAGTGTAAGCCAGCAAGCCTGGCTTTTTTTTTTTTTTTTTAAATAGAGCTTAGGGATCAAACTCAGGTCCTGATGCTTACCTGACAACCACCCTATCAACTGAGCCGTCTCCCCAGCCCCCACCACTAGTTCTATTAGTTCCCATCATCCTGATGTCAGCCCCTAATAATTCCCTTGTGGTTTCTGTGATGTGGACAAGGGACACCACAGTGGGGCTGGTTGATCACCCAAGTGTTGTGTGACTTTTCCTGGGGAGATGTGAACAACATCTATTTACCCCAGATAGGGCAGTGATGACAGACTAAACATAAGGATCCCACCACCAAAGTCCAACATAGAGGACCAGTGACGTTACTGTGGTTACCTAACAGGTACATGTGTGTGGGGAGACTACTTACAGGACATGGGTGAGTCACAGGCAGCTGAGTCAGGATTCATGAGAGCTGTGACCCTGAACTCCCTTCATGACTCACAGACAGCTCCTCAGGCCAGACAGTCTCTCCTCTTACCTGTAGCTGTTACTGCCTATATGGCTTGGGAGGGGCCTTGTGAATCTTGTAAGTTTGAGGAAGTTGCTGAGGTTTTGCAAGTTGCTCACTTCCTGAGCTTTGGAAATATCCTTTACTTCCTGAATCTTTTTTTTTCCGGTTTTTCAAGACAGGAACAGCTTTGTGTAACAGCTCTGACTGTCCTGGACTCGCTTTGTAGACCAGGCTGGCCTTGAACTCACAGAGATCCGCCTGCCTCTGCCTCCAAAATGCTGGGATTAAAGGCATGCGCCACCACCACCTGGCTACTTCCTGAATCTTAAGAAGCCTCCCTCCTAGAAGGAATGTCCCAATGAGGAAACAGCTACTCAACGCTGTGCTGCTTCCTTATGTTTTTTTTTTTTTTTTTTTTTGGTTTTTTCGAGACAGGGTTTCTCTGTGTAGCCCTGGCTGTCCTGGACTCACTTTGTAGACCAGGCTAGCCTCGAACTCACAAAGATCCACCTGCCTCTGCCTCCCAAGTGCTGGGATTAAAGGCGTGCGCCACCACCGCCCGGCTGCTTCCTTAAGTTTTACAGGTGACGGAGACAAGCTCTTGCATATCAAGATTGAGGATTCTTTGGATTCCACCCTTTTCACCTCTTTCCGGCACATCTGTCACTTCATGGGTAAGGAGGACTTCCAGATCAGGGAACACCCTTCTTGGTTTTCTCTGAGACACCCAGGACTTGAGAAAGAATACAAAATGTGCATGTCCAGCTGCTCAGAAGCCTTGGCCATATGACCATGAGCAGCTTAGGAGGAGTGCCCCCATGACAGCACCACTCTGTGTCTGACTGTCCCTTAGCTAGACGGCCATGTTTTCTGAGCCTGTTGTGTACAGTGAAGATATTGGCCAAACGTGGGTACACTGTGTTTTGGGTGCCTGCTCCTTGTGGGGCCTGGGGCCTCAGAAATGCTTCTCTTTGCATGTCTGTGCTCAGTGCTAGTCGGCAGTGTGGGTAAGGGAAAGAAGGTCCCCCAAACCCATCCCACTCTGATTCCCATCATGTTTCTTGTGTCTGCTTGGCACAGCAATGCCCATCAGCGTAATAAGCACAGATCTTTCAGTCAGTCCTAGAGTTGACCAGGAAAAGCAAGATTCCTGGGCAGAGCTAGGCCGAATCAGGCCAGGGATCTCTGCTGCCAGCATGGCACCAACATGGCCTACAGCCCAAGCTGCTGCTTACATGGCTGCGGGTGGGACAGTAGCCTCCAGTACCCCTCATTTGCCCAGCAATTAACCACTTTGACTTTTTAATTTGTTTTCAATTTGAGGGATACAACCAGGGTGGGGGCTGGAGAGATGGCTCAGCGATTAAGAGCACTGACTGCTCTTCCAGAGGACCCAGGTTCAAATCCCAGCACCCACATGGCAGTTCACAGCTGTCTGGAATGGCTGGACATGGTGGCGCACGCCTTTGATCCCAGCACTCGGGAGGCAGAGGCAGGCAGATCTCTGTGAGTTCAAGGCCAGCCTGGTCTACAAAGTTGAGTCTAGGACAGTCAAGGATACACAGAGAAACCCTGTCTCAAAAAACCTAAAAACAAAAACAAAAAAACCAACCAGGGTGATTAGTAGGTAAGTGCTGTACCCTTAAGCCATGCCACAGCTCCTCACTGGGGGATTCTAGGCAGGCGCTCTGTAGTATAAAGTCACAGTGTTGTTGTGGTGGTAGGAGGCAGTGGATGAGTGTCCAAGCGGTGTGAGTGTCTGGGGTAGTGTAGGATCAGGCTGTGTCTTCATCTATTGTCCACTGGATAGGGCTCAGATAAGTGGTGCTGTGGTGTCCGCAGGCAGAACCTTTGGCCTTGACCACCCAGGTCAAAGACCCAAGCTCCAGGGCAAATGCCAGCACAGTCAGGAAATGCCTTCTCCAGGAGCTAAAACTCTTTCAGTTTCAGTTATGACTCTGAGACCACTATTGAGTGAACATTTATTAAAACTTACATCATGAAGCTCTTATCTCTCCCACTCACCCCTAAAATCTATAAGCAAGCTCCCCTGAGAAGTGTGATGGTCCCCTTTTTGAACTGTGGGAAGTGTGGATGAACGCATTTTATTGGCTGGGATTGGGATGCTGGCAATGTTACATGGGGAAAAGGTGGGCTCACCTGCAACCACCTGTGGGGTTTCTTCTACATGCCACAGTGAAGATAGACCTTTGGGGTGTGTCCACGTTCTACAGAGGGATAGCCAGAAGCAGGGAGAGAGCTGGACCCCACACCTGCAGACCTCAGTTGGAGGGGGGTTCCTTAGGCTTCCAGGATCTGGGTCCAATCCATCTCACTGTTCCCAGCCACACATCTCTGGAGCCACACCCAACACTAGCCAGCCTTATACAGGGGCACACAAGCATGCACATTGACCAACAGCTACCTGGGACCTGCACCCTCACTCTGGGAGGCCCACATAGATCCACAGAGCCTCCAGTGGGGCCTGATGGCTACAAAGCCAGGATCCTCCAGGGATACCCAACAGTGCTCTACCACTGAGCCCTTCTTCTAGCTCTCACTGGACAATTGTAGACCCTCCAGTCCTCTTTTTCTTTTTTCTTTTGACAGCATCCCTGTGGGTTGCCCAGGCTGACCTTGAACTTTCAGTCTTTCTTCCTCTTCACCTCTAAACATGTAGGATTCCAGGCCTGTACTACTAGGCTTGGCAGGGCTGGTCTCCTGATGGCCACTGAGGTCCCAGGGAGGAGTGCCACGCACAGACCCTCTTGCCCCCTTCCTTTGCAGAAGTTCACCTGCAGCTCCACTCTGTCATCCTGATCTTTTCCACCCGGGGCATCAGCCGCAGCAGCGCTGCTGTCATAGCCTTCCTCATGCACTATAACGAGGAGACCTTGAAGGTACGTGTGCTTACCTGCTTGCAGAGGCTCTGGGTCTAAGCCAGGATGGTGGCTTGTGTAGATCTTTAATCTCAGCCCTCAAGAGGGCTCAAGACAGCACCTATGTAGATCTCTGTGAATTGGAAGCCAGCCTGGTCTACAAAGTGAGTTCCAGGACAGCCAGGACTTTGCATTGAGACCCTGTCTCAACCAAGCAAGGAAACAAACAAATGCTCTGGGTTTAGTTCATCAACACCTGAAGCAGGTATGTTGGGACATGTTTGTAATTTTAGGACTGGGACTGGAGGACTGGAGAGGGAGGCAGGAGAATCAGGAGTTCAGGGTCATCCTCAACTATAGAGTAAGTTTGAGGCTACCCTCAGGTAGCCCCCCACCATGTATGTGTGTTTATCGTATCCTCTGGAGCTGGAGTTAAAGGCACCCAGGGACTCACTCCAGCCCTCTATGAGAGCAGCGTAGGCTGCTCTTAGCTGCTAAGCAGTTTCTCCAGCCCCTAGCTTCTCTTTCTGATGTTGTGATAAAATACTCCGCAAAAGCAGCTGAGGGAGAAAGGGCTTGTTGTAGCTCACAGTTCAGGGTATAATCCACAATGGTGGGAAGTCAAGGCACCAGGAGCCTGAAGCAGCTGCTCGCATTGTATCACTATGAGGAAGCACAGAGTGATGGTGCACGCTGCAGCTGGGCTTACTGTCTCCATTTCTACAGTCATGGAATGGTCCTGTGCATCGTAAAGATGGGACTTCCTGTGTCCATTGACACAGATGAGTCAATCTCCCGCAGACAGACCCACAGGCCACCCCATTCTAGACAACCCCTCATTGATCCTCCCTTCTGGGTGATTCTAGACCTTGCTAAGCTCAGAAATGAAATTACCTACCACAGTCCCCAAGATAGTTTGGATTTGTCCCAAGAAGAATCTCATGGAGCCACAGCCATTGTGGCCTTAGCCAGTTAATCTTTTTTTTTTTTTATCTTGAAAGCAGAGGGATGAAAAGCAGGAGCAACAGCAGGGGGCTCATGACCAATGTCAGGCTGGAGCCTGCCCTGGCATCTCCCCTGCTAAACTTTGCTATTCACAACTTGCTTGCAGGCTCACAGGGCATGGGCAGAATCTAAAGACTCTCCAGATTTCATCCTACAGTGTGGTTTGGTGGTACAACACTTCCCTAGAAACCCCCAGTGAGGTCCTTTAGGAACAACTTAGTGTCCTTTGCTAGACACTCCGGTAAGAAGCTGACATGTAGTGGAACAATAGTGTGCTTCTCTGGAATCTACAAGGCCCTGAGTTTGGTCCCCACCTAGCACTGGGAAAACCAAACCAAACCCAAAAGCTTTTGAGCCATCCAACTGTGACTGTGTCAGCCCTTTCTGGCCACATCAAAGTGTAAAGGCTTCTGGCCAGGGTGATTTGGGATGTGGATGCAGGGAGCCCTCTTCTCGCTCAGCTCCTTTCCTGGCTAAGCTAGGGCCTGAAGGGTGTGCACACCCCTTGCTACCTGGTGTGCTTGTCCCTGGCAGTGGTTGATGCTGGATCCCCTTAGGTCCAGGCAAGTCTGGACTCAGGAGGAACCTAGTACTTGTTCCTGGAGTAGCCATCTTTGTCTTCTTTTGGAAGTCCCAACACTGAGCACTCTTCCAAGAGATGACTTCTAGGTAACTCTTGGCCAAAAAGAGCTGTTCAGCTCACTTTGCTGTGGCCAGGAGTGCCTGCTGCTCACTAGCCGTAGGAGGTGGCTCACTAGCATAGTGTGGGCAGGAGGCCGACATGGAACTGACATGCTGCAGCAGGCTTCCTGTACAGTGGGCATGTTGAACTCTCTGGTATCTATGTCCATTAAGGATCTGTAGAGAAGCAGCTGGCAAGGTGACTGAGCAAGTAAAGCCCTTGCCTGCAAGCCTGGCACCTGGGTTTAATACCTGGAACCTGATAAAGCTGGAAGGAGAGACCTGACTCCACATCTGGCCTCCACAAGTGTGCAGTGGGATGTGCACCCCACCTATATGTAGCATACACACACACACACACACACACACACGATAATAACAATAAATTTATTTTAGATTTGCATTTTTTCATTATTTATTTTGTTTGTTTGTTTCTCTGTGTATCCCTGGCTATCCTAGAACTCACTCTGTAGACCAGGCTAGCCTTGAACTCAGAGATCTGCCGGCCTCTTCCTCAGGAGTGCTGAAATTAAAGGCGTGCACCACCATGGCCTGGCTACTTGTTTTATGTGTACTGGTGTTTCTCTACCTGTGTGTCTGTGCACCACATGTGTGCAGTGTCCTCAGAGGACAGAAGAGGGAGTCAGATCCTCTGAAACTAGAGTTACACCCACTTGTGAATCACCATATGGGTGCTGGGACTTGAACCTGGGTCCTCTGGAAGAGCAGCAATTGCTTTTAACATCAGAGCTGTCTCCCCCATTTGGTGCTTTTCTTTTTTCTGTTTTTTTTTTTTAAGATGTCGCATAGATTTTGCTGTTTGTGTTCATGGTGGCATGGAACTCACTATATAACCAGGCCCATCTACAACTGGCCATACAACTCAGGCTTACAGGAAACTCATGATGTAACCCCAGGTTGGAGCTCACAATCCTTCTTCCCACACCAGCCTCCTGAGTGCTGAGGTTATACCTGTGTCCCACTGTCCTGGCCCCTTTAGTTTTTTATATGTATTGATACGTTCACAGTAACCCTGCAGCTTAGACGCGATTATGCTCCCAGCTTTTTTTCCAGGTGTGAGAAGTCCGAGCCTTCCCCAGGCTGCACAGCTGCAGATAACACAGCTGGGACCCAAAGCCCACTGGCCGGGTGCAGCACCCACACCTTTTCCAGGGCCTGGAGGAAACAGGGAGAACATGGCCTTGGAGCCTTAGACCAGGGCCTGCTGACCCTCACCAAGTGCTTCACATTTCCACCCTAGAGTGACAGGATGAGACCTTTCTGCCTGCGAGAGCCCCAGCAGATATGTTCTGAGCTGAGGTGTGCAGTGGGTGCAGAGGGCCACGTTCTTACCCCTTCCTGACACAGTCAACCCCAGTGAACTTATAGTGGGATGGCCCTGCCCTCTGCACCAGACACATCACACAATTTACCATCTTCACTCTGTCTTTTGAGACAGGTTCTTACCCTGTAGCTTAGGTTGGCCTCAGACTCTGGCTTCTCATCCTCCATCAGCTTCTTGTATGCTGGGGTTACTGGCTATTCCTTCTTTGCCATCTCAATGTCTTTTTATTCATACGGGGATCCATGTAGCCCAGGCCTCAAACTCAGTATATAGCCAAGGAAGACCTTGAACTTCTTTTGGTTTGCCTCCACTCTGAGCACTGGCATTGTAGGCCTATGCCAGTATGTCTAGTTTTGTTTTAAAATCTTATTATTGTGGGGTATGTGTGTGTGTAGAGGTGCCCGCTGTTAGTGTTTGATCCTCTGGAGTTACAGGCGGTTGTGAGCCACCCAGTGTGGGTTCTGGGAATTGAACTCTGGTCCTCTGCAAAAGCAACAAGCTCTCTTAACTTCTGAGTCATCTCTCCAGCTCCCATGCCCAGTTTTATATGGCGCTGGAGGTCAAATCCAGGCCCCCATGTAGGTAGACAAACACTCTACCAACTAAGCCACGCCCTGCCCCTTTTAATGATTTCTAAACATGTACTTAACTTAGTGGTACATGTACTTAACCTTAGTACACTTAGGTTGTAAAACCCAGCTCATAAACTTTCACATTTTGCAAAACTGAAACTCTGTGCCTAGTGAATGATAACTGCCTGTTCTCTCCCAGTCCCAGCCTCTGACAACTACCGCTGTACTGACTGGGTCTCAGTTTGTCTACATCCTTACACAGTTTATAATTCCCTTCTGTTTGTGTGTTCACATGTGCGTGTGTACATGTGTGAAGGTGCAAATGAGGGTGTGTGTATAGGTGCATATAAGGATATGTGTAGGTATATATGAGAATGTGTGTGTAGGTTCATATGAGGGTGTGTATGTGTTTGTGCATGTGTGTGTAGGTGTACATGAGGGTGTGTGTGTGTTTCTGTGTATGTGTGTAAGTACAAACATATATACATATACACTCTTCTTCCTCCCTTTCTCCCTCCTTCCCTCCCTCACTTCCATTCTCTCTTTCCTTCCTTTCTGTCTCTTTCTTTTCTCTCTCTCTCTCTCTCTCTCCCTCTCTCCCTCTCTCTCTCTCCTTCCATCCTTCCTTCCTTCCAGACACAGCCTAGAACTCCACAATTAAGCTGGGCAAACTGGCCATTGAGCCTCAGAAACCCCCCTGTTCCCACTTCCCCAGCACCAGCATTACAAGTGTTCCAGCACAAATAGCTTTTCTAAATAGATCGTGCAGACTGGACTCAGCTCCTCATGGTTGCTCTGAAAGCACACTACCAGATGAACTACTACCTCAGCCCCTGTTGCCACATCTACTCTTAAACTATCATGTAGGCTTCTGGGTAGGTATCTCCTGTCCTCCCTGAGCTGGAAGGGTCCCAACACTTGTTCTGAAGTCTTTTCATCTCTGTGTTCACAGAGGGCCTGGGCCCACGTGAAGAAATGCAAAAGCAACATGCGTCCGAATCGGGGCTTTGTGGCTCAGCTGCTGGAGTGGGAGAAAATAATCCATGGGACCTATCTCACAGACATCTCCGAGCCTATTTACTGATCTGCACCTGTGGCCCAGCCATGGTCAATGAGGAGCCTTGATTGGGACTTTTAGGGGGCAAGGGGCTAGGGTACACACTTGAGGTGGTCCAGAAGAAGAGTTTGCTGCCTGGAGTTTCATGTCTGTGTCCTAAGACTGGTTCTTTTTTTGTTTTTATTTTTATTTTTTCCCCACCACTAGGGATTGAACCCAGAACAGTGGTTCTCAACCTTCCTAATGCCACAACCCTTTAATAAAATTCCTCATGTTGTGGTGACCCCCAACCATAAAATTATTTTTGCTGCTACTTTGTAACTGTAATTTTGCTACTGTTATGAATAGTAATGTAAATACTTGCCATGCAGAATATCTAACATGTGACACGCCCCCCCAAAAGGGATCTAAATCCACAGGTGTTAGGCAAGCCCTGTATCATTGAACTATATCCTCAGCCTCTTATTTTTTGAGACAAGTTCTCATGTAGCCTGGGATGGCCTCAAACTCTGTGTAGGGGAGAGGGCCTTGAACTCGTGCTCTTCCTGCCTCTCCAGGGCTGAGAGTAGAGTGTACATCGCTACTTCAGTTTATGTGGCTCTGAGGATGGACCCAGGACTTCCTGCATGCTAGTCAGACTCTCTTCCGACTGAGCCAAACCCCAGCCCTGTGCTGTTTCTGTTGTTATTGACTTTTGTTTTTTGAGACAGGGTTTCTCTGTGTAGCCCTGACTGTCCCAGACTCACTTTGTAGACCAGGCTGGCCTCGAACTCACAAAGATCCACCTGCCTCTGCCTCCCAAGTGCTGGGATTAAAGGCGTGCGCCACCATGCCCAGCCGCTGTTTTTTTTGTTTGTTTGTTTTTGTTTTTCTAATCCATTCCACATACACCCCTTTAAATTTTATTTTAGATTCGTTGGTTTCATTTTATGTATGTAGATGTTTTGCCTCCATGTACATCTGTACACCATGTATTTGCCTGATGCCTCCAGATGTCAGAAAAGGGCACTGCATTCCTTGCAACTGGAGTTACAAATGGTTTGTGAGCTGCCATGTGGGTGTTGGGAACCAAACCTGGAAAAGCAGCCAGTACTCTAAACCACTGAACCATCTGTCTATCTTAAGAGCTGAGGGCTCTTTATGCACCCCTGGCTGCCCTTAGCCTTGCCATTTTCCTGCCTCCATCTTCTGAGTGCTGGGATTACAGCTGCTCCACCATGACTGGCCACCTCAGCCCTGGTCCATCCAACAGAACAGAATCACTTTTCCTCTGCCTCCCTGGGAACCTCCACACCTGTAGGCAAGCTGTGCCACCCTGATTGAACCCCCAGAACTGCCTCTGGCTGCTGGAGCAGTGTCAGACACGCAGGTGACTTGAACTCGTTGGAGGTTACCTGGGGTGGGGGTGCTCAGCAGATGTGTTGTCAGCCCATCCAGGGAGTATCACAGGGTCCACCATAGGGTGTCAACCCTCCAGCCCAGTCTTAGGGATGCTCCAGACTCCAGAGGCCTCAGAATGGGGGTCTTTGCCACATACCCAGAGCCAGCCAGCGCTCTGACCACTGCCTCTCAAGATCCCTGAGTATAGCAGACTCTCTGTCCCCAGCTGATTGCTAAGGAGACACTGACCCGCCTTTTTGTTGTTGTTGTTGTTTTTGTTTTTCGAGACAGGGTTTCTCTGTGTAACAGCTCTGGCTGTCCTCGACTCGCTTTGTAGACCAGGCTGGCCTCGAACTCACAGAGATCGGCCTGCCTGTGCCTCCCAAGTGCTGGGATTAAAGGTGCGCGCCACCACCGCCCGGCCCTCTGGCCCACCTATTAAACAATCCCAGGGTTCTAGAAAGTCAGTGTCCCTCATTTTTCTTCCTTTGAAACAGCATCTCACGTAGCCCAGGCTAGTCTGGAACTCAAAATGTAGCTGAGGATGGCACTGAACTTCTGATTCTCTTGCCTCTTCCTCCCAAGTGCTGGGAATACAGGCCTATATAACCATACCAAGTTTGTGGGACTGGGAAGCAAACCCAGGGCTTCCTGCCTGCAACCATTCTGCCAAATGAGCCACAGCCCAGGCCCCCACATTTCTACAAGTCTTTACAAAATTTTATTACACCTTATTTTAAAATTTGTATTTTATGTTATGTGCATTTTTTTGCTTGCATGTATGTGTATTCACCACGTATGTTCCTGATACCAGTGGCGGCTGGAAGTGGGGATTGGGACTGGAGTTACACATGGTCGTGGACCGCCAAGTGGGTGCTGGGCATTGAGCCCCGGTTCTCTGGCAGAGCAGCCAGCACTCTTAATCGTTGGGCTATCACTCCAGCCCCCTACACTTTATATGTTTATATGTAGGCATGTCTGGAGGTCAGAGAACAAGTTCCTGAAATTGATTCTCTGTTTCCACATTGTGGGTTCTGGGATCGAACGGAAGAAAGTCATTAGGCCTGGCCACAGGTACCCTTACCTACTGAGCCATCTCACAGGCTCAAATTCCACAAGTCCCAAAGGGAACTGTCCAAATACAGACTTAGAACAACTCGGGGTTGGGGGTGTTTACAAGGGGACCGATGTAGGGTGTCATTCATTTAGAAAACATCCCCAGCTACCACCTGCCACTTAGAACTTTCCACAGAGGACATATGGGTGGCAGGATGAGTGTCCTGATGAGCATGACCTGGAACTTTTGCTTCTTCTGCCTGCACCTCCCAAGTGCTGGGATCACAGTCATACGCCTCAGCATCTTTATTATGTGGTGCTGGGTTGGGATTGAACTCCGTGCTTCCTGCATGCTAAGTAAACACTCTACGGATTCAGCTACGTGCAGAGGAGCCGCACTGATAAAGCTTTAGCAAGGACACCGCGGGGAGTTAAGTTTTGTATTTTAGGAGAGGCATCCTACAAGCTAAGGACAGGGAAAGTAACGGAGGGACTCTGGGCCAGGAAAGGAGTATCTGTAAAAGCTGTGAGACAAGGGCTGTCTCCAGAGAGGCGCAGCTTCTCAAGGACAAAAGTGGATGAAGCGCAGGGCGTGGTGGCGCACGCTTCTAATTTCCGCACACGGAGAGGGAGAGGCAGGGGGATTTTTCGGTTCCAGATCAGCCAGAGCTACATAGTGAGACGGTATCTAAAAATAATAAAGTGTTGGAAGCACGTGTTGTCTTGCTTTGTGAATGGTCACAAGGGTACAACCGCTCCGCTCCTGGACCCGGTCACTGAGTGAGGAGACGCCCCGCTGGCGCGTGGCCACGCCCCGCTCTAGTCCCTGGCTCCGATTGGCTGCTCCGAGGGGCGGGGCTCGCCCGCGGATTACGCCGGGCCTTTTCCCGTTGGCAACCTCTGCAGCGTGAGCCCGGAAGCGGACGGAGGCGGTGGCGGAGGCCCCTCCGGCCGGCCGGGGTTGCAGCTCCGTCCTCTCCACTCGTGGCTCCCCCACTGCCCGTGGCCTGGACAAAGACATGCAGTCTCCGCCACCGAACCCGCTAGGCGACTGCCTGCGCAACTGGGAGGATCTGCAGCAGGACTTCCAAGGTATCCAGGTGAGCGCCCCGAGCCACGTCTGTCTGTCTCGGGGACAAGGATCGGGCAGCCCTAGGTCACACATAGGGTAGCACGGAGGGGTCAGGGTTCGAGGCTCCCCCCATTTTTCCACTTATAAGTCGAATGGCAGTCCGGGTTGCCCGCGGGTCCCAGGCGTGGCTGGGTGGGATCCCTCCGTGCTGGACCATCTCGACTTTGTGCAAAGGCCATGAAAACAGTCAGGATTACTCTGTGGCCCCTCCCTGTGCACCGCTATCCCGATCTGGGACCGGGTCCCCTTCCTAGAGAACAGTCACCCGAAGCAGAACCCAGCCGGGCCCAGCCTTTTGGGTCAGTCACCCTGCAAACCTGCAGCCGGACAGCGCCTTCCCCGCCCTTGACTAACTCCTTGCTGAACGCTGCAAGGAAGCAAGTTTAGGTAAAATGCAGGCCTGGATGGGGATCTCAGTCGTCTGAGACCGAGCAACAGCGCCCACCTAGGGACAGGAGGAGGCTTGACCCAGCGCTTGTAGCTCTTTCTTTTAGGGAGAGGTGGGCGGGGCAGACTGTATCGGGATCTCCTGGCTTGGTAGACAGACCATTGGAAAACTTCCCAGTCCCAGGATGGTGTTGTTTGTGGCCACTCTGTCCCCATACCAGACAGAAGGAAGCCGCTGCTTCCAGGAAGGCTGTCACTGGGCAGAAGTGGCACATGCTGGAGCCTCAGGACGATGTGGGAGCCTGTTTTGGCATAAGAAACCGACCCAAATAGTGAGCCTAGCCAACTGGAGACTAGGTTAGACCTTTGCCTCTACTGGACTGTGCCCAGCCTCTTGTATCCACTGGAGGTGCTAGCTTTCCCCAGCCAGCTGGCACTAGGACTCTCTAGAGGACTAGACAGCCCCAAGTCTCTTAGTTTTGCCATCACTACGATGACCTCAGCCCTTGCCTTGATTTCCCCATACTTCCCCTTGCCTTGTCTTCAGGTTGCAAATTACAAGGTTCACACCCCAGGGCAAAGTGCTTGGGGAAGCTTTGGGCCAAAGGTGCTTGCAGGAGTGGAGTGGATAGGAGGGAAGCCTGGTGACCTTTAATCTGAGAGGAAACAGGAATGCCTGGGTGGAAGCCATCATGGATATTACTGTTTTCCATTCTTTAAGGCTGGGTAGGTAGGAGGAAACAAGAATATAAAGGTCGGGTTCAGGGACCAGTTCTCAATCTGTGGGTCGTGACCCCTTTGTGTGTGGGGAGGTCTAATGACCCTTTCACAAGAGTCACTTAAGACCATCGGAAAACACAGATATTTACATTACCATTCGTTGCAGTAGCAAAATTATAGTTATGAAGTAGCAACAAAAACAAAGTTGTGGCTGGAGGTAGTGTACACCATGAGGAACTGTATTTTATTGTTATTATTTTTTTATTATTACTATTTATTATTTATTTTGGAGACAGGATTTCTCTATATATCCTTGGCTGTCCTGGACTCACTTTGTAGACCAGGCTGGCCTTGAACTCACAGAGATCCGACTGCCTTTGCCTCTCGAGTGCTGGGGTTAAAAGCGTGCACCACCACGCCTGGCTCAAGGAACTGTATTAAGGGTCACAGCATTAGGAAGGTTGAGAACCACGGGGCTAGTGGGCACACTTAGGGTCCAGATGACAGACTCAGGTATCACCAAGAACCCAGGCAGAGCTGGGGACAGCTGACCTTGTTGTTGAGGACTTGTATCATGGAAGGTCTGAGTTTACAGGAAGAACCCTAGCTCCTGGCTTCCCTCAGGAGCAGAGTAGTCTCTGGAGGTCCCTGAGCAAGCACATAAAGTTCTACCTCCAAGCAAGCTGGTTCCCTGCCCAGGGAACTCCTCAGTCAAAGTAATGTCTTCTTCTCCTCATGGTAGGAAACACATCGCCTGTACCGCCTGAAGCTAGAGGAGCTGACCAAACTCCAGGACAACTGTACAAACTCCATCACTCGCCAGAAAAAACAGCTCCAGGAGCTGGCCTTGGTGCTGAAAAAGTGAGTGTGTGGGTGTTGTGGTGGGGGCGGGTGCCATTGACTTGGTGCCACTGCGCTGACCTTGGCTCTTGTACCCTTCCATTCCCGGGGCTTTGTTCCTTTTCTCTGCCTCAAAGGGTTCCCACAGGGGGTTCCTGCAGGACTTGGGTTCCCCCACCTGACTTGGGCTCCTTGCTCTGACTGACCCCTGCCGTACTCGTAGATGCAGACCCTCTCTGCGGTTGGAGTCCATGGAGGCTGCACAGGAGCTGGAAAACCAGATGAAGGAGCGCCAAGGCCTCTTCTTCGACATGGAAGCCTATTTGCCTAAGAAGAACGGGTGAGCCCTTTCTTCGTCCAGCTCCAGGGTTGTGACGCCCTAGCTTGTCTCTCAGTCATTCAGTCAGTAAAGGAGGCCCCATCGGTCTGACAGCTCACTGTAATGGGAGCCTCAGGGGAAATGTTCAGGGAACTAGGGCCTCAGGAATGGACATCTAACCCCACAAGGGCAGACACGGCTTCCTGGTGTGTGAATGCCTGAGTCATC
The DNA here is from genome assembly GCA_907164525.1 of Lophiomys imhausi. Taxonomy (NCBI): domain Eukaryota; kingdom Metazoa; phylum Chordata; class Mammalia; order Rodentia; family Muridae; genus Lophiomys; species Lophiomys imhausi. Next base: position 712,932 of record CAJQZJ010033880.1, on the reverse strand, counting down.
TTCAGAGGCGAAGACTGAGCTCGGATGTACCCAGGGTTCTAACACTATGTAAGCTTAGGCAGGAGGACAGAGTCCAAGGGCCTCTTTGGCCACATAGTGAGTTCAGAGCTAACCTGGTCAACACAGTGTGTTCAGGCTAGCCAGGGATACACAGTGAGACCCTTCCTCCAAAAAGGGGGGGGGGGCTAGAGAGATAGCTTAATGCTTAAAGAGCACTGGCTACTCCTCCAGGGGACCAAGGTTCAGTTCGATTCCCAGCACCTACATGGTAGCTTACAACTATCTGTAACTTCAGTTCCAGGGGGCCCAACACCACCTTCTGGCCTCCAAGGATACCAGGGACACACATGGTACATATACATACATGTAGGCAAAAGACCCATACATATAAAAATAAAATATAAACCAAAGCCAAACTCAGGGCTGCGGATGTAGCTGACTTGGTAAAGTTCTTGCAAAATAGGGTCTGCGTGGGGCAATGGCTTTGTGTCCTGGCTAGTTTTTATGTCAACTTGACACAAGGTAGAGTCATCTGAGTCAATTGGGAAAAAGGCTCCATAACGTTTGGCTGTGGGCAAGCCTGTAGGACGTTTTCTTAATTGGCGATCAATGTGGGAGGGCCCAGCCCATTGTGGGTGGTGCCATCCCTGGGCTGGTGGTCCTGAGTTCTATAAGAAGGTAGGCTGAGCAAGCCAGGGGAGCAAGCCAGTGAACAGCCCTCCTCCACGGCCTCTGGGTCAGCTCCTGCCTCTGGGTCCTTGTACGGCTTGAGTTCTCGCCTTGGCTTCCCTCAATAGACTGTGATTCAGGACCAAATAAGCCCTTTCCTCCCAATTGGTCATGCTGTTTCATCAGAGCGATAGGAAGCCTAACTAAGACAGAAATTGGTACCAGGATAGTAGGGTATTGCTCTGGCAGACCTGGCCATGTTGGTTTGGGAAAATCATGGAAGGGCTTTGGACCTTTGAGCTAGAAAAGATGGGTGTTGAGAGCTCGGTTTCTATGGGAGCTTGGAAGATAATGCTGAGTGCAGTGCAGACAGTGGAGGCCTGGCTTGTGAAGTCCAGAGGAAGATTAATGATTCTGTCATGGATGTTTGCTATTTAGAATTAAGAGTCTGTGGTTCTGGTCAGCTGGAGCTGAAGAACTAGCAGTGATTGAGACCAGCAGCTGGGGGGGGGTGGCACACACCTTTAATCCCAGCGCTCAAGAGGCAGAGGCAGGCGGATCTCTGATTTCCAGGCCAGCCTAGGCTACAGAGCTAGTTCCAGGACAGCCAGAGCTACACAGAAAAACCCTGTCTGGAAAAACAAAGCAAAACAAATGAATGAGGGGGGAACGCATTATTGAGGTGAAATCTTTTGGAAAGTGTTTTCCTCAGAGCCAGAACATAGATGTTGTGTTCTAGAGATGCAAGGTTGTGCCTCTTGTTGGCAACTGAACTTGGTTAGGTATAAGAGTTTGTCAGGTGGTACTGGTTTTGAAGGCATGAAGGGGTCAAAGAGAGCAGTTGAGGCCAGGAGAGGCTAATGGTGAAGGTGCAGCTTCAGTAGTTGAAGCCCCAGGATTGAAGGGGTCACGGAGAGAAGTTGAGGGTTGGCACCATGAAGATAGCCTGGGAGAGGCTGTTGGAGAAAGTGCTGCCCAGTTGCATCAGGAGACCCCAGAATTTTAGAGATGCCAGGACCATGGGATGATCACCCAGACAGCCCCAGCCATGGAGTGGAGCCGGCCTGGGCAGAGGACACTATCTGTGTGGGCTGAAGAGGGTGGAGCCAGAGACGTGACCCAGCCTCCTTTGCAGCCTCCCTTTGGTGAGGCTCGGAAGAGCGAATCCCAGACATTGGATACTGAGTTATTGACACTGTTGGAGTTTGGTTTGGTTTGGATTGTTGCTGTTCCCTGGTTCTTCTCTCTTAAGTCTGTAACTTATTTTGATTTTATAGGAGCCCACATTTGAGAGATTTTGAAAGAGATTTTGGAGTTTTACAGAGAGTTTTGATTTTTAAGAGGGATTTTGTGATATTTTCTTTTTTGTCTTTTGTTTCTTGAAACAGGGTTTCTCTGTGTATCCTTGGCTGTCCTGGACTCACTTTGTAGACCAGGCCTGGCCTTGAACTCACAGAGATCCACCTGCCTCTCTGCTTCCCGAGTGCTGGGATTAAAAGCGTGTGCCACCACGCCCGGCCATTACAGACAGCTGTGAACTGCCATATGGTGTTGGGATTTGAACCTGGCTCCTTTGTAAGAACAGCCAGTGTTCTTAACCGCTGAGCCATCTCTCCAGCCCCTTATGTCTTTTTTTGTTTGTTTGTTTTTTTGAGACAGGGTTTCTCTATGTATCCCTGGCTGTCCTGTACTCACTTTGTAGACCAGGCTGGCCTTGAACTCACAGAGATCCACCTGCCTCTGCCTCCTGAGTGCTGGGATTAAAGGCATGTGCCACCATGCCCTGCCGACTTTGTAATTTTTAAAGAGACTGAACTTTTGAAGTGTTTGAGTTTGTAAAGTCTGCACTAGTTTCAAGCTGGTGATATGTTTTATATTGTGATATTTATTAGTATGCGATCTTGGGGATGAGGAAGAAGGGAAAGGTTATTGTTAAATAGTATTCCAGTGGTATTAATGGGTCAATTATCTTGGCTAGTTTTTAGCCAATTTGACACAAGCTAGAGTCATCTGAGATGAGAGAGCCTCAATTGAGAAAATGTCTCTGCAAGATCAGGCTGTGGGCAAGCCTGTAGAGCACTTTAATTAGTGACTGATGGGGGAGGGCCGCCCACGTGGGTGGAGCCATTCCTGGCCTGTTGGTCCTGGTTCTATAAGAAAGCAGGCTGAGCAAGCAGACAGCATCCCCTCCACGATCCTCTGCATCAGCGCCTCCTCCAGGTTCCTGCCTTGGCTTTCTTCCGTGAAATGCGGTCCAGGATGTGTAATCCAAATAAGCTCCTCCCCAGGTCACTTCTGATCCTGCTGTTTCATCTCCCGATAGTGACGCTAAGACAGCTGGGAAGAGACTCCGGTCACTTATCTGGAGCTCACATTTCCAGCCTCCTTTGCAGCCTCCCGGCGTCTCTTTCCATGCTGAGGCCTGAGTGGGGACAGAAGCTGCTCTACTGAGTGCAGCTGCTTAGTAATGGCACGGCGGTGCTGTCACGCCTGCATGTCTCTGGTTGAGAATAGATAAGCTTTGTTAGTAGAGGGCAGAAACGTAAGGAGCCCGGTTCGTTTGTTGGTTTTGGTGGTATGCTTTTGAGACAGGCTAGCCTCAATTTGTGGTACTCCTGCCTCCGCCTTCCGTGTGTCGGGATTACAGGTGGAGTTTCCCTGTGGTCCTTGGGGGCGGGATTACAGGTGGAGTTTCCCTGTGGTCCTCGGGGCTGCGAGGCAAGAGCTCTTCCAGTTGAGCCATCCTCCCTCTGGAGTTTTGAAGGGAGGCCATTGAGGTGGGAACGAGGGCCGATGTGTGGCTGTGTATGGCACTGAAGAGGAGCCCAGGGCTGAGTTTCTTGGAGTTTAAAAAGCAAAGAATTAGTTGGGCATCGGTGGCACACACCCTTGATCCCAGCACTCGGGAGACAGAGGCAGGCATATCCCTACGTTCTTGACCAAGCCTGGTCTACAGATGGAGTTCCAGAACAGCCAGGGCTACACAGAGAAACTGTGTTAAAAAACCAAAACGGAACAAAACAAACAACAAAACAAAACAAAAAAACGAAACGAAAGAGAAAGCAAGTAATTATGAGAGCAACAGGTGGCCATCTGTTCAGCTGATGAGTGGTCTGAGATGTGGGGATGGTTTCTCATGGGGAAGGACAGCCAGGACTCTCGGGGAGGTCCCAGGCAAAACACCACAGGCCCTGCTTACCCCAAGGACAGGATTTAGGAGCAGGCAGGGAGAGAGGTGGGGTGCAGTGTGTGAGGTTGATTTAGGACATTATACCAAGGCCACAGGGAAGGCAGCAAGCTCTGGACTGCAGTGTTTTCTTCTGTCACTCAGGCCTCCTTCTGTCCCTTAGGTTGTACCTGAGCCTGGTTCTGGGGAATGTCAACGTGACCCTTTTGAGCAAGCAGGCTAAGTATGTGGTGGCTGCTGTCAGGGGTTGGGCCTCACCCAGGGTTCCCCATCCACCTCTGCCCTGACTTTGGTTTTGGTTGGTGAGGCTTTGGGTTCTGGGTCCACTTCTCCAGGCTGGTCTGTGACCTCTGGGCCCGGTGGAGGACGGAGCCCCCTCGCTCCCCTGGTGGCCCGCTTACGAGTCTGAATGCCTGTCCGTCTCTCCACCAGGTTCGCTTATAAGGACGAATATGAGAAATTCAAGCTCTACCTCACCATCATCCTCATTGTTATCTCCTTCACCTGCCGCTTCCTGCTCAACTCCAGGTGCGGATCTTGGGCTTGGTCTGGGTTGGGACAGCGTCAGGGGCAAGGCTCTGGCATCAGCTCCTTGTACCCCACCCCCCAGGGTGACAGACGCAGCCTTCAACTTCCTGCTGGTCTGGTATTACTGCACGCTGACCATCCGAGAGAGCATCCTCATAAATAATGGTTCCAGGTGTGCATGTGCAGTGGGGAGGGCCGTGGTTCCAGGTGTGCATGCGCAGTGGGGAGGGTCGTGGTTCCAGGTGTGCATGCGCAGTGGGGAGGGTTGTGGTTCCAGGTGTGCATGCTCAGTGGGTTGAGTCGTGGTTCCAGGTGTGCATGCGCAGTGGGGAGTGTCGTGGTTCCAGGTGTGCATGCGCAGTTTTTTAGGGCCTTGGTTCCAGGTGTGCATGCGCAGTGGGAAGGGTCGTGGTTCCAGGTGTGAATGCACAATTGGGTGGGCCGTGGTTCCAGGTGGGCATGTGCAATGGGGCCGGCCGTGGCATACGGGTACTTTGTATCTGTAGGAGCTGCTCTGCGTCCCAGAAGTAACTCATGCCCTCTTACAGGATCAAAGGCTGGTGGGTTTTCCATCATTACGTGTCTACGTTCCTGTCAGGTGTCATGCTTACCTGGTGAGTGATCAAGGCCTCACCTGGCAAAGAAATGGGATGAGGTGGAAGACCCAGGCCCTCATACCTCCCTTCATCTGTTTTCCCCCTAAATTTAGGCCAGATGGTCTCATGTACCAGAAGTTCCGGAACCAGTTCCTGTCTTTCTCCATGTACCAGAGTGAGTTTCCTTGCTAGGGAAGGGGGCGGGGGAAGAGCTTGTGGCCCAGAGCGGGTCTAACATGTCCACCTGCCCGGACCACCCAGGCTTTGTGCAGTTTCTGCAGTATTACTATCAGAGCGGCTGCCTGTACCGCCTGCGAGCCCTGGGCGAGCGACACACTATGGATCTCACCGTAGGTGAGTCTGTTAACCCTGGGAAAAGGGCAGGGTTGGGGAAGCTTAGTGACGATATCATGTTCCTTCCAGCCTGGTCACCACCATGGCTTTTTCCTACCCCCCACAGAAGGCTTCCAGTCCTGGATGTGGAGAGGCCTCACCTTCCTGCTTCCGTTCCTCTTCTTTGGACATGTAAGTCACACTGGGTGTCCTATCCATCCCTTGGGTGTACACCTCTGGCTCCCAGCCCCAGTGAACACTCCGCTTACTGAACACACTCCTTCCTTTCTAGTTCTGGCAGCTTTTTAACGCACTGACTTTGTTTAACTTGGCCCAGGACCCTGAGTGCAAGGAGTGGCAGGTGAGCTTGGGGTCTGGAAGGGATGCTAGGGAGATGGCATCTAGACCTCACCTGTCCTGATCCTGGCCTTTCCTGACCACCACCACCTCCCCCCTCCCCCCCCGTAGGTGCTCATGTGCGGCCTTCCCTTCCTCCTCCTCTTCCTCGGCAACTTTTTTACCACCCTCCGCGTGGTACATCAGAAGTTCCACAGCCAGCAGCACGGGAGCAAGAAGGATTAAGCTTGATCTGATGCCAGCCCCAAAGGGGCTTCTGACCTGTGTGCCAGGTGGGGCGGCAGGTTGGGGCACCCCTGTGTGTATGGGGGTTTCCCTTCTGTGCCCCCTGGGCTTCGTGGGCTCTGTGGGCCCTGAGGAAGGCCTGGGCCTGGAGCCCAGCTTGCAGGATTTGGGCTCTGGGCCTCAATAAAGAGAGGCATGGACATGCCTGATGGATTGAGAATGTGTTCTTCCAGGGGAGGCAGGGCTTGGGCCCCCAATATGGCACTGGTTCTTGGTCTGGGGAGGGGGGTTGTCTAACTGACCAGGTCCCAAAATAGACCCCATATCGGCTCAAACAACACTAGACAAATACAGAAAACAACTTTATTCCAAGGGCCAGGTTATTTAAAATTATTTACAGTCATTCAAAATCACGTGATGGGGCTGCACACCAGCTCAGTGGAGAGGAGAGCCCCTTCTGTACAGCTGCCAAGGACCTAAGGCACCCATCACCCAAAGGTGGGTCGGTCCCTCTTGCCATGTGCCCTGGGGTTGGGCTGCCTGGTACAGCGGGTCCTTCCTGCCTAGGGCCCAGGAGGGCATCACTAAGACCAGGAGGAGTCAGTCCCTGGGCCTCCCTGTGTCAAGGCCAGGCAGGAACCACCAGAGGTGGAGGTCGGCGGAAGGGAATTAAGGAAGCGATTACAGGGAACGAGGGGTGGGAGGTGGCAGCTCCTAGCTCCACACATCCAGTGAGTAGCGGCCCTTGGTCATCAACTTCTTTACATAGTCCACAGCCTGGCTGTGCTCCATGGGTCCAAACTCAGCCACGATGTCATAGAAGGTGTTCTGTACATCTTTGGCCATGTTTCGAGCATCCCTGGGTGGAAAGGAGAGGACAAGAAGGCGTGATGGGACTTGCCGGAGCCACCCTGTCGGTGGTGGTCAGCACCCCGTGCCTCCCCATCCTTTTCACTCACCCGCAGACATAGATGTGGGCACCGCCTTTGTGGATCAGCTTCCACAGGTGTTCTTTGTCTCTCTTCAGCAGGTGTTGCACATAGACCTAGGGGAGGGGACAGCTGTGAGCAGGGTCCACACCCCAGATCCCCGCCCGTCCTCAGCTGCCTGTCTCACCTTGTGGGCCTGCTCCCGGGAAAAGGCCACATTAAGCTGTGTGAGGGCACCGTCCTCGTGGAAGTGGGCCAGCTCTTCACGGTATAGGTAGTCCTCATCCGAACGCCGGCAGCCATAGTAGAGCAGCGTCTCTCCGACCTCTTTGCCTGGGCAGGGGTGAGGCTGTGGTGAAGGGGAGCTCTCTGGCCTGCCCCTGGCTGACCCCAGAAGCAGACCCCCATGGCTTACCTTGCTCCCGAAGCCAGGCTCGCTCCTGGATGAAGCCCATGAAGGGGGCAATGCCAGTGCCGGGGCCCACCATGATGACAGGTGTGGTGGACTTGAAAGGCAGGCGGAACTGAGATTTGCGCACGAACATGGGTACCAGGGCCCGGCGGCCATTCTCTCCTGCTGGTTCCTTGGCCCGAAGCCAGCTGGTGGCCACCCCCTTGTTCACTCGTCCAGACTTAGCTTCATACTCCACAGCAACGGCGCAGATGTGCACAGAGTAGGGGTGGACCTGGAGGAAGGACTGGTGTGAGCCTTGCTTCAACCTCCTAAGAGGCCCCTTCTCAGCAGCTTTCCCTGCCGGGTATCAGAGTCCTCTGCCCTATGTGGTGCCTCCCTGGCAGAGATGGTCCCTTCACCTTAGAGGACGAGGCAATGGAGTAGTAGCGGGCCTGCAGCCGTGGCAGAAGCTCACACAGGTGGTCGATGGGTGGCCGCAGGGATGGGTAGTCTTGGAGAATGGCTAAGATGTGCCTCCGGGCCTCCACCACCCAGCTCAGGTACAGCTCCTGAGGAGACACGGCAGGAAGGTTTCGGTGGCCAGGGTTGGGGGAGTGCGTGCTCGAGGGTGTGCTTGTGTATGTGGAGGTGGAGGGTACACAGGCTCACCTTGCCCTCGCCGGAGGATGACGCCATCTTGTGCAGGTGCTCCTGCTCTGAGGGCTCCGAGGCGTACTGAGCCAGCTCATAGAGCACATTGGTGCGTGGTGGGTTGGTGATGTCCAGGTAGTAGGTGAGGGCCGTGCGGTACGTGGTGGGGCAGGGGAATGGATGCTTCTTGTTGGACTCCTCTGCAGCAGGGAAGATAGACAGGATTAGGGTGAAGGTCACCCCCTGGGGCAGAGTGGGCACGCTGCAGGCCCTCCCAGGAGCAGGAAGCTGGCACCCCAGCCTCTCTCTATTGCCTCCTGTCCTTGACTCTGGCCAGGCTTCAACTTCAGACCAGGCAGGAAGTGCCCACTGTAGGCTGCCAGCTTTAGAGAGCACAGTCACTGGGGGGAGGGGAACAGAAACCAGCTCCTTCTGGCTCATGTGTTCTGACTGGAAGTCACTAAGGGCAGAACCAGGACTTGGGTGGCACTAGATGCCTGTGTCCGTTGTGGAAGGCCCTCTCCAGGAGGATGTGGTGGCTGGGTGGCTTTCCTAGCTGCCTGGGAAGCAGGGCTGGCTCTGCCTCCTGTCTGCAGGTGTCCCCTGGGTCAGGGACGGAGAGCGAGCTAGACCTTTACACACAGATGGTGTCTTGGGTATAGGCCATTAGCCACTGGGCCACAGGCCAGAGCAGAAACTTAACAACCTTCAGGCCTTGGCAAAGCCCTGGATTCTAGAACTCACCATCAAGATTGTTTAGAGACATGACGACATCCAGGTCAGCCCCCAGGATCTCCCCAATCTGATTGACCAGGGTGGAGTCATTGGCTGGGTACACGGCCACATGATCTCCAGATTCATACCTACATGGAGGTACAAGGCTCAGGAGGAATGGAGCAGGTGACTCAGTGCCAGGCTTGCCCCAAGGCAGACAGGAGGTGGCAGGTACCTGATCTTAGAGTCTGAGATGTCCAATTCCAGGTGCATTAGGTGCCGCTCAGTGCCCTGGTTCAGCTTCCGGTTGGTGGTGACTGCAGCCAGGAATGGATTCTTGGCATCGAAGGGGCTGATGGGAAGAAAGGAGGAGGTCAATGACTAGCTTGGGACCTGCTTATTGTAAACACTGGGAACAAGAGCTGGTGGGGGCCTCTGGGCCTTCAAGGGACATGAAGGAGCCAAACTGAATATGGCAAGGGCTGCCCTAGCCCCGTAAGTGTAAGGAAGTGGACAAAGCTGGTCCCTAAGAGACTTGTGAGACCCTCTGCACTCTGCCTATGGGGGGCGTGGGCCATGGGGTGCAAGCTACCTATGTTCGTAGCACTTGGCTTTCACACTCACACTTCAGAGACCACAGTGTGGCTAGGACTGACAAATGAAGGAGTCTGCCCCAGTGGGATGGCTGGTGAGGCTCCAGCATGAATCTGGGCAGCACTCGGGTGTGTAGCGTCAAAGTGAGCCACGTGATTTGGACTTTATTTTTTTAAATGAGGTTTCATGTATCCCAGGCCCTCCTTGGAACCTGCCGTGCAGTCGAGGATAACTGGACTTTTGGTCCCCCTCCCTCCACTCCTGTGTGCTGAGCTTGTAGGTGTGTGCTACCACACCCAGTTCATGCAGTCCTGGGGATGGAACCCAGGGCCTCACAGGTGTTAGGTGAGCACTCTCCCAATTGAGCTACATGCCCAATGGCAGTCGATTCTGAGGAAAGGAAGGGGACTTTCTGCCCAAGTCTGAACTGCCAGGGCTTGGCTCCTGAGGCCTGAGTGGAGAGTAGCCCTGTCCCTTGGGCAACTTGTGCCCTTCCAGATAGTGGACATAAAAGTGTGGGCATCCCCACTGTGTTCACTCACATAATGACTCTGGAGGGACACACATCTACCTGGGATGTGGGTACATGAGGGGCCTCACTTTCCTTCCTCTACTCACGGTTTCTGGTTCTCGTAGCTCTTCAGGCGGCCCATCTCACCGGTGTAAACTTTGGCAGTGTCTATGTCTTCATGGACCACAAGCTCATACTGGCGAATGCTGGGAATGGCAAATCAAGGCTGGGGTCAGGGCTGAGAGGAAGGGAGCTTCAGGGTCAGCCATAGAGAGAAAGGGCTTGAACTACAGAGAGGACATGGGTGGAAAACATATGACAGGAGGATGCAGGGGACTGTGAAGCAGCTAGCTGGCCATGAAGCACAGGTGGGAGCCAGGGTCCTGGTGATGCTGCAGAATAGTAAGGGAGACCCCTCCTCACCCCGTCACCTTCAGAGGCCCCTTCATTTGGATCTCCCAGATCCTATGCCTGAGCTCTTGCAAACCTGCCTTGCTCTGTTCCCAGGGTCACCCAGCCCAGGCTCCAGCTGTGGCCTTCCACTTACCTCGATTCCTCCCCAGTGGCTTCTACCCCGAAGAACTCGCACACAGCTGGCCAGAACTGCTCCCGCCATGTGATGAAATCCTCTTCCAAGCTGGAGAGAGAGAGAGTTAGCCAGGTTAGACAGCAGTCTGCTCTCTCACCCTTGTGGCTCCCAACCCTGCTAGGGGAAGAAGGGTGGCCCCACATGCCAGGCCCCATGGGACCCATGCAGCTGGGGTGTAGCACTCACTTCCCATCATCATCACCGAGGCCCAACTCAAAGATGCGCTGGGCGCCAAGCTGTTCCAGCCGCTGGTCCACGTACTTGCCCATGGCGTTGAAATGCTCATAGGTCTTGTTCCCAAGACCGAACACCTGTGTAGACAGCAGGGGACACTCTGAGGCCAAGACTTCAGCCTGCCCACTGGGGTCTGGTGTCCTTGGGGTGGACCGTACCCTGCACTGGGAGCCTCTGGGACTGGGGGCACTGAGAACAACAGCTGATGGTTTTATTTAGGGGACCTACAGCCCACAAGTGGCTGTCTACAGCCCAAGTGGCCAGCTTAGCTGGAGGCTCCAGTCCTCCTTGCTTGGTCAAATTATATTGTTTGAGGCTTTTGTCTGGTAACCAATCTTCCCAGGGGTCAGTTGGCAACATGAGAGGAGACGTTCTGGGTGAGGCCCCACCAGAGTAAGGGTCAGGCCGCTGCTGGAAACCACCTGCCCTGAAAAATTCTGGAGGAACACAAGCGGCAGCTTGCATAGGAGAGTCCTAGGGTTCTGGGGAGCTGCCCCAGGCCAGCATGTGCCCACACGATTCTGTGGAGACTCACAGCAAACTTGACCCCAGTGAGATCCACGTCTGTCTCCTGCAGCCAGTCATAGAAGTCCTGGGCGTTGTCGGTGGGGTCGCCTTCACCGTATGTGGCCATGCAGAAGACTACCAGGGACTTGTCGATCTCAGGCAGGCTGCTCAGGTCGGCCTAGAGAGAGTCGGGTGTCACCACTGTGGCCTGGGCCCACAGCTGATGAACAGAACGGCAGGTGTTTCTCATAAATTTAAAGGAAGTCTGGAGATGGAAGACCCCTGTGGCAGGAGAGTGGGCTGGGTGGAAGGGAAAGGAGTGGGCATTTGAGGGGAGGGAGGCTCTGCGAGAAGGTGCATCTTATAGGGCTCCCTCTTCAGTGGGCACTAGGTGTGTGCGTGCTGCCAATGGCTTTATATGGGAGGCAAAGAGGCAACCCTAGGCAATTTGCTTCCTCCCTTCTACCCCCACCAGAAGAAGCCTGGTAAGCTGGTAGACAGTAAGGGGCATCTCATGGCTGGAGTCTGTCCTATCCTATAGTGGCTTCAGAGAAACAATATAGGCATGATGGCTTGTGGATATGAGAAGGGACTCGACTGCCCCTAACTACAGCCTCTGACCAAATTCTCAGCCTCTCTTGACCCCTCCATGACTGTCCCCACTCTTCCCTCAGCATTAATGCACAGTTACTAAGAGCCTCAACATACGGTGGACTTAGAACTCTTTGAGATGACACACCCAACACCTTCCATAGACAGGAGAGAGGTGTCCTGAGGTTCTTCACACTTGAGCAGCAGCATGGGGCACACTCACCAAGTTATATTCTTCAGGGTCTGCGGACATGCCCCGCATCCCGTAGCGGTGGGCATCCTTGGACAGGCGGTTGGCAAACTCCTCAGCAGTTCCCGTCTGGGAGCCATAGAATACTATAATATTCCTTCCCTGAGGGAGGAGGCAGACACACAGGGTCATTAAGGGGCCCAGGACAGGGCAGCCCCGACTTCAAAAGAGACACAGGGCAGGCCTAGCTGGTGGACTCCTCTTAAGGGTCCTCTCTTTCCTGGCCTCTCAGTTCTTGTCCGAGATCTGTTTGCCACAGATGGTATGATGGAAGAGGACAGACATCACCCGACAGCTGGAGTCAAAGTAATCTCATGCACATCACTCAAAATCATACTCTGACCCTGGAAAAAACACAACCTAACACTGAGTATAAAAAGGGAATGTGGGGGCTGGAGAGATGGCTCAGAGGTTAAGAGCACTGACTGGTCTTCCAGGGGTCCTGAGTTCAATTCCCAGCAACCACATGGTGGCTCATGACCATCCATAATGGGATCTGGTGCCCTCTTCTGTCTGCAGGATACCTGCAGACAGAACACTGTAAACATAATGTATGTTTGCATGTATCCACAGACAGACAGTGGATGTGATCCTTTGGCATTTGTGAGGGGTCCATGATCGACATTCAGACACAAGATACCAAAATCTTCAGGAGATAAAGTCTCTTGTAATAACACTGTGAGGTAGAGCAGTGACTGAAAGCACTTGCAGCTCTTGCTGAGGGTGGCTCACAACTACCTCTAATTCCAGCTCCAGGGATCCAATGGCCTTTGGCCTCAGTGAACACATGCACTCCTATGCACAACCCTTCTCCATACACATAATTAAAAATAATAAAATTAACAGGCAGTAGTGGCATACACTTTTAATCCCAGCACTTGGGAGGCAGAGGCAGGTGGACTTCAAGTTCAGAGTCAGTCTGGTCTACAGAGCGAATTCCAGGACAGCCAGGATTACAGAGAGAAACTCCGTCAAACTGCCCCCCTCCAAAAAATAATAGATTTTTTTGTTTGTTTTTCAAGACAGGGTTTCTCTGTGTAGCCCTGGATGTCCTGGACTCTGTAGTCCAGGCTGGAAATGCGTGCACCACCACGCCTGGCTAATAGATCTTATTTTTTAACAGGCATTTGCACAGGAGCTACATATAACCTTCAATATTTACAATACATTTTTATATTCTGTGTATGTATGTGTGCATCATGTATATTCGAGAGTCATTGAAGGCCAGAGGTATCTGATCCCCTAGAACTGGAGTTACATACAGATGGTTGGGGGCCACCATGTGGGTGCTGGGAATTAAACCAGGTCCTGTGCAAGAGCAGTAAGCACTCGACCACTGAGATATCTCAGGCCCTCTTTTTCAAATGTTTAGACAGGGAGTTACTATGGTATCCCAGGTTAGCCTCAACTTTTGATTTTCCTGCTTCAGCCTTCTTAGTGCTGGGATTACAGGTATATATCACCATACCTGGATTCCAATATACCAATTTTGTGTGGGGGGGTGTGTATGTCCATGTGTCAGTAGGTACCTTGTGAGTTGAGACAAGGTTTCTCACAGGTCCAGAGCTCATTGGTTGGACTGTATTTGTTGACAGTGAGCCCCAGGAATCCACAGCACTGGGATTAGAAGCATATGCTACCAGGTCTGTCTTTTTATGTGGGTTCTGGGGAACAGACTCAAAATTATAAACTTTGATAATAAGGGAGGGTGTGTTCTTACTTTTTCAGTTTATCCAAGAAAACCCAAGCAAGAGCAGAGTTCTTGTGGTGTGGGAAGATGAGGATTCCCTTAGCACTCTGGCCTGCTCAATTCCAACAGCCTTCCACCCTCCTTTCTGGAAGACTGGCCCTCTCCTGGGGCCCCCTCAGTACCCACCAAAGCCAAATTCTATTAAGAGTAGAAACAGAGAATCTCACCGTTTTCTTCATCTTTTCCACGAAGCTGCTCTCGCTCTCTTTGGCAGCCGGGGTCCTGAAAAAACAAGACAGTCTGCTGGAGACAGATGCAGCTGTTACAGGATGGATGTGACAGGCTGTGGTACCTATGGCAGTTTGTCAGGGGACAGTCCACCTGTGCTAGCCCCTAGTGATGAAGTCAACAGCTGGGACTAGTCCAATCACACTCTTGTGTGCCTTGAATCATCAATGAGCTTACAGAGATCAGTTTCAGGACAGCTCAGGTCTGGCCTGGTTATGTGCCCATGCTCTCCTTCCCAGTGTCTGGTTCTTTTCCTCTCCCTCTCCACCTTCTGTCCCTTTTCTTCCTTTGCCTTCACCTCAGGCAAACAGGCACAAGCTGAAAGATGCTCTAGCCCCATCCTGAGACAGTGAACCAATGGGAGACACTATGTCAAAAAAGTATGGGTTGGGGAGAGAGTGCAGCACAGATAGCCCAGCAATTAAGAGGACTTGATCCACAATCAAGGACCAGAGTTTGGATCCAGCACATGACAACCTGGGCATCCTGTGCACCCTCTAGCCTGTGTGTGCAAACAGCTGCATATTACTTATATGAAATAAATACACAGAATTTAATAAACCAGGCCTATGGCACATGAGTGACTCCTGGCCTCCACATACCTGTGCATCATGTGCATCAGCAGCCATCCCCATACAGACATAAGAAAATAAAAGTGGGAAGCCATCTGTGGTTTGGGCACACACTTTTAATCCCAGCACTCAGGCGGCAGAGGCAGGTGAGTCTGAGTTCCAGCCCAGCCTGGTCTACAGAGTGAGTTCCAGGATAGCCAGGGTTACACAGAGAAACCCTGTCTCAAACAAACAAACAAACAAACCAAGAGAAAAAAAAAGGCAGGAAGCCTTGGGTCGACTGGTGTGAGAGAAGGTGTTCTAGAACAAAACCTCAGCTCTTGTTCTCTGGTCATGTCACAGACTCCCTATACCCTTGTGAGTGGACACGTGGACTTGATGTCCTCTGGACTTAGCCTGCCTCCTCTGACCCCTCCTCACCAACCCCTACTGTCCAACACAACATCTGCATTTCCTCAGAGCAACCTTTCCCTGCCTCCGGGTCACTGTCCTAACAGGGCACATACACCCACGGTACACTTCCCTCCACATATTCAAATCACCTCCCTTGAGGACTGCCTTTAATAACCTGAGGGGAGGTGGCTGCGCGTCTGCCTGGCACTCGACACACAAGTCATGGCTTTCCCGCATGGCTTGGTCCAGGTCCCCCACCCAGCATCTTGGCAGGCAGAGGTAGACAGAGGCCTCTGGGGACATATACCACTCCCTACCCCCTCTGCGCTGAGAAGCCAGCTCCTGGCTTTTCTCAAAAGACAGATGTTTCCACAGGAATCACATCTCCAGCCTGGGCATGCAGGGTAGGAATGGGCACCATGCCAGTTGCTGAGGGTGGGGACTAGAACGTTCCATCTCTGTCTTCCCAGGGCCTGCCCTGTCCCTGAGCTGGAGCCCAGGGGAATCACAGCAGGACAAGAGAAGCCACATCAGGGGCAGAGCTGGCTGCACATCCTGTCACCACATGGGCATGTGATGTCCCAGCTCTACTCTCTGAAGGGCTTGGCTCCTTACTGAACTTGACTTCCACAGTGTCTCCTGAGCCCTGCCAGGCACCCGGAACTTGCGTGACATTCAGGGGGACAAAGGTCTTTGAAAGTGAACAGCTGTCTGGGCCACTCTGTGATTTCAGATACCCAGCAGCCTAAAATGGCACAGGGCCCGAGAGACAAGAAAATCTGGGTTCCAGTCTGAAGGAACAGGGCAGTAGGCTCCTAAGGGCCCAGGTGAGCTGCCTGGGCACTGAGGCTGGTCTCCTGCCATAGGTGAGAGGGACTAAACTCCAGGCCACCTGGCTCTGGCCATGGCCAGGAGAGGGCCCTGGACATACTTGCCTGGAGATACTCTCTCTCCTTGACCCTGGGGGCAAAGACCATGACACCGAACACGTATGTGTGTGTGTGTGGGGGGGGTCAACCTCAGGGGGAGTCCCTCAGGCACTGCCCCACCTTTGTTCAGACAAGGTCTCTCACTTGCTTGAGTGCGCCTGGCTGGTTAGGCTGGCTGGACACCAAGCCCTAGGGACCTTGGCAGGCCAGTGCCTTCCCCAGAGCTGGGATTACAAGCCTGCCTCCATGCCTGGCTTTTTACACAGGCTCTAGGGATCAAAGTCACATCCCCATGCTTGTGCAGCAGGCACTTTACGGAACCATTTCCCCATGCACACCTGAACATTTGACCAACTTTGGCCCTGGGGACAGGAAGAACTCTCCATTTGCTCCCTCACTCATTCAGAGCCAGCAGGAGCAGCAGTCTCTGGGCAAAAAGGAGTCAGAGAACCTGTGCTCACAATCACACTATGTCCCTCCTGGGCAGCCTTTCCTGCCTGGAAGCAGCTCTCAGCCAGCTCAAGGAAGCAGACCCAACCGACTCGGTAGCACCCACCCGGAGTCAGCTCACAGCAGGCCATCTGACCCTAGCCCAGGGAGCTGCCTCTCCCTTTGGCAATGGATAGCAGCCTGCTATCCTGCTCGTGGGCTACCCACACACCTGCGCTAGGGCTGGAACTGACCTCAGGGTGGACTCATCCGGTGGAGAGGAGTATGCACACCCCATGGTGCCCCTCTTCCCAACAGGGATTAAGGAAAAAGGAGGGTACCACAATGAACTCTGCTGTAGTTGGCTGGAAGCCCACAGAAAGGAAGTTCAGCTCTGTTCATTCTCAGTGTGCTGGGGTAGGCTGCTTGGGCCCAGAAAATCCGAAAGTGCCACCAGACACCTCCAAAGTCCTCTCAGAATCCTTCGGCACCTCTGTCTGCCTCTGTCCCCACGAGCCTGTGAACTCTGCAACATCTGGCAGCTCCAGCAGGACTGAAACTGCA
>CAJQZJ010033880.1:681208-693708 GCA_907164525.1 Lophiomys imhausi | reverse complement strand
CTTGTTGTGTTTAAATGTGCCTAAAAAAAAACTATTCGGGACCAGACTCCCTAAGTTTTAACCAACCCTGACTACTCAGCTGTGTTGAACTGAGCTACCTTTCTTATCTCCTTAGCCCATTACTCTGCTGGCTGTGGTGGTCTCCGGGACCCCTGCCCTCCCCGTGGTCTCTGCTCCTACCTACAGATCCCTGCCCTGTTTGAGTTCCTGCAGTGGCTATGTAAGCTGAATAAGCCCTTTCCCCGACAAGTTCCTTTTGGTCGTGGTGTTTCGTCACAGCAGTGGAAACCCTTACTAAGACAGCTGATGAAAAGACTTAATGGGTAAAAGCGCTTTCGTTGCATAATGACCCTGAGACAGGCCACATCTGGAGTGTCAACAGGAAGGGCAGATCCCACTTGATGTGAGAACAGAAAAATGCTGGTGACCTCAACAGGTGTTAGCAGAGGTCCCACACCTGTGCTTGCAGAAGGCCCCCTTCTAGCCACTTCTGGGTCAAACATGTACCCTGCCCACCCTTTCCATGGACAGTTGCCTCCTAAATGCCCCCCCATCTCCAAGACAGAGTTTCTCTGTGCAGCCCTCGCTGTCCTGGAACTCTCTCTGTAGACCAGGCTGGCCTTGAACTCACAGAGATCCGCCTGCCTCTGCCTCCCCACCACAACTGGCTTTCTCTGTCTTAAATTTTTAAAAATATTTATTTTAGTATTTCATATGTATGAGCGTTCTATCTGCATATGTCTGTGCACATATGTGTGCCAGGTACCCTCCAAGGTTAGAAGATGGCATCAGGTCCCTTGGGGACTGTGAACCACCATGTAGATGCTGGGAGTTGAACCCAGATCCTCTGCAAGAGCAGCCAGAGCTTTTAACTGCTGAACCATCCCTCCAGCCATGCCTTTTCTTTGAGAAATGCATCTGTGTTTCTATTTCATGATCACTGGTGCAAGGACATCTCTATAAAAAGGGTGCCCTGACTGGCAGTGGCCAGAACCCCCTGATAGTCTCCCATCTGCTGACGGCCAAGATAAAGATGGACGTCAGAGCTGCCTGCAGCCTTGACTCCCGGCAGTGCTGCGATTTCAAAGAACAGATCCCAGAATAAAGGTCACTTGAGGAAATGAGAGTCTGTGTGGCTTTTCTAAACAAGCCCCAGAGGGGCACAATGGGTCAAATCTGGATCATAGGAAACTATGAAACAACAGGCTGGAGTTCTTTCACAAAAGTATTTCAAGGGAGAGATGGGACTGGACAGAAGCCAAGAACTGACATGGAATGGGAGCTGTGTTTAGGAGAAGTTGCCATTCTCAGACAGCTAGGGCCAGAGTTCTACCTACAGCTGTGAGGCTGGCCGTGGGGCATTTTGGGGTACGGGGACATTACTGACTGTGATACGGACTGCGTAACTGCACATGTGTCGAGACTCAACCATGAGGCTGGAGAGATGAAAGGCACTTGCTGCCAAGCCTGATGATCTGAGTTCAATCCCTGGGACCCATTTGCATAGTGAAAAAGAGGGGGTTTAGAACTGGGTGTGACACAGAGATACAACATTTGCATGCACAACTCTGGGTTCCAGTCCCAGGACTGAAAGAAGAAACGAGAAGAGGGACTTTATTACATGCGAATTGTACCTGAATATACCTGATTCTCCTCCATGAAGAGAGGCATATGACATGTTAATCAACTGCAGTAAATGGGTTTTAGATACTGAATTTTTTTTTTTTTGAGACAGGGTTTCTCTGTATATCATTAGCTGTCCTGGACTCACTTTGAAGACCAGGCTGATCTTGAACTCACAGAGATCCACCTGCCTCTGTCTCCCGAGTGCTGGGATTAAAGGCGTGCACCACCACGCCTGGCCCAGATACTGAAATTTTAAAAAATCCAATTTAATATCTAAAGACAAAGCTCTGATCAGCCAATCAGGGCTAAGAACAAATGCTGCCGAGGGAAGAGCTACTGCTACCCTGGGGATTGTGTGGGTAGGATTAATTGTGTATTTTCTAAAAGCAGTGTGAGTCGAGTGATGCCTAAAAAGGCTAGTGAGACAACTCAGTGGGTAAAGGTGCTTGCCACCAAGCTTGATGACCCGAGTTCAATCCCTGGAACCCACAGTGAAAGGAGAGAACTGATTCCTGGTGACTGTCCTCTGAGCTCTTGGCAATCAGTGCTAGAGTCAGAGTGATGCATGGCCATTGCCTGGCTTTCGTTACACAGGTGCTAGGGACCCTATCTCGGGTTCCCACGATTGCACATCAGGCATGTTAGCCCACAGAGCCATTCCCTCACTCTCACTTAGGCCTCAGTCTGGGATTATGGGTGCCACCACACTTGGCTTAACTTGTTTTCTTTTAATCGGCTCTTACCCTTTCCCTTAGAAAACCCCTACTCTCTTCTCTCCAGCCATGCCCCTATTCCCCACTGCTTCTGAAGGTGTCAGAGTCTCTGAAATCTGGGTTTTCCTCAATCCACAGCCCTAACAAGCCATATGCAATGTTCCTGGGGATCCCAAAACTCTACCTCTCAGACCCCCCCTTCTCAAACCTGCTCCAGTCTGCGCATCACAGGTGAGACAGCCCCTCCTGTCTACTCCAGGTGTCCAGAGCCCAACCTCAGAGGCTCTCTCCTGGGATAGCATGGCTTCTCAGGAGACCACATCCTGGAATGGTTTCTCCAGGCTCCTCCCTGCCCTTGCCCTTACTTCACCTTTCCTATTACCTGGATGCAGCCATTGTGAAATCAGGGTTGGTCATTCTGACACTCCCTCAGCCTTGTAGTGTCAGGTCCCAACTTGCCCCTTCCAACTGCACTTCCCACACTCCCCTGCCACTCCCCACATAAGCCTGTCACCCCAGCATCTCCTCCACCTGGAACTATGAACACCATCACTGCAGCCCACATCGTGCTCTGCATGTGAAGCTGGAGTCATATTGCAAGCCTTTCTAGAACCTTCTCTCCATCCCCAGTCAGAAGCTCTCCCCACTTTAGGCTCCATAACTTCCTGCGCCTTTGACTCCAGTACAGTGTAGCCCAGAGGAGAGGATCTGTGTACAGGGCTGGGACTTCTGTGTTCTGAGGCTTTGGCACACATGTTTGTGAGTGTGTGCCAAGATTTTTCAATAGCATCCACCATCTCTACCCTCTCTTTGTACCAGAGAGGCCTGGGATGTGCTACATGCTCCATTCTATTGTAGGTACCGCTTTCTGCAGGAATTCTGCCCAAGAGAGTTCAAAGTGAAGTTCAGGGCAAGTAGGCCCTCTCTTAGCCCCAGGAGGATGAACTGGCCCAAGTAGCTTCCTGCCACTGTGATGGTGACCTGGCCCAGGAAATAGGTACTTCTGGGCTCTGGGTGCTATGCTATAGTGAGAGTTCTGGGTTCTTTAAAAGCCCAGCTATGTTATGTGACTATGTTTTTGTTTTAATCCCAGGTGTGGGATAAGTGGCTGCTTCACAGCAGGTGATTAGGATTTGCCTCGTGCACTAGCAGGGATGTGATTTTTGCCAGCTGCAGAGAGTTTATGTTTGGAACTCTGGGGACTCTTGAGAGGGTATAAATGCCAGAGCCCGGTGCTCCCCCTTGCTGCTCCTGATTGCTGTTGTTGCAGTTTGATGAGAAGTTGGAGATATCCTGACTATGAAGTCTGGGCTTGCCCCAAGCAACCTGAAGACCCTAGCAGGAAGTAGTCTAAAGAGGTCTACATTCCCTTTCTCTTTTAACCTGCTTTCTTGCCTACCTAGTGTAGGGGTGTGGAAGGAATAAGAGTTGGAAGGGAGGTAGGGGTATAAGAACCCAAGAAAATAGCCAAACAAATATGCCAACAGGGTGCAGCCTGCAGAAGGTTCCCAGCTGGTGTCTTTACTGGCCACTCATGGTCAGTGGCAGCAGAGACGGTGTTCAGGCTCAGAGGTTCAGAGAGCTTCATTTAGATCTGTGGGAGGGCCACAGAGGCTTGCACTCCTAGGGAGAGTCACCTGGATACCCAGGGGGAACTTCCTGGCTTGTTGGGTACCTCTCTGGACTTAGTGCTTGGTGGTCAGACTGAAGCTGGCTCCTTATTTTGGCTCATATAAACATCCATACCCTTGGGGCTAAGGATATAACTCAGTTTGAGGCAGCATTTGCCTAGGGTGCACAAAGCCTCTCCTCCTCCTGGCTTGGTGCTGAGCACCATATAAATCAGGTAAGGTGGTATACACCTGTAATACCAGAAGGTGGGTGGAGGCAGGAGGATCAGAATCCAATATAGCAAGTTGGCCTGGCTACATGAGACTTGCCCTCAAAAGATGATTAAGATCAGAGAGATGACTCAGTGAGTTAAAGTGCCTGCCGACAAGCCTAACGGCCTGAGTTGGACACCTAGGACCCTCGTGGTAGAAGAGAACTGACTTCTGCACATTGTCCTCTGACTTCAACATGTGCACCATGGCACACATCTATATACATACACATACAAATACATGCATAACCCATGCAGGATGGTTTCATGCTCTAACAAGCAACTCCATACTAAGGTGTTCAAAGACTTTATGAGACACCATTTCTAGAAGTCACCAGAAGCTATGATAAGAATGTATGACATGGGGGGGGGGCAGATAGAGAGGGTTGGTGTACACCTTTGTTTGTTTTTTTTTCGGTACAAACTCAGAGAGCTCAAGCTGGCACACAGCTTAGGATGACCTTGAACTCCTGATCTTCCTGCCTCCACTTAATTGCTGGGATTGCAGACCTCTACTTCAGTCCCAGCCATAAGTCCTGGCAGGGTTTGAGACACAGTGGGCAAAGACCTCAGGAGATACTGGCTCAGTAAACTGACGGAGACAGTAGGCCCGAACCCAGTCCTGATTTGTTTTCCAAGTGTCTGATTATCAAAGAAGACTTAAAGCATCGTCTACCCCATTGTCATACTCCAAACTTAAGCCCCAAATTCTCAGGAAGCTGCCTTCTTATAGCCAGCATGAGGAACAGCATCAAAGGAAGGGGTGCCATGGAGGCCCAGGGGAAGTGATAACCAGGGGGCCTCTGGGGGCCACTCACGCTGTCTGGATCTTGCTGAACTCTGGTACCTCTTCTTTCTTCTTTCTAAAGATGAACCAGTATGTCAGGACTCCCACGATGACAGAAAACAGAACCATGTCTGTAGTGCTGAACAGAGACACTTCTTCGGCCACTGCCTCAGGCATGGTAGCACTGATGTCTTGGTGAGAGTCCCCCATGGTGGTGACACAACTGTCAGGAGAGAAACAGCAGATATCAGTGAGGAAGAGTAGAGTGGCCCTGCAGCTGGCAGACGTGCCACCTGAACACTTCAGCTGAGGGCCATGTGGGCTGAGCAAGGGAAGTCGACTCAGCAAGGTTCAGTGCGGGCAGCGACAGCCAACACCGCCAACCACTCCGTAGTATTGCCTCTGCCAAGGGTAGGATGAGCCCCTCAGAAACCATGGGCTGGGCTCCCAGTTTCCCCGAGCATCACCAACCCTGCAGGAAACATGTAGGTCCTTGCCCTCACAGTTAAGCACCAGGGAAACCAGGAAGGTTAAGGCTAGGAACAGATGTGGCTAACAGCCTGGTGACCTCTGTGCTATGAGTATGGACAATACTATCACAGGCCACACTGGCTCCCCAAGACTCTTCTATAGTGCTACCCTTCCAGAGGCCTTTATCATGAACACTGTCCACCTTGAACCTGCTTTCTTAGTTATGTATAGAATCTATCTTTATGGAAGATGTCACTTGTACTTTACAAGAGGTCCAACATACTCATGTCTTAAGCTTTGTTGTACACATGGGACTGAGTTAATTCCCATCAGGAAACTTTTTAAATATGCCCAAGACATACTGTCTGAAGTTTGAGCCAACCCTGCCTGGATGGTGTTGAATTGAATCTCCCTCTTGCCTCCCTTGGAGCGACACGCTGCTGGCTGTGGTGCTTGCAAAGACCCCCACACAAGCCCACAAAGACAAGACACGGGTTAAGACCCCAGTAGAGAGATGCCCTAAAGGTAAAGTAGTTCTTGAGTGGTCTGAATGGGGCATGGTCCTAAGTCTTTGGGACTGGCCCTAGAAGGGCCCCTGGAGGTCCTGGCTGATTATAGAGTTTCATCTATCTGAGACCCTGGGCCACAAGAAGAGGGGAAACTAACAATGAGGCTTACGGTGAACACACAGCTGCGCATCTGGCCCTTGAAAACCCTGGGCTGGGTTGACATCCATAGGTCCTAGCGACACAGTCCAGACTTCCTGCCACACCTGCAAGTGTCATGCCCACAATACGCTCGATGCCAAGGCTCTAGGGACACCTACAGTTAGTTGGTCACAGTGCATTCTCAACTGATACTGGGGTCAGGTCCTGAGACTTCCATGATAAATTGAAACTGCCACTGATTTAAAAGTGTATTTAAGGGGTTGTGGGGGACTAAGTGCTTGCCTTCCAAGTCTGAGGAACTGAGTTCAAGCCCCACAGCCCATATTTTAAAAATAAAAAAACTGGATATGGTTGGTGAGAAAGCTCAGCAGGTGTAAGTGCAATGACCCCGTGGTCCATTCCTGGGACCCACAGTGGAAGGACAGAATGAACTTCTGAAAGTTGTCCTCTGACCCACACATGGTACAACAGTGCACACACAAATAAAAATAAAAAACTGTATGCTGGGGAGGTAGAAGGCAAGAGGACTCCTGGAGCTTATTGACCAGGCAGCCTGGCCTAATTGGTGAGCTCAAGGATATTGAGGGGACATGTTTCAAAATCAGGTAGTTGGCTTTCCTGGGGAACAATATTTGAGGTTGTACACATGTGCACATGTGCGCGCACACACACACAGTGTTTAATACAACCAACCTGGCAACTACTATAACATCTCAGCTTCATGAAATATGCTCCAAACACTTCCATGGTCTGTTGGACAAAACCCATCCTCCGTTTTGTCCTGAGTACTAACACGCTGACTTTTCACACCCTTGTACAGCAGCCACCAGCTCTGCTTCACATAGGAAGTCACCCATCACTGACATTCGTGTGACCTCACAGGGAGAGGCCAGCTGGAAATGCAGCCCCCGCCTCTCCCACACCATGCCCTGCAGGCTTTAGCTTCCATTCTCTCACTGTAATAAGCCACAATCCTAAGTAAAAAAAAAAAAAAAGTTTTCCTCAGTCCTGGGGAGACACCGAACCTGAGATGGTCTTTCAGGGTGCTCGGCTGGGCAGTTCAGCATGGAAACCTGGCAGGTAGGTAGATTTGATCAGGGTCACAGCTGAACAGCATGAGGTCTTGAACTCTGAGCAGGTCACCCCTTCCGTTTCCCCATAGACCTTTGACTGAGTGTGCTGTGAGCGTCACAACTCAGTCAGAAATGCCTGAGTCACATCTCAGCAATTCAGGACAGTCGAGGTGGCTTCCTGTAAACTTCTGTTTGCTGTCACAACCTTAAGCACTGAGCCAGCCTCAATCTGGGCTGTCCTTCTACAACCCACTTGAGAGTCAGCCTCTTTCTTGGATTTTAGACATGCTTTTCCAACAGCTGGTCTTCATCTCAACCTGTCCTTACTTGTCCTCATGGGGTGGTGCTGGGAATAAAACCCAGGGTTTCCCACATGGTAGATAAGTGCTCTATCACCGAGCCACATCTCCAGCCCCTCACTGGGAGTTCTAGGCAGGCCCTTTACCATGAAGCATGGCTCCCAGCCTCAGTAAGAGGTTTTACTGTACGGATGGGCCACACCCCCAGCCTTTATCCTTTTTGATATCTGACACTAAAGGACAAATTTAACTCTGCTGTCCTCAAGAACACTGCATTAAATATTTCAACCACACTATGTATTCAGTGCTGGTTGTGTCTGTCCAACCTTGTCTTCATCTTTGACAAACCCACGCACCTTCTGTCAAACATTCACAAAATCAGACCAGGAGGCGTTTGGGATCTGCTTTGATGGCGGATTCTAGGAAAGTCTGTCTCACAGAAGTGGGATGAAACAGACATTCAGAGTCACCTGCAGCTAGCTAGGGTCTGCTTAGTACTGATATGCCAACACAAAGAGGCCTGCAACTTGGGTCCCTCTGAGAGGCAGCAGGCAATATTGACTCCTTATCTCACCAGGTAGCCTCGACTCCTGCTTTCCAGAGAAGTAGACAGATGCTCACAAACCCAAGCCACAAGGATGACTGCACAACTCAAAAGAAGTGCCTTCTTTGTGGGGGCACAGAGGTACTGGTGCACCTGTTATCACCCGGCTTGCATTCAGGCCACTGCAAGGGGCTTCTGATGGTCAGACCACTCCCTATACAGGGGTCCTTTTATTTATTTATTTATTTTCATTTTTACTTTTTAAAAAATATTTTCTTATTGTGTATACAGTGTTCTGCCTGCATGTATACATTCACTCCAGAAGCGGGTACCAGATCTCATTGTAAATGGTTATAAGCCACCATGTTGTTGCTGGTAATTGAACTCAGGACCTCTGGAAGAACAGCCAGTGTTCTTAACCTCTGAGCCATCTCTCTAGCCCCTTCATTTTTACTTTTTTAACAATGTAGCCCAGGCTGGCTCCAAAGGTGAGATCCACCCACCCCAGTCTCCTGAGTGCTGGGGTTACGGACATGCATCACCACATCCGGATACCAATGGTCAACTTGACAGTCTTCAGGGTCAACCATGGAAACCAAGGTCTGGGCACATGGGAGAGAGTGTCTAGCTGAGGTAGGAAGACACTAAAAATATGGTCAGTCCTATTCTACAGGCTGGGGTCATAGCTGAGTAAAAAGGGAGAAAGAAGCCGGGTCTCAGCATTCATCTCTCTCCCTTCCTGACTATGGAAGAAATGTGACCATCTCCCTCAAGCTCCCACCATGCCCTCCTGTCATGATGGACTGTACTCTTGAGCTGTGAACCAACATCAACTGTTCCTTTCCATAGTTTTTGTCAGGTATTTTGTTGTGGCAATGCATAACAAACTTAACATACCTGGCCAGCCAAGGCTATATAATAAGGCCCCATCTTAAAGAGGAAAAACAATAAAAAGTAGCCATGTGTGGTGGCAGTTGGGCCTCCTTAGTGAAATTCGTATGCAGTTCAGCTTAGCATCTGGTAGCACATAGGGGATTGACCAGGTGTCCTTTGAGGTTGCCAAGATGTAAACATGACATGCCCTGTTGAAGGGGTGTGGCTAAGAAACCACAAAAGCCTCGCAGATGATGTGAAGGAACGGGACTGTTGGACATCAGGAGAAATCTTGTGGACCCTCGAGACCGCCAAGGATCGTGAGATAATGCGATATATAAGCCAAAAAGTTCCATGTGGCGCTCTCTTCCTCTTGCCCTCACCGACTGAGATGTGCATAGCAAGGTATGGCATATTGAAGCCATTAGGCCGCAATGGTCATAAACTGAAAGGCGGAGTCCAAGAGAGAAAGACTTTTCATTTCAAGTTAGCCCAAGAAAGACCTTTTGCAGTAGTAATTCAGCCTATTAAGGCTGGCAGCAAAGCGGGCGGAATTTGGAAGCCACTTGGAGAAGCTTTAGGCCATGAAGACAATGGAAAAAAGCAAGCCTCAGTTTCATAAACCGGCTGGCTTCAATTTAGCAGTTGAAATTAGCTCCAGTAAAACTGGCCATATGAACTGGCAAAATCAGGCCTAAACAGACATTAAGCTTTGAAAAGGACTGCCTGTTGTGATTGCCCTAAAACCAAATCATCCTGTACAGACCTATGCTAAGAATATTAATATACTTTTAATAAAGTTAAAAGTGTTAGGTGATCTTAGATAGGTATTAGGGTGTTCTTAGATTACAGATTTTAGATTATAGGTTTTAGGTTATAGGATATAAGTATTTTATAGTTATTTGTTAAGTACTAATAGATATGTGATATAAATAAAAATATTCTGTTACAACCATGAATAGAGGTGCACCTGTCATCCTGGCAGGTAGCCACTGAAGGACCTGGAGTTCAAAATCCTCCTCAGCTACATAATGAGTTCAAGGCCAGACTACATGGAACCCTGACTCAAGAAGTTCATCTTCTTGTTTAAGCACTTACCTTTGTCCTTCGTTCATTTCCTCTGCTGGCAGGAATCTGTGTTCTTGACTCTGAACTCAAGAGAAGTAGCCAGGCTTGGTGGTGCGGGCCTGTAGACCCACTGAGCTGTTTCAACTAGCACCAACTAGCAGAAATAGCCAATAATTAAGGTGTACACCTTGCTCTACTGCGTCCTAGAGCAGAGTTGCCAGCCCCTTCCCTTACTAGACTGGTGGAAAGTGGCCAGCTGGTGAAAGTAGAAATGCTCTAGTAATGATCAAGCCATAGTGTGTTGGTTAACCCTCTGAAGCTGTAGGTTCCATGCTTGTGATTCAGCCAGCCTCAGAAAATATTCAGACATCCAGGTATGATGGCTTGCCCCTTCTACCCTAGCGAGGAGGAGGCAAGAGATCTCCAAGTGCAAGGCAGCTAGCCTAATTATTGGGTGTTCACGATAGTGGACACTGATAGGAGCTTTGCCAGCTTCCAAAAGAGCATACAAGAAACAAGAACACAAGGGTTGAGGCTACTGAAACAGCTCAGAAGGTAAATATAACAGAATATTTTTATTTATAAACACTTATATTTATTGGTATCTAACAAACACCTATCTAAATTTAAATTCTATAATCTAAAACCTATTTTAACTTCCTTAAAAGGATATTAATATTATTAGCGTAGGTCTGTGCAGGATAATCTGATTTATGGTAGTCCCTTTCAGGCTTAGTGTCCACTGGGACTAATACTGCCAGTTTGCAAGGCCAGCTTATTTCTTTTTTTTTTTTTTTTGGTTTTTTCGAGACAGGGTTTCTCTGTGTAACAGCCCTGGCTGTCCTGGACTTGCTTTGTAGACCAGGCTGGCCTCGAACTCACAGAGATCCGCCTGCCTCTGCCTCCCAAGTGCTGGGATTAAAGGTGTGTGCCACCACGCCCGGCTTAAGGCCAGCTTATTTCAACCACCAAATTCTGGCCGGTTTATAAAGTCAGTCTGTTCCAACTGCCGAACTGAGGGCTGCTTGGGCAGCTTCTGAACTCTGGTCACCTTGCTGTCAGCTGGGCCTAACCTTAACAGTTTATTTCAAGTCAGTGTGTTCCAACTGTGAAACTGAGAGTGGCGCAGGTGGCTTCTAAACTCTGCTCACCTCATTCACTCTCCCAGTGCTCTGCTTTCTCAAGACAGACACTTTAAGGAACTCTCTCCCCAGCGGTCCTATTATTCTTTCAGCAACCGACTTCCTCTCACAGCTTGTCCAGTCTCTTAGCAACGCCCCTTCAACAGGGCAGTCTTACCCATGCACTTTCAACATGGCAGTTCACAGAACTACAGTCTCAACTGCACTCTGTCCATTTCAGCAAGCCAGAGGACGCCAAGCTTTATGTGTTGCCAATGCAAGCTGAACTGCATACTAATTCACTAAAGAGGCCTCACTTCTAGCACAGGTAAAGGCACTTGCTCCCAGAGACCTGAGTTTGATCCCTAGGATGCACATGGTGGTTCCTGCAGGCTACTGTCTGATCTCCAGATCTGCACTCTCACACAAACATACAGGTACACACAAAGTGAATTTTCAATTTTTGTTGTTGTTTTGAGACATAGTCTTCCTCTGTGCCACTCTGGCTGATCTGGAACTCACTATGTAGATAATGCTGGCCTTGAACTCATAGAAATCCACCAGCCTCCTGGCTGTTCTGAATATTCTGTTTTAAGACCCTGGGTTTTATTTGATTCTTCTCTTTCAGCAGGATTCTTCTGTCACCTGCTGGAGCTTAGGGGAAGGAAGGTGCCAACTTGTTCCGGGAGAGGGGTCAGTCTCCCTATCAGGTCAAAAACCCTAGCCTGGAGGATTATGGCTCTGCAGCTGGCCTCCACTGACATCTTCTGGCATCCTGGTATTGCCAGGTGGGAGTGAAGTGCTGGGAAGCCAAAGGATTCCTGTGATGTCTCTCCTAAGCAGAGTATATTTCATGGCTTCCTTGGAGAGCTGTGATTTCTCTGGCTCTTGATGAATCTAAAGGTATTACTAACAATGCTTGGCTGTGTATGGTACCAATAGCAAGCTTGATATGACTGAAGGATTTACATGAGTTGGCCTTATAAGAAGTTGAGAAAACACTGGCTTCTAGCAGAGGAATTAGCTCAGCACAGCTCAAGCCAGCACAGCACTCGTCTCTCAAGTGGGAGGACCTAAGTTCATTTTGCAGAACCCACGTAAGAAGCCCAGCTTGCTGCATCAGTGAGATCTTTTAAGGCACTTGTCACTAAGCCTGACAAATAAATTAGAACCCAGGGTATCACATGGTGGAAGGAGTTGTCCTGTGACTTCCACACACGTGCCATGGGAGTACACATACATACACACTATAAATGCCAAGGGGGTGGGGTGGGGTGGGGAGCCAAACATGGTGGTACATACTTAGAATCCCAACAATGGCAAGATGAAACTGTAGAGAGCTGCGACGTGCCGCGCCTTAAAAATGGCGCTGGTC
>CAJQZJ010033880.1:661932-680808 GCA_907164525.1 Lophiomys imhausi | reverse complement strand
GTTTTCAAGGGACCTGAATAAACTGCAGGAGAAGAGCTTTTGTGAGTTGCGTCATTTCTTGCTGGTCGAGAGGGACGCGACATGAAACCAGAGACAGGAGGATTTCTGGAGCTCACTAATCAGCAAATGTAACCTGTTTGGCAAACTTCAGGCCAATGAGCCTTCCAGTACCAAACATCAATGGTGGGAGGCACCTGAAGAGCAATACTCAAGGGTATCTGAGATTCACATGCACATATATGAACACGTATTGCTGTTCTTCCCAGAGCCAAATGGCTGTCCTCTTCATGAGATCAAGCTGTGCCTACTTTCCAACAGTCAAACCTGTGGACTGTTAAAGTTTCCTTTAGGGGTTCCCTTTAGGATTCCCTTTAGAGGGCTCAGGGAGGGTCACTGTACCTGAGTAAGCCACTCTGTCCAGCCATTTATATACAATTTTGCCCTAACTGCAGATGGCTTTACTATATAGGCTGGGGGAGAGGAAAGGGGGATCCATCTCTTCAGCAATCGGAAACTCACCATCCATGGTAAAGGGCCCCTGCTTTGGAGTCACCCACACTCATGCCAATAACCCCATTCACATGCTCTATAAGTTAAGTCCAATAATCTCACTGCTTCCCAAGGGTGAACTCCATTGGAACTGTTCTTTGGTTTATCATTGGAACCTTGGGAGGAGAGGGTTCTCCCCAAGGCAGGAAATTTCAGCAACACTTGCACTTGTATTCACACACACACACATATAAACACGCATATCCACTGTATTAGTTTGCTCCTGTTGCTGTGATGAGCACCAGGAGCAAAAGTGACTGGGGAAGGAAACGGTCTATTTGGTTTACATGTCCTCATCACAGTCCATCACTGAGGGAACTCAACAAGGAACAGAGGCAGAAGCCATGGAGGAACGCTGCTTACTGGCTTGCTCAGCCTGATTTTTGGTTTTGTTTTCTTTGAGACAGGGTTTCTCTGTATAGCCCTGGGTGTCTTGGAACTCACTCTGTCGACCAGGCTGGCCTGGAACTCACAGATATCCACCTGCCTCTGCCTCCCCAGTGCTGAGTGTTCACCACCACTGCCCAACAACTTAGCCTGATTTCTTATACCACCCAGGACCACCAGCCGAGGGGTGGTACTGCCAACAGTGAGCCGGGCACTAGACACTGAACCACAATCGCTAATCAAGAAAATGCTCCACAGATGTGCCCACAGGCAATCTGATAGAAGTAATTCCTCAATTGAGGGTCCTTCCCTCTTCCCAGGTGACTCTGGTTTGTGTCTAGTTGACAAAAACTGACCAGCACAGGTGTCTACAAAAGAAACAGTAGCTTAATACAAGCTGAAGTGGGCTCTGATAAGAGTTACTATACCATAGCTAAGAAGTCAACATGCAGCAAGAAGTTGGAGCAGGGAAAGCCACACACCAGTGGTTTTCAACCTGTGGATCAAGATTCCTTTGGGGTTGAATGACCCTTTCACAAGGGCTGCATATTAGATGTTCCACATATTAGATATTTATATTACAATTCATAACAATAGCAAAACCACAGTCATGAAGTAGCAATGAAAATAAGTTTATAGTTGGTGGTCACCACAACGTGAGGAACTGTGTTAAAGGGTCACGGCATTAGGAGGGTTGAGAACCACTGCCTTAGACAAATTCTCAAAGGCTGTCATTACCACCGTCTTACTGTCTGCAAGCACTGCACTGTTTAAACTATGATGTCACAATCTGAACGTCAACCCTGCATTTCTGGGGTCTCCATACGTCACCACACTGTGTTCTATAGGTTTTCAGAACCAGGTGCTGAATAACCTGCCTGTCCCTCTCTGCAGTGGCTTACAAGCGTGGCAGTGATCAAATTTTAGCTTTACTTTTATTTTTTCTCTTTTTTTTTAAATGATATGACATGTAGCCTAGGCTGGCCTTGAACTTCTGATCTTCCTGCCTCCGCCTTTTGGGTGCTGGGATCACGGGGATGAGATGTTTGGTTTATGTAGTGCTGGGGACTGAGCCCAGAGCTTCCTGTATGCTTTGCAAGTGCTCTACCAAGCAAGCTGTGTGCCCAGCACTGGTTTGACTCTACTCTGTGTCCAGATGGAAATTTCTCAGAACAAAGACTAACTATAACAACTTTATTAGACACTGAATGTCCCTGGGAGGTAGTTTTTGCTGTGAACTTGATTTGTTTGTTTCTTTTTTTATTTTTTATTTTCAAGACAAGGTTTCTCTGTGTAGTCCTGGCTGCCCTGGAACTTGCTCTGTAGGCCAGTCTGGCCTCAAACTCAGAGATCCACCTGCCTCTGCCTCCCGAGTGCTGGGATGAAAAGCATGCACCACTACTGCCTGGCCTTGATTATTTTTTTTTTTAACAAAAGTAACCCAAAATTACCTGTGAAGATTACACTGCAATAAAGTCAATTAAATGAAACAATGAATAAACTGTAAGTAACTGTTTTTATACAGTTTCCGGATGGTGAAGAGTAAACCATGAAATGAGATCTCCATTCCATTTAAAACAACAACAAAACCCTATATTTTTCTGAACTCAAACCATAGTTCCAGCAAAGTTCATCAGACCTAGACACAAGCACAAAGAAAATTCCTTGTTTTTGCTAGGATGGGAACCCAGGGCCTGTGCACACAAGACAAGCACTGTATTGCTCAGCCACCCCTCCAGTCACTCATTGGGAGAGTCTAGGTAAATGTGTCCAGGAAGTTGACACATTAAAAAATCCACTTGACTATACAATTGATAACTCCCACATAATGTCTCATTGGAAATACATAATAGGCAAATACCAAGACAACAATCTAGGTATGGTGGCACACACCAAACACAGGCAGATTTGAGTTTGAGACCAGCCTGTACTATATAGCAAGTTCCAGTCTAGCCAAGGCTATCTGAAATTTTTTTTTCCTGACAGAACTGAAAGCACAAACTTGTTGAACTGGTTGAATATGGTGAGAGTTCAGTAAGGAGCAAGAGGCAGTATTTGTGGGAGGGGTAAACAGTGAATTAAGACTTGAGTTTTGACAATGGCCCAAGGCCAGACCAAGGGACCTGAATGTAAACCTGAGGAAAAGGAGAGCTGGGTGAGCAGTGGCCCGATGAAAAAGCTTCTCCAGAAAGGCCAACAGTTCCTGTGCCAATCCAGCCTGGCCTTGACTTCAACATCCTAGAGAACTTTTTCTAGCCAAGTGTGTAGTGCTGCTGTGATGGCCTTTCCCCCACATAACAGGGCTTAATTTGGAAATGTATGACTGACACGTGGCTGAAGCAATGCTGCTAAAGAGGAAGGTGGTCACCAGAGGCACAGTGAAAGCATGACTTAGCAGGAAGCATTTTCCCTGCACAGATGCCATTAACCATGTTCAGGGAATGGGATGGGCTTGGGCTTGGGCTGGTGGTGTGGCTAAGGAGGTAGAGCATTTGCCCAGCACACAGCAAGCTCTCAATTCTATCTAGAGCACTGTGTAAGCCCAGCATGTGGTGCACACCTGAAATACCAGAACTCAGGAGGTGGAGAGGCAGGAGGATATCTGGAAGTATGAGGCAGCCTGGTCTACACAGTGAATCTCAGGCCAGCCAGGGTTACAAAGAGACCCTGTCTCAAAAACACCCCAAACAAATGAAAAGTATTAACTGTGGTCATATGTACTTGTAATCCCAGCACTGGGGAACAAAGACAGGTAAGTCACTGGTACTCCCTGGCCAGTCAGCCTACTCAGCCTGTGAGAGATCCAGTATCAAACAGCAAAGTACAGGGGCTGGAGAGATGGCTCAGTGGTTGAGAACAGTTCCTGCTCTTCCAGAGGACTCAGGTTAGGTTCAGAGCACCCATGTCAAACAGCTCACAAAGGCTTATAACTCCAGCTCCAGATTGGATTCCCTCTTTGGGCTTCCTTGGGCATTTGAGTATTTACACATACACTAAAAACAAACAAACAAACAAACAAACAACCAAACAAACAAAAAACCCAAATACATCTCAGGAAAACAAGGTAGATGGCACCTGAGAAACACCATCCAGCGCATGTGAACACACATATGCACACAAACAAAAGGAACACCTTGAGAGTAATCAGAACGTCCCTGTCACTCTCTGCATACATTCATTTCTCATCTCCCCAATGTGCACAGGGTAAACAAGAGCAAGCTAGACATAAGGTGCATGTCTGTAATCCAGTGGGAGGCTGAGGGAAGATCACTGTGAGCTGAGGACAATCTCGGCTACAGAGTGAGTTCAGGTCAGCCTGGGCAACAGTAAGACCTTGCTCAGGAAACAAACAAAAAGAGCTAAAGAAAGAGAAGGCAGGCAATCGTACAGTGACACATAAGCCCATGGCAGATCCTAAGTGCTCAAGGAAGGTAGAAGTAACGGATGGACACTAACTTCTTTAGTTGAAACAGAGGTTGCATGTCAGGTAGAGATGGCTCGGTGCTTAGGAGTACGTACTGCTCTTGCAGGACATGAGTTTGTTTCCCAGCACCCACAACTAACTGTAACTCCAAGATTCAATCATCTCTTGTAGCCTCCAAAGGCATCCCAAACACACACACACACACACACACACACACACACACACACACTTAAAAACAAGAAAATATCCAAAACAAAAATAAAAAAACAGCTCCAAGAACAGAACCTGGCATGCTGCTCTAACAGGCTGTAGCATAAATAAACAGCATGTCCTGCCTCCTGCCTCCCAAGTGCTCGCATTAAGGACTTCTCAAGTCCGCAAATCTCCATGGACAAAAGACCTGCTCTTTCTGGCAAAGAGGAAGGAATCCCAGGCTGCAAGCCATCCTGCCCCGGCACCCACCCTTTCTGCCAAATGGCATTCCAGCCTCCACACATGGTTCGCCCAGTTGAAGCCAAGTCCCCTCCCTCTGGTCAAGAGTTACAGCTTCCAGCCTGCAGGAGGACTTGGGGGATAAAGGCAGTCATCACTAAGTCTGATGAGCTTAGAATCTTGGGGACCACATAGTGGAAGGAAAGAATCCATTCCCATAGGCTGTTCTCTGACCTCATATAAAACATTTTCATTAAAAAAAAAAAAAAAAACAAAAGTTGCCAGGCAGTGGTGACACACGCCTTTAATCCCAGAACCCAGGAGGCAGAGGCAGGTGGATCTCTGTGAGTTCCAGGCCAGTCTGGTCTTCAGAGTGAGTCCAGAACAGCCAGGGTTACACAGAGAAATCCTGTCTCAAAAAAGCCAAAAGGAAGTTACAGGTTTAAGGATTAAAAGTCCAGCCAGAATCTCACCTTATGTGGGGCAATTTTCTCTTTAGACTTTGCCTCTCCTACCATATATAAACAGCATATAATATATACACATGCAGATACATACCCTGAACAAGGCTGATATAATTAGTCATACTGTGGCTTGTTTTGTTGTTGTTTTGTGTTCTGGATTTTTGAATTAGGGTCTCTCTTTTAGCCCTGGCTGTCCTGAAACTTGCTGTTTAAACCAGAATGGCCTTGAACTCACAGAGATCCACCTGCCTCTGCCTTCTGGACACTGGGACTAAGGGCATGCACCACCATGCCTCGCTATATACTGTGTTCTCAAACACTTTGGCTGCTGCAATGGCTCAGTAGATGAGGGCACTTATCGCCAAGCCTAATGGTCTAAGTTCCATCCCTGGGCCACACAGGGTAGAAGGAGAAAACAGACTCCTGGATGTGCTCACATGCAGGCTGGGGTACAAGCACACGGCACTCCTTTATACACACAGAGAGAAACAAACAAACAAACAAATAAATGTAAAGTACAAAGAAATAAGTGTGTGTTGAAAAGTAGACAAGTACTCTTACTGCTGAGCCATGACCCCGGCCCCTCACTGAAGAATTCTAGGCAAGGCTTCGCCTGAGCCACACCTAACTTTCTGCCTCTACCTCTCAAGTGCTGGAACTCGTGGACCATCTTGCCCAGCTATAAAGCTATTTTCTTATGAAAGAGGAGCAGGGGAGAATCCCAGTCCTGTGGATGCCATAACTCTCTGCCTGAATGATGTTTCCCTCCTCAGCCTGGTAGCCTGCTAACTGTGGCATTTCCAGCAAGGCTTACGCAGGAAGCCTATGATTTCAATACAAACAATGGAATACTACCCAGCAATTTATAAATAATTATAAACTGTAGCCTCTCACAGAAAGACTGCCCAAACACATGAAAACAGCATGCTCATCAAACATTCTGTAATGAATCACAGAAAAAAAAATCAGATTATCTCCCTGGTGCTCATGTTTAAAATCCAAGAAACTCAAACTTCAGGGGATCCAACACTCTCTCCTGAGTTCTGGGGACAACTGAATTCACATGCACATACCCACACACATAATTTAAAAATAAATCTATTTTAAACATTTTCTGAAGGCAGCATCACAGTGACTCAGTCACTTGCAATAGGCTCCACCTCTTAAAATGCCAACATCAGGACTCCTGGAGGTCCAGCTTCCAGCACATGAGCCACTAGGGGACACAAACCAGATCCAAATCACAAGCTGTGACTGCCATGAGCAACCACGAGCATTAGAACTTGTCATGCTGGCCTAAAGAGACAACTCAGTATGTGAAGTGCTGACTATGCAACATGTAAAAAGCTGAACATGGCAATGTGTGTCTGTAATCTCAGCACTAGAGGGTGGAGACAAGAGGATGCTGGGGGATAACTCGCCATCAAGTGTAGCCAAGTGATGAGCCAGGTTCAATGAGAGACCTTGCCTCAAAAATAAAGCAGAGAGTTACCAAGGAAGACAGCAGACATCAGCCTCTGCCCCCAACCTCCACAGAACTTTGATGATTAATAAAATTCCTGATCACAAAGGGAAAATCTGAAGCCCAGCAGTGGTGGTGCACACCTTTAATCCCAGCCGAGGCAGGCAGATCTCTGTGAGTTCGAGGTCAGCCTGGTATACATAGAAGGTGGACAGCCAGGGCTATGTAGAGAGACCCTGTCTCGAGAAACAAAGGGGAAGCCTGAATTTCACAGCAGAGAACGTGGCTAGCACTAAAATAATCAATGGATAAAGACTGACTGACAGGCCCAGTACTGGCATATCTAACTGGAATTTTACCATGAGAAAACACCACACAAATCCAAACTGACCAACTACAAAGATATGGCCCTACTTTCTGAAAAATGTCAATGTCATGAAAGACAAAAAAAGAACTCCTCCACATCAACTAGATCCAGCATGTGACCTTAGACCGGAAAGCAGACTTCTGCTACAAAAGAAAGAACAGGGGAAATGTGAAGGGACTATGACTTGATAACTCCCACAGTGTTCTCTTGGCATGGATTTGCTGCACTGTGGTTATGGGAGAAAATGGCTTGAAATTTATGTAGAAAATAAACATGAGAGGGGTAAAGCTCAGTGACTGAATACTACATGAGGCCCTGGGCTCCATCCTCAAGATCAACCTACTCTGTCTCTCACATACACACACACACACACACAGAGGCACACACATACAGACACACACATGCACATACACATAGGCACACAGAGACACATACATACAGACACACACATTCTCATACATACAGACACACACAGGCACATACAGTTAGACACAGAGACACATTGATACACATGGACATACATACATACACACAGAGGCACACAGAGATGTGCAGACACACACACACAAACACACATTAACACAAAGACACATACTCGGACACACACAAGAGTACCACACAGACAAATACATTTGTACATACATACACAGAAAAACAGTAAGGCACATAAATACATACAAATACGTATATATTAGTATACCACACTCACACAAACACACACAAATCTGAGTCAAAGGGAGTATTTTTAAGGCTTCTGACTTCCTGTCAAATTAGCTTTGAAAAAGCAATCACTTCCCAACAGCCCTTCATCTTCATCTCAGAGATGGCTCAGAGGTTAAGGGTGTGTAATAAAAAACACCCTTAACCTCTGAGCCATCTTTCTCCATTTTATATAGTTCATGATGATATAGGCTCATCTACAGTCAAGATGGATCTTCCCACATCAATGACATAATCAAGGTAAGCCCTGCAGCCAAGTCAAGGCACACTGCTATGACAGGAGCCTGGGAAGGCAAGAGAGTTAGCTATGAACTACAGAGAACAGTCCAAGAAGTCCAGGACACCTGTGCCCCAGAAGAAAGGACAAACCAAGCCAGAATGTGACTTTTGCCTTTCTTGAGGGAAGATAGTCACTTCCTGCCCAAAATACACAGGGCAGATATCCTGACTGGATGAGATGAGATAAGATCCAGATGTCATGGCAGGTTTCTTGACCAAAGGAATACAAAATGGCAGGTGACAAAAAGGTAGGACAACAGACACAAAAACCAGATGAAAGTAGCTCCAATGTGAAGACTAAGGCCTGTAATCCAAGAACTCAGGAAGTTGAGGCAGGAGGAATCAGCATGGGCTACACAGTGAAGCAGCTAGTCACAATATGTCCATAATCAGAAGACAGCGCTGAATGCTGGCTAGTGTGCAGCTCATTTTCTCCATCTTAAAGTAGCATTTAAATATATATGTATATGTTTTATTTTTAATAATATGTATATGTGTGTGGTTCTATGTTCATGAATCCAGGTGTTCAAGGCCAGAAAAGGCTGTGAGATCACTTGGAGCTAGAGTTCCAAGCTGCTGTGAGCTACCTGATCTGGGTACTAGGAACTGAACTCAGGTCCTCTGCAAGAGTAATAAAAATCACCCTTAACCTCTGAGCCATCTCTCTCTATTTTATATAGTTCATGATGATATAGGTTTATCTACAGTCAAGATGGATCTTCCCACATCAATGACATAATCGAGGTAAGCCCTGCAGCCAAGTCCAGAGGCCCATCTCCCAGGTATCCTAGAGTCTGTCAGTTGACAATTAAGATTAACCACCACAGGAGGAGTCTAGGGCTGAAAATGGGATGCCATTTAACTAGGTATCTTCATGCACCAGCAAGGTCTGGCCTGTACTCACGCACGGCCTACTGCCTACTTTCTCAAATATTTTCACTGTGAGCACAATCATGCCCATTCACTCACAAGCCACCTACGGCTGACTTCTTGCTAAATGAAACAACAGATGCTCAGCTGTCAGATCTTACAGCTCAAGGCTCAAGAATGTACTATTTGGCCCTTCACAAAGGTGTCTGCCAGTGTGTCTGACTTAACCAGTCTGCACCAATGCTACTTCCGGTTCTTGATCACTTTAGTATGGTTATGTAAGACATGAATATCAGGAAAGCATGGTGAGACACAAAAAGAAACTCTGTGATATTTTGCAAGTTCCTGTAGGGGTCACACTGACTAAGATTAAGGAGTTAGGCTGGGGAGAGGACTCAGTCAGTAAAGTGCTTGCAGTGAAAATAGGACCTGCGTCCTATCCCCAGGACTGATGAAAAGAGGGTTCAGTTTGCATTCTCCACTTTAAAGTAGTATTTTTAAAAATATTTATTTTATGTTCAGTTGTGTGTGTGTGTGTGTGTGTGTGTGTGTGTGTGTGTGTGTGTTTTCGTGCACATGTTTAAGTGCTCAAAGAGGCCAGAAGAGGCTGTGAGATCACTTGGAGTAGGACTTACAGGCTGGAGGATCTCTGGAGCTCATTGGTCAGTCTAACCCAAATGGTAAGTCCCAGGCCAATGAGAGACCATGTGTCAAAAAAAAAAAGATGAGAAGTCAGAGATATGGCTCAGTAGTTAAGAGCACTTCATGCTCTTGCACAGGACACAGGTTTGATTCCTAGGGTCTACACAGCAGCTTACAACTGTCTGTAACTCCAGTTCCAGGGCTCTGATGCCCTCTTCTAGCCCCAACAGGCACTGCACATAAGTGGTATATAGACAAATATGCAGGCAAAATACTAAATAAAAAAAAATGGACAGCTCCTGAGGAACAATTACTAAGGTTTCCTCTGACTTCTACATGTACACATTCACACACACACACACACACACACACACACAGAGGAAGACACAGAATTAAATGGCAGGTATGATGATACACACCCCTCAAATCCCAGCACTCAGGAGGCAAATGCAGGTGGATGGCTGTGAGTTCAAGGCCAGCTTGCTCTACACAGTTCAAGTCCAGTCTGAACAACTTACTAACACCCTGTTTTAAAACAGAAAAGCAAAAGAGGTTGGGAATGGAGCTCAGTGGTAGAGCACCTGCCTAGACTACCCAGGGAGGGGCTGGAGGAGTGGCTTAAAGGTATAGCACTTGCCTGGCATGCCTGAGTCCCTGGGTTCAAGCTCTAGTACTACAAATAAACAGACAAACAACAGTCAAAATTGCAGAAGACCCGCCTAGAGCAAAAAAGCATTGTGTTACTGCCAGCTCACTAAATAGAAACCAACGTTCATTTTATACACACTGTGTATCAACTGCCACACTAAGTATGCTATAGAAGTCCTTTCTTTTATATGACAACCCTGTTTAGAGAAATACTACTATCTTTCATTCTGCAGATAAACACTTAGCCAAGCAAATTACCCACAGTCCCCCAGCCACCAACTTCCAGGGGAAGACACAAGGATGCTGTGGGACTCCCTGCTACTTCTGCTGTCATTCTAGGTATCATTTGCTCTGTGCAACATGGAAGGTGACCTTCATGGCAATGCCAGGGGTTCCAGTGCTGAGTATTCGTCAGGCTATGTCTTCAGCAACAGCTGTGCTTCTCCTGTGACTAA
This sequence comes from Lophiomys imhausi, assembly GCA_907164525.1. NCBI lineage: Eukaryota > Metazoa > Chordata > Mammalia > Rodentia > Muridae > Lophiomys > Lophiomys imhausi. The sequence goes on along the minus strand of CAJQZJ010033880.1, from coordinate 670,109 downwards.
GAGAGTCATGGAACCCAGGAAGCCTTTCTTCTACCCAAAAATGGCTTCTGGCATCTCTTCTACAAGTTAGAATTCATGGAACTTTTTTTTTTTTTGAGACAAGGTTTCTCTGTGTAGCCCTGGCTGCCCTGGACTCCCTTTGTAGACCAGGCTGGCCTTGAACTCGAAGAGATCCGCCTGCCTCTGCCTCCCTAGTGCTGGAGTTAAAGGCATGTGCCACCACACCCAGCAATTACAAACAGCTATGAACTGCCATGTGGGTGCTGGGATTTGAACCCAGGTCCTTTGGAAGAACAGCCAGTGCTCTTAACCGCTGAGCCATCTCTCCAGCCTGAATTCATGGAACTTACCAAAAAACACAGCCCAGAGTTTTGTCAAGGCATCAGGCGAAAGGCTGCCACTGCACTGAGGTAGCTCTGGCCATGCTATTTTGAGGCCCACCCCACCCCAGAGTCTGTTTGCATTTTACCTTAACATTAGACCATGGCTCAGCATTAAAAGTTGCTGTCACTGGGGGTGCACACCTGTCAGTTCAGCACTGCCAGGGTGGAAGCAGGATGGTCAGGAGAGAGTTCAAGGCCAGCCTGTGTTACATGAGACCCAATCTCTATAAGTATCAACTAAGCTGACGTCCATCACTGAGTACCTATGTCTAGAGTCCTACCATTATTAATGATTTATTAAGTCTACAACATGAACACATCAAATGGACCCCCCCTCCAACCACAGGATGGAAAATTATCTTGTGATGTCAATAAAACTATCCTAAAACTATCCATAATTACTAAACCATTTACAATACTGTCTGTCCATCAGGAGCCAGAGAAATGGCTCACAGGGTGAAGGTGTTGCTACCAAGCCTGATAACCTGAGTTCAGAGCCCCATGTGCTAACTCCTGTAAGTTATCTTCTGACCTCCACACATGCACCCTACCCTACAAGAATGATAAATTAAGAAAAAGGGGGGGGGGGCAGGTGGTGGAGGTGCCTTTAATTCCAGCATTCAGGAGGCAGAGGCAGGTGGATCTCTGAGTTTGAGGCCTTCCTGGTCAAAGGGCAAGTTCCAGGACAACCAGGGCTATGTAGAGAAACCCTGTCTCGGAAAGAGAGAGAGAGAAAGAGATCCTAGGCGAGAGCCACTGACTGGAATCATTCACACAGGGGGAGGGAAGCAAGCTAGGCTCGCCTATTTTCACAGCAGAATGGCAACAGGCTGCATGTGGGAAGGACAGGGGACTGGCCACCTCCAACTTGGACAAAGCATCTGCCACTCACTGCCCTAGACCCTGAGCTGTAGCCCTGGTTCCCACAACACACTATTCTAACTCTGCCCTGTTTCTCCCATCCCGAGAGTTTTGACTGAGCCTGAAGCCCCCACACCTTAGGCTACACAGGTCTAGGTAGGGTACCCTTTGGGTACCACTCCTCCATTTTTTCTTTAAAAGAAAAAAAAAAACTACTCTATCTTTAACTCTGTGGGGTGGGTGTACATGTGAGCACACTCTCCACACTGGACCTACAGGCAGCTGTGAGCCACAGGATGTAGGTGCTGGGAACTGAGCTTGGGTCTTCTAGGAGAGCAGTCCGTGATCTTCACTGCTGAGCCATCTTTCCAGCTCCCTATCGGTTTTTTTTTTTTGGGTTATATTCATTACTCTAGCCCCACTATTATCACCTTTCATTCCATTGGTCTTGTTCTCACATAAGCAAAATCCCTACATCTCAAGTGATAGTCTGGCAGATACTAAGCATTCTGTAAATACTGAGCATGAGCCTATAGCTGGCTGCCTTTGTCAATAACCTTTACATAAAGGAAGGCTCAGGAAAGGTAGACATGATATTAGACCTGCTTGCCTTGTGCCTTCAGTAATGTCAGCTGTGCATCCCACACTCCCCCGATTTGACTTCTTGGAAGCTCTGCACAATCACAATAGCTTCTCTCTCTCTTTTTTAAATGATTTATTTTTATTCTATGTGCATTAGTGTATTGCCTTCACAGATCTCTGTGTGAGGGTGTCGGATCCCCTGGAACTGGAGTTACAGACAGGTGTAAGCTGCCATGAGGGTGCTGGGAACTGAATCCAGGTCCTTTGGAAGAGCAGCTAGTGCTCTTTACCACTGAGTCATCTCTCCAGCCAATAGCTTCTCTTGATTCTCATCTAGTATAACCACTTGCTTCCCAGGTCTTGCTAAACTCTTGGGTTTGCTGGAAAGAGTGTGTGGGAGAACATGAGCTTCCTGTATATTTGTTACTTTCTTACTGTGATAAAATGTTCTGACAAAAGGAATTAAGCGGCCAGAGAGATGGCTCAGTGATTAATTTGCTGCTCTTCCGAGGACTTGACTTCAATTCCCTGAACTCACCCACATCCTGTAGCTTGCAACCACCTGTAACTCCAGCTGCAGGGGATCTGATGCCCTCACATGTACATATGTGTACACACACAAAATTTTCAATATAAAAAAGTAAAAATTTCAGGGTGGTAGTGGTGCTCACCTTTAATCCCAGCACTTGGGAGACAGAAGCAGGTAAATCCCTGAGCTCGAGACCAGTCTGGTTTACAGAGCAAGTTTCAGGACAGCCAGGGCTACACAGAAAAGCCCTGTCTTAAAAAACAAAAACAAGAAAATTTCGGGCTGGAGAGATGGCTCAGAGGTTAAGAGCACTGGCTGCTCTTCCAGAGGTCCTGAGTTCAATTCCCAGCAACCACATGGTGGCTCACAACCGTCCATAATGAGATCTGGCGCCCTCTTCTGGGCTTCAGGCATACATGCAGACAGAACACTGTTTATACAACAAATAAATAAAATATATATTTAAAAAAAAAAAAAACAAGAAAATTTCATAGCTACTGTACCTTAGAATAACAATCTTCAATAAAATATAGATAGGGCTTAAAGGATATCTGGGCTTAGCCAACACACAGGACAAAGATCAGTAAAGCTCTTGGGAGAATGAAGCCATACTCATTCATCCACTTACTCATCTAACTCTTCTAGTTACTTTCAACTGAGTGCTATCATCTTATGCCTGGTGCTGTTCCAGGCACTGCCTTATCCTCACAGAAGTAACTGGAAGTTCTCTGCTCTCACTGAACTCATCTTCCATTGCAGCTATATTGACACGGGATAGAAAGTATTTAATTTCATTTTCTGAGACACTGTTTCACTATGTAGCCCAGGCTAGCCTCAGACTTGCAATCCTCCTACCTGAGCCAAGGTCTAGGATTACAGGTATGAACCACATACCTGGCTAGACTCCTTTTATTACTGGCTACTTTATAGAATGTAAACACAGAAGAAAAATACATACTCTACAGATAAAGAGGATGGTTTTAAACTCTTGAGCAAGGCAGGGACTGGGGCAGGCACACATGAATCCCTAATTTCATCCCCCTAATACCGCCCTACAAACATACACGAAAATCCTTTTTTGTTTTTGTTTTGGAAATAGGGTTTCTCTATGTAATGTTGCCCAGGCTGTCGTGGAACTTGCTTTGTAGACCAGGCTGTCTTTAAAGGCACAGAGATCCACCTGCTTCTGCCTACACAACAATTCTTAAGTGATCAAGGGGTGGGAAAGAGCAGCATTCAAGCAAGGCATGGTAGTGCATGCCTGTAATCCCAGCACTCAAGAAGTAAAGACAGGAGGATCAGGAATTCAAGGACAGCCTTAGTTACAGAACAAGTTTAAGAACAACCTAGGTGAGCCAGGTGTGGTGTGGTGGTGCACACCTTTAATCCCAGCACCCGGGAGGCAGAGGCAAGTGGATCTCTGTGAGTTCAAGGCCAGCCTGGTCTACAAAGTGAGTCCAGGACAGTCAAGGATACACAGAGAAACCCTGTCTCGAAAAACCTAAAAAAAAAAAAAAAAAAAAAAAAAAAGAACAACCTAGGCTACATGAAAGACCCTGTGGTAGAAGTTAGGCCTTTTTAGTGAAATTAGTAGGCAGTTCAGATTAGCATCTACCCGCGCATTAGAAAAGCTTGGTGTCCCTTTGGTTTGCTGAAATGGACAAAGCGCAGTTGTGGCCAGAGGATATGCCCTGTTGAAGGGCATTCCTAAGAAACCGCACAAGCAGCACAGATGATGTCAGTTGCCTCGAGATACAACAGGACCACTGGAAATCACGAGAAATCCTGGGGACCCTCAAGACCACCAAGGATCTCGAGATAATGCAATATATAAGCCAGAGAAATCCACAGGGCCTCTCTCTTCCTCCTGCCCTCATCGACTGAGAAGTCATGCTGGTGAAGTGCACAGCAAGGTATGCCATAATGGTCATAAACTGAAAGGTGGAGTCTAAGAAAGACTTTTCATTGCAAGTTAGCCCGAGAAAGATCCTTTGCTGTAATTCAGCCTATTAAGGCTGACAGCAAAGCAGGCAGAGTTTGGAAGTCACTTGGAAGCTGCTCAGAGAAGCTTTAGGCTGCTAGGCCTACATGGGTTAAATATACCACAGGAATGAGTCTCAGCTGATGAAAGAAGCCGAGTTCAAGTCTGGAGGTGAAAACAGACTAGTCTCATTAACTGGCCATAATTTAGCAGTTGAAATTAGCTCTGGCAAAACTGGCCATACGAACTGGCAAAGGCCCAATCGGACACTAAGTTTTCAAAGGGATTGCCTGTTGGGACTGCCATAATACCAAGTCATCCTGCATGGACCTATGCTAAGAATATTTAATATCCTTTTAAGAAAGTTAAACAGATTAGTTTAGGTTAAGAATGTAGTAACTGCTCAGTTCTTGTGTTGTGAAGCTTGCTTAACAAATAATATAATGGAGTCTCAATTATTTGCATGACAGCCAGGTAAACACACAAACACAATTATTTACAGTTACAGTAACAACAAAGAAACAAAAGAAAAATAATCTTTCAAAAGCAGTCTCTGGGCTGGAGAGATGGCTCAGTGGTTAAGAGCACTGGCTGCTCTTCCAAAGGACCCAGGTTCAAATCCCAGCACCCACATGGCAGTTCACAGCTGTCTGTAATTGCTGGGCATGGTAGCACATACCTTTAATTCCAGCAGAGGCAGAGGCAGGTGGATCTCTGTGAGTTCAAGGCCAGCCTGGTCTACAAAGTGAGTCCAGGACAGCCAGAGATACACAGAAAAACCCTGTCTCAAAAAAAAAAAAAAAAGCAGTCTTGAAGGTCAATCTGGTAAGGGCTGGAGACATGGCTCTGAGAATAAGAGCACTGGCTGTTCTTCCAGAGGTCCTGAGTTCAATTCCCAGCAACCATATGGTGGCTCGCAACCATCTATATTGAGATCTGGTACGCTCTTCTGGCCTGCAGGCATATATGCAGGCAAGAACACTGTATACATAATAAATAAATAAAATTAAAAAAAGAAACATAAAATTGGGCATCAGGATGGCTCAGTGAGTAAAGGCACTTGCTTGCTGAAGCCTAGCAATGTGAGTTCGATACCTGGGATCCATGGAAAGGTGGAAGGAGTGTCCTAACTCTAAGAAGTAGTCTTCTCACCTTCACACCTGTGTTATGGCACACACTCACATACATATAACACTAATAACAAATAAAAATAATTTAAAAAAAGACCAATTTGGGGACCATTGCAACAGCTACTGTAAGACCATATAATCATAGAAAAAGATTTGAAGACCAAAACCAGAGATGACTTAATGGCAGCTGCAGACTCAGAATAAAAGGGCAAAGGGAAGGCAGCATTTATTCTCAAGAGCTCTGAGAACCAGGGACAGAAAGATGGTAGGCCCACTGTCAGGAGCAGAGATCATGTTGGTGACAGTCTGTGGCTGCTGAAGTACTATGTGACCTCCAGATCATATTATAAGAGCTTTATTTATCTTTATGGCAGTTGATGGAACCCCAGGACCTTCCACACAGTAGGCAAGTGCTCCAGTGCTGAGGGACATCCCAGTCCCCAAAATTATTGTTTTAGGGCCAGTGAGATGGGTTAGTGGGAAAAGGTACTTGCTGCCAAATCTGAACACCTGAGTTCAATACCCAGGTTCTACATAATGGAGAACCAACTACACAAAGTTGTTCTTTGACTTCCACACAAGTCATGGCAGAGGAAAACACACACTAAATAAATGAAATACCAGTGAACAAACCCATGACAGGCATTCTCTTCCATTAAGTCATACTCCCAGTCCTCAAATCATATTATATAAGGGACCTCACTGACCTGCTCATGTGATTCTGTGGTTTCATAAACAATCAGAAAGGCACTGAACCCTTAAGCAAAGCCAACACATTGCCTTCTTCACCAGACCACAAACCTAGGTCAGAAACCTCTGTGATGCTTGGAATGTGTACCTCCCCCAGCCCCACCCCAGAGGAGCTTTGCACAATTGGCTAATGTAATCTGTGTATCCCAGGGCCTTCATCCCTGTTTGCTGTGTTGAAAACCGACCCTGGGTGACCCTCAATCTTTGCATCTGTATGCTGGAAAGGTTACCAAAAGTTTGTGTGTATCTACCCAGTCCTGTGAACCTTTATACAGACCCAGTACGTAATACACACTGTGAAGATCAAAGTCTTACAAGTTCATGGTGTTATGAACATGAACTGTCCCGTGGAGACTGAACTCTGGGAATAGGTTAGGCAGGGAAGGGTGACAGACACTGAAGGCATGACCAGGGGACATAAAGTTAAATGACTCAATACTACCTATAAGTCTCACTTACAAATAAAATGACGTAAGTTTCTTTGAAGGCACACCTTGTCTATTATTCTTCCTGTTGTATAATCAGGCAGACAAAAACCAAACCAGATGATTGCTCTACCACAGGCTATCTCCTGTCCACTCTCAGAACAGATCATTGCTAAGGTATCATAGATGGGAATGACATCTAATTATACTTTATCCTTCAAATGCCTTTCTTTCTTGTTTTTCCTTCCCTCCTTCCCTCCTTTTGTGAGACCAAGTCTTATGTAGCCCAGGCTATCTTCCAACTTACTATGTTGCTGAGGATAGTCTTAAACTCTACCTACCTCTTACCTTCTGAATGTTGGAGTATAGAAATGCACCATTATGCCTTATTTATGCAGTGCTGGGGATGGAACTCAGGGCTTCACTGCTGAGTTTCCAGAAAGCACATAGAATTCTCTTAGCTATGGTATACAAAGGAGATCAGAAGGTCTCAGCCACCAGCACATCAATCAAAAAATAACTTTGAGATTGGCCTCCACCTAAGATATATCTTAAAAGTGAAATAGGTGGGCAAGCAAGATGGTGAGTAAAAGAGGTTGCTGTCAAATCTGACAATAAAATGGAAAATAAAACATCAAGTTATCTATTACTATGTATAATTTTTGTGTTTTCATGTTCAGAGAATGAATGAAACTTAAATTTAAAAGAGGCAGAGGGAGTTTGACTGGGACTGGAGAGATGGCTCAACAATTTGAGGGTACTTACTGTTCTTCTAGAGGTCCAAGCTGGGTTCCCAGAACCCATAGGTGGCTCACAACCCCCTCAATTCTAGATCTAGGAGATCTGATGCCCTCTTCTGGCCTCCTAGCATTTGATAGGCTAAAGTAAGAGGATTGTGTTGAGTTCAAAGTCAGCCTGGGCTACACAGGGTTTCCAGGCCAGCCCGGGTTAAAGCATAAGACTCCATAACAAAAAATCAGAGGGAACTGAGAAGGCTCAATGGGTAGAGACATCACCAGAACTGGTGACCTGAGTTTGATCCCTGGGTCCCACATGGTAGGAGAATCTGACTTTCCAAGTTGTGCTTTGACTTCCACATGCTATATGTCCCCACCCCATAAATAAATGTTATTTAAAATTTTTTAACCAAAGAGACAAGGGGTGGGGAGATCGCTCAGTTGATAAAATGTTTCAATTTCCAAAACTTAGCTTAAAAAAAAGAAAAAAGCCAGCACTTGGGAGGCAGAGGCAGGTGGGTCTCTGAGTTCTAGGCCAGCCCAGTCTACAGAGTGAGCTCTAGGACAGCCAGGGCTACACAGAGAAAATCTATTTCAATAAAAAAGAAGAAGTAGCCAGCATATTGGCATGCCCTTGAAAATCCCAGTGCTGGAGAAGCACAGATCTCTGGGTCTTACAGCCATCTCAGCCAATCAGCTTCAGGTCAATGAGAGACTCTGTCTCAGAAAAAGAGTGATATCACCCAAGGTTGACACACACACACACACACACACACACACACACACACACACACACACA
>CAJQZJ010033880.1:596273-607307 GCA_907164525.1 Lophiomys imhausi | reverse complement strand
CACACCCCAGCCCCTCACTGGGGGATTCTAGGCAGGTGCTCTACCACTGAGCCACACCCCAGCCCCTCACTGGGGGATTCTAGGCAGGTGCTCTACCACTGAGCCACACCCCAGCCCCTCACTGGGGGATTCTAGGCAGGGGCTCTATGCTGAACTGGAACTCCAACCCTTAGTTGCACATAGCTGAGAAACTGTGTTCCCCTCCTTTGTCCTCCAAGGTGAAACTGCCACACCCTTTAGTCTGAGGTTGCTCTTGGAATGAGACTGAGAGCAGGCTGTGGGATTATTTCTACAGCCTGGTATCTGAGAGGAACAGACAGGAGCCTCCTGAGTTCAAAGCCAACCCTGGCTTTCTACGACACTGACTCACAAAACCAAAGGCAGGGTGGGTGGCAGCACAGCGGCAGAGCCCCTGACTAGTGTGGGAAAGGCCTTGGGTCCTACCCTCAGTACAGAAACCAAGCAACTAAAAAGGCGAGGGAATCCATCACTTACTTCCGGCTCTGGGCCGCTCTTCTCTCGGCAGAAGAGCCTGAGATGTACTTGAACAGAGGGATCCTCCTCATGATGCTGAAGGGGAACTTCTGATCAAGCTTCAGGGCTACTCGCTCCGGGAGGTCAAGGGAGTAGCAGTAGGTGAGGCCATCTGAGGTGGGTGTATTAAGTAAAATGAAGGCAGCAGAAGGGAGGTGACGCACCCTATGAGGCACAGGTGTGTCAGCCTCTACAGAGAACTGCCATCCACATACCTCACACGGACCAGCGCCATGTGTGCTGTGTGTTAGAATTCACAGGTATCCCCTGAGCCTTCCAACCATGCCCATCAGTCACAGACAGTCTGAATATAATGCAGACTGGTACACTCCCAGTTCTTTGCTCCAAATCAAAGGTGTTCTGCCTCAGTGTGATCAAGTGAACTTCACATGGCCTTCTGCTGAGGGAGGAGGGAGATATGTAGTCTAGTCTGGCCTCAAACTTACAACCCTCCTACCTTCAACTCTGAGTGCTGGGATTAAGAAGCATACACCACCAGGACAAGTTTCAATGGGGCTTCTCTGGAAGCATTTCTCCATGGGGTCACCATCTTTTTTAGGTCCATCTCTGCTTGCATAGCTACAAAGGTACAACTTGCTTCATATACCCTTCAACAAATATTAATTACACTTATTCTGTGTGTGTACATGGGTGCGAGTATACAAGTGTGTGTGTGAGGGGGCTTGGAGAACAACTTTTTGGAGCTGTAATCAACTCTCCTTCCACCTTGAAGGTCCCAGGGATGGAGCTCAGGTTGTCAGGCTAAGCAGCGGTCACTTCTACCCACTGGGCCACCTTACTAGCCACCCTTCAGTAAAAACTAAGCATCTATTTTGTGCCTGCACCAAGGGGTAAGCACAGGCTGAGTATTCTCTACCCAAAATAATTCGGGTGAAATATCTCAGGCCTTTCAGGGCTATCTGAATGCTTGCATAAGCAGCCTCCATTTGCACCTCAGCAACCTGAGGTGACTTTACCCAGCATTCTCGGTGCATCCATGTGCTTACTTCAGATTATAGTCAGGTCAAGTGCAGAACGGTCCATTTGTGTCATGTTAACGATCAAAGCACCTCAGATTCTGAAGCAGTCTGAATCTTAGAATTCCTAATTAGGAAGGCTCAATCCTTAATAAATGCCAGATAAGGGCTGTGCTGGCTATGTAGTTCAGTGGGGTGATGGCCAGGTTGAAGTACCAGAGGGCCTAGATTGGATCCCAACTCTGCCTAAAATGGACAACTAAGGTAATAGGCTGTAATCCCAGACACTCCAGAGGATGCTGATGGACTAGGACTTCAATCCTCTGCCTTGGTCAGCTCCAGGCCTAACTGGGCCATCTTACTATACATTACCTCAAAGCTACAAAAGAGGAAAGCTGGGTGTGGCGTACACACCGCACCTTTTATCCTAGCACTCAGGAGGTAGAGGTGGGCAGATCTCTGTGAGTTTGCCTACATAGTGAGATCCAGGCCATCCAGGGATACATAGTGAGACCCTGTCTCAAAAAGAAGTTACCTTTTGAGGACGGGGATCTAAAGATGGCTCCACAATTAAGAGTGCAAATTGCTTTTCTAGAGGACCCAAGCTCTGTTCCCAGCACCCACATGGCAGCTCACCATCATCTGTCACTCCAGTTCCAGGGGATCTGATGCCCATTTCTGGCCTCCTCAAGCACCAGCATGCAGGCACACATATCCATAGACTTACCCATAAAGAAAAATAAATCTTCAAAGAAAAAGGAAGTGCATGCCAAGAAACTTGCAATTGGGGTGTGGTTCCAGGTGTGGTGGTGAGTGTCAGTAATCTTAGCACTCAGAGACTGAGGTGGGTGAGTTTAAGGCTGGCCTAGGCCTTAGAACGAGACCCTATTACAACGCCTCTCCCTCTGAGAAAAAGAAAACAAAGGACTGGAATGTAGTTCAGTGGCAGTGCCCTGGCCTTGATCCTCCTACCCTTGCAAAAATAGAACAAAATATTAGCAAGCCCAGGTTTGTTTCTTTTTTGTTTTGTTTTTCGAGACAGGGCTTCTCTGTGTATCTCTGGCTGTCCTGGACTCACTTTGTAGACCAGGCTGACCTCGAACTCACAGAGATCCATCTGCCTCTGCCTCCTGAGTGCTGGGATTAAAGGCGTGCGCCACCATGCCTGTCTGCAGGTCTGTCTCTTAACCCTTCCAGGAATGTCTTCAGGTGATGGGTGTCTCAGATTCCTCCAACAAGCACTTGTGTGTGGAGGGCAGTGACCAACCTCGGGTGTTGATCCTCAGGAATTAGGGTCTCTTACTTGACCTCGGCTAGGCTGGTGAGCCAGGGAGCCTTAGGGATTTACCTGCCTCACCTCTGCAGTGCAGGGATTAGGGTTTAAATCCCGGGGCTGTGACTTGCGTCCCGCAGCTTTCACAGGAGCTTTACTGAGGCAGCCATCTTCCCAACCCTCTTCCAAGGAAACTTCATGCTACAGTTAGTTGAGCAGATCACACCTCAGCTTACAAGATACATGAAAAAAAAAAAAAAAGATCAGGCCAGTAACATTAAGCTCAAACCACTAACTGGCTCTGCTGAGTTGGCCTGAGCAGGCAACCATATTTGTATTTTCCTGATGAGTTTTGTTCCAGAGAGGGGAAGAGAGCTGCCCAAGGCTCTCAGGTTTTCCAAGCTGGAGCCAAACCCAGACTGCTTGTGTAGGAGCCTAACACTGTGCACCTGACACCCCACACCCTCCAGGTGGGTTTGTTCTCTGGTGAAGCTTCACTCTGCACTTCCCTCCCACAAAGGATACATGACAGGCCGATCAAAAGGCCAGAGACGTTACTCAGGAAGGATGTCTGAGGGATGAGCCAGGAGGCACCCAACAGCAGCCACGGCACGAGGACGGAAGGCACCACCACACCAAACACCAGGGCCCGTCTCATCTGAGAGCGAACAGAGGTGACTCCCAGCATGGCAAAAGCTACAGGGGTGAACCCTCTGGCCTCCTCTACCTCACCCAGCTTAGACAGTGATGACACAGACTCAAACAACAGGTAGATGATGGCAGAGAAGACGGTAAAGATCAAGGTGAAAAAGCAATGGCGGACAGTGCCCACGGTCCTCTCGAAGTTGCCAACGAAGCGCCAGATGATGACAGTGCCACAGAGCAGGGAGACTGGATGCTCATAGACGAAGATGTATGTCACCAGCCTGTAAACTAAAGATGGGCTCAGGTTAGCGGTCCCATGCAGTGCTGCTCCAACCAGGGGCAAGGAGGTCCCTAGCCGGCTTGGCAAGGGAGAGTTGAAGCTGGGCTCTAGCTCAGTTGGTAGGGTGCTTGCCTAGAGGGCACTGCATACAGCTCAGACAGGAAGTAGCGGAGCATACCTATGCCACCAGCACTCAGGAGGTAGAGACGGGAAGATCAGGAGTTTAAGGCCATTCTCTGTGAGTTTGAAGCCAGCTTGGACTACCTGGATCCTGTCTCAAAAATAAAAAACAAAAACACAACAGCAAAGTGAGAGTAGTGCCCACAACTCAAGGCATAAGTGTATATTATAGTCTGCACTCCTTCCTGGTCCAGGGTTATCAAGATCAACTCCCATGATGCAAAGCATGAGCCTATAATGAAGTCTCCATTCTCTCTGGGGTCAGGAGTGGAAGTTATCAACACCAGTTATTATGTGTGAAAGACGTAACTTGTGAAAACTACGGTGGTTTCTGAACTTGTGAAATGCTTTGTAACACTGTTTTAAGTTTTCTTTTAAAGATTTATTTTTATTTTTGTGGTATGTATATGACACCTGCGTGCAGGAGCCTGTGGAGGCCAGAAGAGAATGGTGGATCTCCTGGAGCTAGAATTACAGGTAATTGTGAGCTTTCCCATGTAGGGTGCTAGGGACCGAACTTTGTCCTTTGAAAAGCAGCAAACTCTTTTAACCACTGAGCCATCTCTCCAGCCCTCCTTTTTTAGATTTTAATACTGACCTACCTCACTGGGCAGTATGAGGGTTAATTAATTGTAACAGCTTCAGGGTAGATTGAGTGAGTCTCACTTAACACTCTGTGTGCCCGTCTCCTCAGCTGTAATTCTGGCCTCTCCTTCCATAGAGGCTGTTCAGGGGAAGAAAAAGGGAACCACGAATTATTTTGTGGCTTATAAGGATTATAAAGTTATAATTAACAATATACAGAAATCAGAAGTCTTCTTTAAGAGTGCTTTTCCAATTTTTACAGGTGCACACAAGATTTATGTGCCCTAAGACAGCAAAGAAAGTCCTTTTCTCTCTCTCCATTGTGATACAAGGATTCCCTACTGTCTGGCCTATAAGTTCCCATGTGGACTAGGCCGCTCCTGTTTCCTGAGGGCTGGGATTATAGGTGCAAGTCACCACACTTGACTTTTTTTTTTTGGGGGGGGGAGACAAAGTTTTGATACTTATCCCAGGCTGGCCAGGAACTCACAATCTTCCTGCCTCAGCTTTTGAGTCCTGGGACAACAAGTATCTGCCATCCTCTTTAGTTTATACTTCTATTTCTTCTAAATACAAGTTATCAATAACACGTATAATTTAAAAATGTACGTATTTATTTGTGGGTATGTGGGAGTGCATCTAAGTGCCACTGCACCCCTGAAGAGTTCAGAGGAAAACCTGCAGGAGTCAGTTCTACCATGTGGGTCTCAGGGATCAAACTCCTCCTTCTCATGATTGGTGGCGAGTGACTTTACCTGCCGAACCACTTTACAGGGCTCTAATGTATTTTGTTTGAGACAGAGTCTCACTATGTAGCCTTGGCTGGCCTGGACCTCGTAGCGATCCGCCTGCCTTTGCCTGCCCAGTGCTGGGATTAAAGGCACACATCTGGTTGTCTAATGTACTTATCTATCTCTGTGGGCTGAAACCTTAACATGAGAGAAGGAAATGGGAGTGATGGTGTTATAGGAGTGTAAGACCTGGAGGGCGTCTCAGCTTTATCATAACCAGACTACCTGGGCTCAGGTAAGTCCAAGGTTCATATCCTCACAGTATTCATTTCCTCATTCTAAAATAACAGGGTCAGACTTGAGGCCTTCAAAGGTCCCTTATGTATGTCCCATATCTCTACCTGTCCTTGAGCCCCATGCTCAGAAAAACAGGATTAAGTAAACATGGTGATGCACTTCTGTGTCCTAGTATTCAGAAGGCTGAGGCAGGAGGATCATGGGCTTGGGGCCAGCCTGGGGTGCTTAGGGAGCTTTGGTCATTGTGGTCTAAATAAATAGCAAGACCCTGTTTCAAAGGAAGCAAAAAAAAAAAATTTTTTTAAAAGAAAAAAGAAAAAAAGCAAGAGGGTATGTGCCTCATCTAGACTGGTATCTAGCTGACTATAAGAAGTGCTACATGATTCCAACACCAGGGGAGTTTTATCTTTAAGCAGGAAACCATAACACCCTAGTTAGACTAGCTCCTGAAGACTTCGTACTTGTTGGATATGTCCCAGACTAAAAACTTAATGGTAAATATGAAAGATTCTACAAGCAACTCCCTTGAGATTTAGCTGGTGAGAAGGTGCAACAGGTACTTGCTGCCAGCCCCCAAGACTTGAGTTTGATTCCTAGGACCCACAGAGGGGAAGGAGAGAAGGACCCCTGTCAAGCTGTCTTGTGACCTCCACATGTGTGCACACATGAATATAAATAAATGACTCACATATGTATATTCTATATAAAGATGTGGGGAATGTATACCCAAAGCCCCAGTTCTAAAACATACTAAAAAAAATAAAAGGCTGGGTTCCTATCTCAATATTATCATGTACTGGCTCTGCGATTCTCTGTATTCAGCTTCAATTTCTGGTAAACAGGCAATTTAATATGGCCTGTCATGGAATCGCTGTGAGAATTACATGATATGAATGCACAGCCCTCTGTTACATTAGGAGCAACTGGGATTTCCCAGGAAAGAATGAGAAAGAAACAAACACTAGGAATCCTGTCTTTAACAAAAGGATGATTACAGACTTAGTTGGTCTGAGAAACTTCTCCCCCCTGAGAAAACAAACGTTTTACCAAAGGGCTCCTTCCTTGGGCTGGATTTGAGAGTCGGGATTAAGGTAAAGACGCAGCTGAAAATTCTAGACTCAAGAGGAAAAGCCATTCATAGGCGTGACAAGAGACGAAGCTCAATTGTCACCGTGAAGGCGAGAGTCGGCTGATTTGTTCCTGTGGGGCTCAAGCCTTCAGCGGATGGGGTCTGTGTTTATAAATCGGGAGAGGAGAAGGAAGGGCAGGCATTCACCCTCGGAGAGCAAAGAATGAATGACTCTAGGGTGACATAGTAGGGTAAGATTTTGGGTAAGGAAGGAATTGGCGGAAATGATAATTGAGGCTTTGGGCAAGACATGCTGGAGCTCCAAGTGGGGAGAATGGTGATGGGCACGGAGGCTGGGGGTTGGCTGGCAGTGAGGCTGGAGCGGTGGGGGGGGGGTCCCCCGACTGAAGAAGCGCGCCATCCCCGCCCCGCCCCTGCTCACCTTGCCAGTTGCGCCAGGCCTCGGAGCGCAGGGACAGCCCCGACGGCGCCAGAGGCGGCTGCAGCAGGAACAGACGGGGGCCCGACACCAGCAGCGAGAGAAGGGCGGTGAAGAATGTGGCGGAGGGCACTTCGGGACACGAGCACCAGAAGCGACTCGCGGGCCCGGGGGTCGCCATGGCCACGAGACCTTCCCGCGCGCCGCCTCGTTACCCGCCGCCTGCCTCGGCAATTTCCGCCTCCCTGCGGCGGTCTCCCCTGGCAACAGCGGAAGGCTGGCCTCTCAAGCCCCGCCCTATGGAGGAAGGCCCAATCCCTTGGAGCCACCAGCCCAAAGGAGGCCGGGAGTTGTAGTTCCAGCTCTCCCAGTGGGGTTGTGCAGGCTGCTTCCTCAGGGGTATTCATGCCCAAATTTAAGCTTCCTTCTTCTTGCTCTTTAATTCTTAAAACATTTAATTACGTCTGTTTATTTGTCTAAGTGTGGGCTGGGGGCATGTGGGTGCAATGCATGTGGAGGAGAGAACACAACTTAAGGGAACTGGTGGTTCTCTCCTTCCACCTGTGGGTCCCAGGCATTGATTTTGGATTGTCAGGCTTGGCAACAAGGTACCTTTACCCGCTGAGCCATGTCTCTGGTCCTTTTTATTTTTCACCTTTTTTTGGTTGTATTTGCTATTTCACCTTATGAGAAAGAGTGTATTGGTTCACAGACAAGCAAATTTATTATCAGCCATCTCGAAAACCCCTTTTAAAAAATGATTTTTATCACCATATATTAATTATACATAATAATGGTTTGTTTATTTATTTATTTATTTTTGGTTTTTCGAGATAGGGTTTCTCTGTGTTGCCCTGGCTGTCCTGGACTCACTCTGTAGACCAGGCTGGCCTTGGTCTACTCACAGAGATCCACGTGCCTCTGCCTCCCAAGTGCTGGGATTAAAGGCGTGCACCACCATGCCACGCAATTACAGACAACTATGAACTACCATATGGGTGCTGGGATTTGAACCCATGTCCTTTGGAAGAGCAACCAGAGCTCTTAACAGCTGAGCCATCTCTCCAGTCTCCAGCTCCCATTATGACTTTTTATACATGTGTATAATGTATTTTGATCAAAGCTCCATTACCCTCTCTTGTCTTCCCACCTAGTTTCCATTGTGCATCCATCTTTCTTCCTTTTGTTTCTTCTCTCTCTCTCTCTCTCTCTTTCTCCCTCTGCTTCTTTCTTTTTGTGACCCCATGAGTTTCATTAAAGTCGCTTACTTAGGGCGAAGTTTATTTATGGGGCTTGGACATCCCACTGGTAGCTACACCACTGAAGAAAATGTCTCTCCCTATCCCAGCAGCCATTAACTGTAGATCCTCAGAGAGGGAGTGGGGCCTTGAGAGCCCCACTTTTTGTCTTTTGAATTTTATTTATTTATTTTTATGTGCATGTGTGTATGCTGTGTGCGTGTCTGCAGGTGCTTGTGGAAGCCAGAGAGTTGGATCCCTGGAGCTGTTGTTACAGGTAGTATCGAGCCCCTTGATGTGGATGCTTGTAATCACTGAGCCTTCTCTGCAGCCCTTGCTTTTGTTTTGTTTTTTTTGGTTTTCCGAGACAGGGTTTCTCTGTGTATCCTTGGCTGTCCTGGACTCACTTTGTAGACCAGGCTGGCCTCGAACTCACAGAGATCCACCTGCCTCTGCCTCCCGAGTGCTGGGAGTAAAGGCGTGCGCCACCACGGCAGGGTGGTTCCTTACTTTTCTTTTTGTTTGTTTTGTTTATTTTTCGAGACAAGGTTTCTCTGTGTAGCCCTGCCTGTCCTGGACTCACTTTGTAGACCAGGCTGGCCTTGAACTCACAAAGATCCGCCTGCCTCTGCCTCCAAGTGCTGGGATTAAAGGCGTGCGCCACCACTGCCTGGCTTCCTTACTTTTCTTGATGTTGTGCAAGCAACAATTTAAGGAAGGAAGGATTTGTTTTGGCTTAACAAATGAGACGACAGCTCACAGTGGCAGGCGCGAAGTGACATGGAAGCAAAGGAGCAGCTGTCAGTTTGGAGAGGAAGCACACACAACTCCTTTCAACAGGGCTCATTAGAATGACCTCTGAGGAGGACTCAGGGCTGTGATTGGGTCCCGAGGTGGGAGGGAGAGGATTAGACAGAAATAATAGCTTCACCTGGAATAAGAGAGATAGGAGAGAGACAGAGAGAGACACCGAGACACACATAGAGCCAAAGAGAGACAGACAGATCCACAGACACAGAGAAAGACGCAGAGACACAGGGAGACAGGCAGGCACAGACAGGTAGACATATGGGGTGGGGCATGAGAGGAGAAACTATGAGGGTTGGAGGGGAGAGACCAGAGGACCCTCTTCAGCAAACCCCGTGTGGGAGTCTCTCTGTACTAATTCTGCAAAAAGAGGAAATGCCTTATCTATAGCTCTTTAGGGGTGGCCGGAGGTGATTTAGGTCAACATACTGTGGGTGACTGAGAGCCACAGTGGAGGAGCCAGGCTTAGTAAATTGGGGGCTGTCTCCTCACAGCATGGCCTGCCTCTTGCCTCTCAGTTCCAGAGAGAGCTACAGTGAAGCATGGCTTCACTCAGCCTCTGAGATCTCACCCTAAAGGTGCAGGCCTGTGTTGTAACTTCAGGGAATTTCGCCCTAAAGATGCAGGCCTGTGTTGTAACTTCAGGGAAGGCACATCGGCAGGAAAGCCAAACAGTTGTCAGGTCACATCCATAGTCAGACGGCAGAGATGAAGGCTGGGGCTCGGCTGGCTGTCCACGGTCCACTTTTTCTTCGGCCTGGGACTCCCAGCCTGTGGGATGGTACTTCCCAGATTCAGGGTGCTCTTTCCCGTTCAGTTGAACATTGTTGGAAACACCCTCACAGATGTGTCCAGAAGTCTCCTAGGTGAGTCTAAATCCAGCCAGGAGAGATGAAGAGCAACCATTACAAAGACTGTCGCCTCGTGGTGTGACCATCAAAATTAGTAACTTGAAGTCCAGTAATCTTGCGAAGGTACAGGGTTTAACTAACTTAGGTCTCCCCTCGGTAACACAGATGCTTCCATCTGAGTTCTGGTCTGCTGAGTAGCTCCCACAGAAAATAAGTTCTGACCCTGTCACTCAGGGTCCTTTCTCAGCTCCCGGGCTGCTGGATTCAGGGACACCACTCTTGCCCTTTCTCTTCCAAGCCAGGGTTGTCTCATGGCTCCCAGTCAACGCCAGTCTCTGAATTCTTCACCCTTGTTTCTTTATTGTTCTTAATCTTGTGACATGCCTCATTCTCCTCTCTCGAACTCATTTTCCCCCCCACCCGGGCACTCTGCCTGGTACACCTTGACTTCACATCCCCGGGGGTTCCTCAAGCTCTCAGTGTCATGCCTTGACCTAGTGGCTGCCTTGGGTTTGACTCAGCCCTAGCCAAGGGAGTTCCTGCCGGTCCTGGAGGATCTAGAGATTCTGCTCGCTGCTCTGCTGTTCGTGGAGGTCACCTTGCACTTCTAGAGTCAGACACCATTGGGAGGAGGAACTTGTAACCAAATGTCATCTGTGGGGCCAGCTGGAGCATGTGCAACAGAACACGAAAGCCACAATGCCGGTTTTTTTTGTTTTGTTTTGTTTTTGTTTTTGTTGTTCAGTTAGTTTGCTTTGAGAGGGAGTCTCCTGTAAACCAGGCTGGCCTCAAACTCTCTATGTAGCCAATGATGACCTTGAACTCCTAACCTCCTCTCTCTACCTCCCTAGTATTGGAATTCCAAATACATTTTTAAATTTATTTTTATTTTATGTGTATGGTGTTTTTGCCTACATGTATGTCTGTGTGCCACATAGCAGCAGTGGATCCTGTGGGAATGGAGTTCCAGGCAGTTGTGAGTTTCCACGTGGGTGCTGGGAATTGTCTGTAAGACCTTAGGAAGAGCATTCAATGTTTGTGACCACTAAGCTATCTCTATGCACTCCACAATTTTTCTTCCGTGTGTGTGTGTGTGTGTGTGTGTGTGTGTGTGTGTGTGTGTGTGTG
>CAJQZJ010033880.1:566348-594780 GCA_907164525.1 Lophiomys imhausi | reverse complement strand
TGTGTGTGTGTGTGTGTGTGTGTGTGTGTGTGTGTGTGTGTGTGTGTTCATGTAGCCCAAGCTGGCCTCAAACCCAAGGATGGCCTGGAAGCCCTGATCCTTGGGCTTCCACCTCCCAAGTGCTGGGATGACTGGGTACCACCCCCTCAGTCTTCACAGATATTAAACTCACACTGAGGATGATGCAACCATAAACCTGAACAGTGATCAAGGTTTTACTTAACAGGAAGCAAAATATGAGTCAGGAGACTGGCAGAGAGTCTGGAAATAGAAGCGGGAACTTGAGCTGCTGTTACCCAGTCCAGGGGTGGGAAGGAGGAAGCAAGTCCTGACCTTCACTTCCGTGTGCTAGTCTTCCCACTCTGTGTCCCAGGCTACTTATAGGCACACTTAGAAAAAAAATTTATTTTTTTTCTAAACATACATTTATTTTGTATATGTACACACATGAGCACTCAAGCCACAGCACAAATGTGGGGTCAGAGGACAACTTACAGGAGCTAGCTCTCTCCTCTTCCACTACGTGAGTCCTGGGCAAGAAACTCAGGTCATCAGACTTGGCAGCAAATGCCATAACCCGCTGAGTCATCTTGCCAGTGAATGGGCACAGGTGCTCACATTTACACAGACACAACATACACTCAAATTTGGTGTTTGTTTGTTTGTTTGTTTGTTTGTTTGTTTGTTTTCAAGAGGGCTGTATAGCCCTCTTTTTATAGCTCTGGATATCCTGGAACTCGCTCTTTAGATCAAGCTGGCCTCAGGCTCAACAGAGATCCACCTGCCTCTGCCTTCCGAGTGCTGGGTTTAAAGGAATGTGCCTCCATGCCCAGCTAGACTTATTTATTTTTATCTTATGTGTATGAGTGTTTTGCTCAAATGTATGTCTATGTACCATATAGGTGCCTGGTGCCTACGAGGTTTTAAGAAGACGTTGGATTCCCTGGAACTGGGGTTATGGATGGTTGTGAGCCGCCATGTCATGGCTGGGGATTGAACCCAGGTACTCTGCAAGAACAAGGGCTAACTGCTGAGCCATCTCTCCAGTCCCCTAAAAATGCATTTTAAAGATTTTTTTTTATTTATGTGTGTCTGTGTATATGTCATGTGTAAAGAATACACTGTGATCACTGTGCCCCCCCCACCCGGAACAAAAACTCACCATACATTGCTAAGTAGGGCAGGACGACACACTCTTGTCAGGCCAGCACTGAAGGTAAGGCAGCGCTGGTGAGACAGCCTGGATTTGACTCCCCGAATTCATGTAAAGGTGGAAGGGGTGAACTGACTCTACAAAGTTGTCCACTACATGTGAGCCAGGATTCAGAACTCTACAATACCTCCTTCCCCCAAGAAATAATAAAATTTAAGAAACTGGGGCAGGAGGATCCTGGGTTTTGGTCTGACTAAACTAGAATAGCAATATCTAGTCTCAAGAACATAAATAGATGGGCATGTTGGCCCATGCCTTTAATCCCAGGATTTGGGAGGTAGATACAGTGTGACATTTTATCTTTATTTTACCTGTATGTGCACAGGAACACGGGCCGAGACTAGAGATTAACCTCAGAGTCTTTCCTCAGTCCCCTTTTTTTTTTTTTTGGTTTTTTCGAGACAGGGTTTCTCTGTATATCCTTGGCTGTCCTGGACTCGCTTTGTAGACCAGGCTGGCCTTGAACTCACAGAGATCTGCCTGCCTCTGCCTCCCAAGTGCTGGGATTAAAGGTGTGCGCCACCACTGCCCGACTTCCTCAGTCCCTTTTTATCTTGGCTTTTGAGGCAGGGTCTCTCACTGGCCTGGAGTCTGCCAATCTGACTAGACTGACTGGCCAATGAACCCCAGGGATTCACCTGTCTGCACCTGTCCATCAAAAGAACTGCGGGCACACGCCAACCACACACAGGCCACCACACACCCTTTACTTGGGTGCTGAGGCATAAATTCTTGCTTTTTTTTTTTTTCTTTCTCAAGACAGGGTTTCTCTGTGTAGCCCTGGCCATCCTGGAACTCACTCTGTAGACCAGGCTGGCCTTGAACTCACAGAGATCCACCTGCCTCTGCCTCCCAAGTGCTGCGATTTAATATGCATACCTCAATTCCCGGTCACTTATTATTTTTAAAAAGTTTTTTGGTGTAGCCGGGCGGTGGTGGCGCACGCCTTTAATCCCAGCACTTGGGAGGCAGAGGCAGGCGGATCTTTGTGAGTTCGAGGCCAGCCTGGTCTACAAAGTGAGTCCAGGTCAGCCAGGGCTACACAGAGAAACCCTGTCTCGAAAACCCAAAAAAAAAAAAAAAAGTTTTTTGGTGTGTGTGTGTGTGTGTGTGTGTGTGTGTGTGTGTGTGTGTGTTGGCAGTGGGGGATATCACAGCATGTGTACGGCACTCAAAAGTTGAAGGAGTCTATTTCCTCCTTCCGCCATGGGGGTCCCAAGGCTCAAACTCAGGTCATCAGGCTTGGCAGCAAGTGTCTCTCTACCCACTAAATCATCTCGCTGTCCCCCAAACCCCTTTTGAAATGAGGAGGCCTCGGTATGAATAGTCACAGTTGGAGAATGGGATAAGCTAGCTATCCACTCCCAACTAAATCGTGTTGCAGGCAAATGAACAACAACCTGTAATAAAACAAAACAAAACAACAGCAAAACAAGGGTAGCCGCCAGGAGTTGTGGTGCAGACCTGTAATCCTAGCACTTGGGAGACTGTGGTAGGAGGAACTAGGGTTCAAGGCCAGCCTGGACTACACTGTAAGAGCCTGGGTAAAAAGAAACAAATAGATAAATAAGCATTAGCAGGAGGGGCGTGGTGACGCT
Organism: Lophiomys imhausi; assembly: GCA_907164525.1. NCBI lineage: Eukaryota > Metazoa > Chordata > Mammalia > Rodentia > Muridae > Lophiomys > Lophiomys imhausi. Next base: position 591,969 of record CAJQZJ010033880.1, on the reverse strand, counting down.
CCCACACTTTTAATCCCAGCAGGTGGGAAGCAGGCGCAGAGGATCTCAGTGAGTTCAAGGCCAGCCTGGTACAGAGTGAGTTCCAGGGCAGCCAGGGTAACACAGAGAAACCCTGTCTCAAAAAAAAAAAAAAAAAAAGCAACAGTAACAATAAAACCAATCTAAACTAAAAGTATACCGGGGGGGCTGGGAGTGGGGCTGGGGTGGCAGAGTGTTTGCTAAGCACCAGATAAACTGGGCATGGTGATGAACACCTTTAAGCCCGGGACTCTGGAGGTAGAGACAGGGAGAGATCTCTGTGAGTTCAAAGCCAACCTGGTCTACATAATGAGTTCCAGGCCAGCTAGGACTGCATAGTGAGACCCTATCTCAATAAGTAAGTAAGTACATAAATAAATAAAGCAAAGCAACTTTTGGCAAATCCTTCCTCCCCGGCGCTGTTTTGGGGGTGGGGAAGAGGATGGTAGGGTCTGTGGTGCACCAGAGGGTCTGAGGTAGAAATTAATGAACACCAGATATCACACCCCACATAACCGACCGAGAGCACCACGCTTGTCCGCGGCCTCGGGTGGTTCCTGATTTGACCACCACTGCTTGTCTCTAGGTCTTCAGGGAAGTCACGGAATGACTACAGAGCCTGGGCGAGTCTAGAGGACGCAGTGGGGCTTCACTCCCCTGTGGATGCCGGGGTGCCCAGGAGGACATCGAGACCCTACGGGTGCAGTCTCTCCAGTCTCAGCCCCTGGCGACAAATCTTGGACCACTGCTGGGTTTTTACTGCCACCTAGCGGAGAGCTCCAGGCAGCTTCCCCAAGCTTTATGGACAGATGGTCCTGCCGGTCCGGAGCCCTCCTCTCCCGTGTCCGGGGCTCTGCTGTGGTCTTGGAACTCCCTAGTGCTTGGCTCCAGGAAAGCGTCAGAAAGCAGACAGGCGGGACGTCAAGAGCGCCAGGGACCCCTTGCAGGGCACATGGAACAATGTGTGAGTTCTTCCTAAGAGCCTCAGGAAACTTCGAGAGTCAAGCTCTTGAAGGGTCAGCTAAGGGTCAGGGTCAGGGCCTACGGATGGTTTAGAAAGTATGGGAGAAACAAGCCCGTTTAGATATAGGTGACAGGGCTGAAATTCCATTCTTGCCTTTCCCTTCCCTGCCCTTCCCCTGATGTCTCCTTCCTTTCCTTCTTTCTTTCCCATCTCCCACTTCCTCCTTTTCTCCCTCTCTCCTTTGCCTCAGACTTGCTGAGGCAAATAAACTTCGGGTGACCTTGAACTCCTAGTTCTCTTGCTTCTGCCCCTTGAACTGTTGAGATTATATACGTGTGTGGACTACCATGTCCAGCTCTGGTGTGCGTACAGTTGTGTGTGCATGTGTGGAAGCCAGGGGCCAATGTCAGGTGTCTTTTTTTTTTTTAATGTATACAGTGTGTGTGTCCGTGTGAGGGTGTTAGATCCCCTGGAATTAGAGTTACAGACAGTTGTGAGCTGCCAGGTGGGTGCTAGGAATTGAATTCAGGTCCTCATGAAGAGCAGCAAATGGTCTTAACTGCTGAGCCATCTCTCCAGCCCCCTCCCCCCCTTCTTGAGATAGGACCTCTCACTTTGACCTGGGACTAGCTCTCAGGTGAGACAGTGGATCCCAGGGATTTTCCTGTCTCTCTGCCCCCCCACCCCCAGTGCTGACATTATAAATGTGTGCCACTGTGCCATAGCCTTTTTACATTGGTTCTAGGGGTCAGATCCAGGTCCCCATGTAGCTTGGCAAGCAGTTATCCACTGAGCTGAGCTTTCTCTCTAGCTGACGCCTTTTTCTGAGTCAGAGAAGCGCCTCCCTTCCTGTCCCGAATGAGAGTGTTTGTGGAGTAACCGGGTTCATCTGGAGTTCACCAAATCTTGCCCAGAACAGAGTCTTCCGAACAGAAAATTTGGACCAACTGAGAACCATCCTTGAAGGACATGGTAGCCAACAAGAGAAGGCCATGTGAGTTTCCCAAGGGTCCCCGGGATACTCTCCAGGATAGACTGGACAAGTATCAGCCAATGGGAAAGAATAAAAATCAAAGTATGTTCTCTGACAACAATGGATTAGAAATTGAGAACAGCTTCCAAGATAGGGTGGGCAAGTCCTTCATAATTCATTCCTACTTTACAATTAATGTCTGTCAGAGATACTGGACCAAAAGGCTGATGCTCCAACGTTATAGAGAGAAATTGGGGACTGTCCAGGAAGCCAGTTGTCTGTCATTTCTTAGTTTTGGAAGCTGCTAGCTCTGCACATCCTGTATAATCAGATACATTTATCCTTCTCAGGTATTTGATGTGGTTGAAGACTAGATAGTTATGGTCTCACAGTTAAATTTTAAGTTGTTTAGGGATTAAAAAGATGTTCTAGGTCTAAGAAGATGTTTTTAGGTTGGTAATGCAAGTTAGGATGGAAACTGAGTTAGGTATAGAACTTAAACTCACTGAGATAGATAGATAACAGAATATTAATATCAGTTGCCAAATATGTATGGACTGGACATTGGGAATGTATGTTATACCTTTTAATTTTCGTAATTGTTCTTATTGTATTGTATTTATTGGTTTTAAAAAAGAGCCTTTTATTGGACTAAAAGAAGGAGATGTTCTGGGGGAGGAGATACACCTTAAATAAAAATAAAAAAATAACCACAACAACAACAACAACAACAAAAAGGAATTAAGAACAGAAGAAAATATGGGAAATTCGCAGGTATATGGAAATTAAAGAACAGGCTTCCTCTGTGTGTGGACGGACCCAGGCATCTTACATCAGTGTTGGGCAAGCAAGTTCTCTCACCCACTGAATTAAATCTCCAGCCCTACAGCATACTTCTTAACAGCCAGTAGGTAAAAGAAAACCTGACAATGCAAAATAGGAGACAAAATATAACTTATCAGGATGCATGGGAATACAGTAAAAGCAGCACTCAGAGGGAGTCTTATGACAGCAAAGGGCAATATGGGCAGCAGCCAGGCATGGCGGTGCACGCTTGGGCAAAAAAGATGATGGGTGTGAAAGCTTCTTAGGCTACACGGTGAGACCCTGTCTCAAAGAAGAAGGCAAAACAAAACTTCAAAACAATAATATAGACTTATACCTTAAGAAACATGAGCAAGGGCTGGAGGAATGGCTCAGCAGTTAAGAGCACTTCTGGGTCTTCCAGAAGACCCATGTGTGGTTTCCACAACCCACAATTAAGCAGCTCATAACAACCAACTGAACACCAGTACCCGAGGATCTGATTTCTTGTATGCAAGCAAGCACACACACACACACAAACACACATGAACACACACAGATACACTTAATTCTAAAATCCAAATCTCTTTTAGAAACAAGAGCCTAGAAGATTATGAAAGCACACGCCTGAGTATATTTTGAGGGAATTTGCACAACTAATTAAACCATGAGGGGTCTGACCCAGAGAAAGGATTACTCAAGAGAATTAAAAGCGTACGGCCGAACAAAAAGATGTGCAGAAAAAATGCTTAGGTATTACGTCTGCCTTAGTCCATTTTTTTATATAATTACTATTACAGAACACCAGCAATGAGGGATTGATTTTTAAAGAAAGTTTTACTTTGGCCCCTGGTTAGGAACCTAGGAATCGTCAGGGAGCAGTGCCAGTGTACACTTAGCTCCCGATGAGGACCCAGTGTAGGCATCTCAAGTTGACACCTCTGGGGCCATGCCTTCTTCATTCCCACAGCCCAGTGCTGACAAGGTTCCCCTTTCTCAGCGATTGTCAACTGTCTAATTGTTGCAAGAGGACTGTGAACTACACAGTCATGTTCTGAAATGTCACTGGCTGCTGAGCAGGGTCATTGCTCTCTATGCTTTCCAGAGAAACCTCCCTCCAGCACAGCAGCCTCCACCCACACCGTCTAGGAAGTCTTATGTAACTTCTTCTCCCTCCAGTAGTTTCCACAGCCCTGGCTGCAGATGATGTCGGTGTGGGGTGGGGGTGTGGAAGGTGATGTCTCACTGTGTTGCCCTGGCTGGCCTAGAACTCTCGATATAGATCAGGCTGGCCTCAAACTCACAAAGGTCTATCTGCCTCTGTCTCCACAGCGCTGAGATTGAAGGTTTGCACCACCATGCTCTGCTGATGACGGCTGCCACTGACTATCGACTTGACATGATCTAGAACCATGGGGGCGCTGGCCTTCTGGGTGTGCCTGTGGGAAATTCTTTTGATTATGTTATCTCCAGTTGGGAAGGCCCATCTTTAATTAAAAAAAATTTACTGTATTATTTGTGTGTGTGTATGTGTGTGTGTGTGTGTGTGTGTGTGTGTGTGTGTGTGTGTGTTTGAGGAGTGGGGAAGGATATGTGCCACAGGGAGGCAAAGATGTGTGGAGGTCAAAGGACAACTTTTGGGGGCCAGTTCTCTCTGTCCACCATGTGGGCCCTAGGGATGGAACTTGGGCTTGGCAGCAAGTCCCTTTATCTCCTGATCATTTTGGTGGTTCAGGAAAACTATGTTTATCATGGACAACATGATTCCCTGACTGGAATCCTGGACTGTATAAGTACAGAAAGGTAGCCAAGAACCAACATTCATCCCTTTTGGCTCTTGGCTTCCAGGCTGTGAGTGGGATGTGACCAGCTAACTGAAGCTCCTCACGCTGTGATTTCCCTGTCATGATGCACTGTGCCTTTGACAGTGAGGGGAGACAAAATCCTGTCACCTTTAAGTGACTTTTAATCAAATCAGAATGTTTTACCATAGGAACAGAACCTAAGCAACACACGTGTGCGCACACACACACACACACACAGAGATATCACATGTGAGGTTACATATGTATGTGCATGCATGTGGAGGCATGAGGGCAACCTCAAATGTCATTCCTTTATCACCATCCACCTTAAAATAAATTAAAAAAAAGATTTATTTTTATTTTTGTGTCTTTGTGCACGTGAGTGCGTTGCCTGCAGAGGCCACAAGAGGGCACCAGATCTCCTGGAGCTTGAGTTATAGGTGGTTGTGAGCCACCTGATGTGGGTGCTGGGAACTGAACTCTGGTCCTCTAGAAAAGTATCAAGTGCTCTTAACCACTGAGCTGTCCCTCCAGCCCAACCATCCACCTTAAATTTTTTTACATATTGATTTTGATTGATTGATTGTAGTGTGTGTGTGTGGGGGGGGGGGACAGAAGACCACTTTCAGGAGCAACTTTCCTCCTCCCACCAAGCGGTTCCAGGGGATGGAACTTCCATTGTCAGGCTTGATGGCAAGCACCCTCCCCTTCCCCCATGTGGGGCCCAGTTCAAACTCAGTCCATCACAATTGCTAGCAAGTGTCTTCACCCACAGTGCTGTCTCACCAGCAATTTTTTCCCCCTCCTTCCAACTGGTGGGGATGTTGTCATTGACATTCAAGGTGGGTCTCCCCACTTGCGTCAGTCCTCTCTGAAGTCTGTCTCAGACACACCACAGATGAGCCTCACCAGTCTCCTAGGTGGATAAATCATCTCTTTGACAATGAAGATTTGACAACCATCATGATTTTGCAACGATTATATTCAAGTGACCCTTATGGTGCCCCCCCCCCCAAAGTCCCAAAATCATGATGCTGGCAGCTTTATTACAATGCATTGTTTTAATTCTTCGGTTTTTGCTAATAATGTTATTGATCTTTTTCAGTTCTGAGGAGGAAAGCAACTCCAATAGGCACTGGGCTGGTCAATCTGACAACCAAGATAAGGGTTAAAGAATGGCTAGTTGGGGCTGGGCTCTGGGGCTAAGAGAACTGGCTGCTCTTTCAGAGAACACAGGTTTAGTTCCCAGTTCCCATACGGTGGCACACAACCCCCTGTAACTCTGGTTCCAGGGGCTCTGATGCCTGGTGCCTTATTTTGGCACTGCATGCATGTGATGTACATGCATGCGGGCAAAACATATGTGTACACTTTAAATATATATATTTAAAAAGAACATTTATGGTTTTGTTTTGTTTTTGTTTGTTTAGACAAGGTCTCTCTATGTAGCCCTGGCTGTCCTGGAACTCACTCTGTAGACCAGGCTGGCCTCCAACTCACTGAGATCCACCTGCCTCTGCCTCCTAGTATTGGGATTAAAGACGTGCGCCACCATGCCTGGCAATTGCAGACAGCTGTGAACTGCCATGTGGGTGCTGGGATTTGAACCTGGGTCCTTTAGAAGAACAACCAGTGCTCTTAACTGGTGAGCCATCTCTCCAGCCCCCCAACCACAACTTCTACACATCCACATTTCACTTCCCCTGCCTCTTCCTCTAATGGGGATTTAGAAGATATTTCTACTGAAAGTGTAGATTCTTCACTTGGGTCTTCAGATGCCTGATGGGCAACCAAAGCACAGGGTGGAACCTTGACCTCTCTACCTCCATGTTTATAACTTCTCCTCTACTACTTTAAACTTTGGATCAAATTTCAGTTCCACTTTGCACAGAGACATGCTAAGTATTGAAGCAGTATTCACCTAAAGCTAGTCATTCTCTGGGGCTGGGGCTCTGTGTGCAGAGCACTTGCCTAGCACGCGTGAAGCCATGGGGTTCATCCCCAGCACTACATGCACTAGGTGTTGTGGTGCACACCTGTGACCTTGGGAGCTCGAGGACGGAGTTCAAGGTCATCCTTGTCAACATAGGGAATTGGAGGCTAGTCTGGCTGTATTCCAAAAGACTGTTTCAACCCCTCTGTTCCCCTAAAAAAAAAAAAAGATCCAAAACCCCGGTAATGTCGTGTCCCCCTAGACCAGCAAGAACGACGCAACTCGCAAAAGCTCTTCTCAAGAAGTTTATTCAGGTCCCTTGAAAACAGTCTTCCGAATGCCCGGGCAGACCCAACCCACAGGCTAAATACTATATGAACAGCCAATCAAGTAAAGCCACGTGGTGCTATCTTAGAGGCCCACATATGCGGAAGCAAGCCAGATCAGCAGTCTTAGCCAAATATGGACTTGTTTACCACCGAGAGCGCTCACCATCGGGCTGGTGGAAGGCGGAAACCGGCGCCATCTTTAGGGCGTGGCACGTCGCAGCTCTCTACAGTTCCCCCTTTTTTATTTTTTCTAAAGTTGGTAGAAGTCCCTGGAAAGGCTTCGTAATCCCCATATCTGGGGATCTCACGGTGGGCCTGAGCCTGTAGGAGGGTGGTGCTCAAACTCTTACCTGTCTCTGGGTCAGCCTCCCCACTCGGGGCTGCCCTGTCTTAGGTGGCCGAGACTTATCCGTCTACTCCGTCATTGACTTGCCAGACCCTAATATCCGTGGAACGAATACCTCAGTGGGCAGGGACTATGCTCAGTGAAGATTTAAGCCTTCATGGCAGCGAGCCATGCCTGAGGGGACTGGCCCGCCTCAATGGCGACAAGGGCCTGTATAATCATGGCTGCATTACGCTTCTGTGTGGCTCTCATCTTGTAGATGCACCATAGGCAAACCAGAGAGGCTAGTATCATCAGTATCGCCAAAGAGCCTACGCCCGCCCACTCCTTAAGATGATCCATAGCCGTCTGTATCCAGGAAGTCAAACCAGTAGCCAGACTTAGATCCACCCGAGTGGAGTTGATGTGGACGATTGCCACTCTCAGCTCTCTCATCTTATTTTCAAATTCAGCCTACCAATCCTGTAAGAGGAACTCTGACAATTACCTAGACAGATTAGCAGCCTTTGTTAAATTTTGATACCGCACGGAAGTAACACACAAACCCTGCATTTTCCACTCACACCCTAACTGTGCTAGTTGCCAAAGAGAATCAATCTGTTCTTGTATTAAATCTATGCGTTGATTAACTATCATAAGGCCTCCTTTGAGATGAGAATTCATAGAGGTCTGAGTATCCAATGCCTGTGCTACATTGGCTGAGATGTCATTCAGGGCATTGGCAGTCTGTATAGAACTAGACAAGGCAATAGCTGAGGCAGTAGCCTCCACAGCAGCAATAGTGATGGCAGTAACAATAGCTGCAGTGATGCCAAAATCTCTTTTAAGCCTGAATAGCATCATGGTATTAGGGGCCTCTACAGGAACTGGTACATATCGAGGCATTCTAGTCACCACAGCCACAGGAAAGGCTGTGGCATTCCAGCACAGGGCATAAAAGCATGTGTCCGGAGTGCATACTAACTTTTCTTCACCCAAGGATGCACTCCCATTACTTACAATCCACAGAAAAGGAGGCCAGAGACATACTGGCGAGGCTGAAAAGGTCTTATTGCGGTAAGAATGAAACGAAGAATTCCAAGTGCCAGAGCCACTACCGCTAGAAAGATCCAATTTGGTAGCGGACACTAGGGAAAAATTACCTCTTTGATAAATTCCTCCCCCAAGCATAATGACAGGTCCCAAGTCCATGCAACTTCCATTTACCCCATACAAAAGCCACAAATCAAAAGGATTGGTGGCAGTCTGCTGAGGATCCCTAGTAGATATATCAAGCATTCCTATACAAGACTTATTCACTATATTACTAATCATGGGGCTAAAGGAAAAATAATCTTGTTGAACCCAAACTGCTCTGCGCTCTTGACATCCAGTCCAAGGAAAAGGTCCTTCCTCTCCTGTGGATCCTCTACAAAAAGGTGCCCAGCGTGGCTGTCTGGGGGGGTCCCGGTCAGAGACTCGTGTGGGCCACCATCCTTCAAGGCGAGAACTGTTGCCCGAAAACAAACCACCACCCCTACCCCCAAACCTCAGTTGTGGTAAAAAAAAATCTGCTGACTGCTGAGACAATTTAATGCATTCTGTATCATCTGACCTATTGAAGCTCATTAAAAAGCACAGACTACCCTTCAAGCTGACATTTCTATTACCCTCCATAGGGCTTTTCTGATCATCAAAGGGAAGGTAGGGTAAGCCTAAGCTTCTATTACTGCTAAATAAGCGTGGAAACACAGTTGCATCATGTCTGACCGGCATCGGCTTTGGGAATATCGACAGGATCCCCCATCTCGGCTCGGTCATTCCTGACATACTCACTGCTACTATCACCAGAATCCTTAGGAAGGTCTTCATGACGAATCTTCCTCACAAGGCGTTCAGGCACCCACACTGGATCTTGTTGATCCTGAGGAAAAACACAAACAGATCCTCTCGCCCATGTTAGCACGGGGTCAGGCCCTCGCCAAGAGCCTGTCAAAATATCCTTCCACTTCACCATGCCTTTAGGTGGACCATGGGAATCCTGATGTCTGTCCGCTGCTGAGCGGCCTTGAGCATCCAAATTTAAAAAATTTAAAGTAAATAAGGCTAAAGACATTCTCTCCTTGGGGGTACGGCCTTGGCCTATTCCCCCTTTCTGTTTTTGCAAACATTCTTTCAAGGTGCGATGAGCACGCTCCACAATTCCTTGTCCTTGAGGATTATATGGTAATCCGTGATTAAGCTGTACCTCCATCTGGTTGCAGAAGGAGACAAAGGACTGAGCCGTATAGGCTGGTCCATTGTCCATTTTTAGTTGTTGTGGTTTTCCCCATGCAACCCAGGCTTCTAAGCAATGCCCTATGACATTGCGAGCCTTTTCTCCACTCATAGGTGTAGCATGTATGATACCTGAGCAGGTATCCACAGATACATGAATATATTTTAAGGTTCCAAACTCTGAAATGTGGGTAACGTCCATTTGCCAGATTTTGAGTGGCATCAACCCTCTAGGGTTCACTCCCACACTGGGAGGATGATGATGAATCACACACTGAGGACAGTCCAAAACCACTTGTCTAGCATCTGCTCTAGACAAATGGAATTTTTGCTGTAGAGTTCTGGCATTTACATGAAATAATTGGTGAAACTGTCTGGCTTGGTCCAGGAATGAGCTCCAAAAAATGCATTCCATCCTAGTCCATTGATCAACTTTATCATCACCCTCACTTAATGGTCCAGGTAATCCTGTATGTGCTCTAATATGTTGAATATAAAAACGCCTTTTTCTCTGCCAGATTAAAACTTGTAACTCTTGTAATAAGGCACATACAGTACTACTATTTTTAGTAGGACCTGCTAATTCTAATACTTTCACTGCATTGACCACATAGACTGAATCTGAGACCAAATTGAATGCAAATTGACATCTTTTAAACACCTCAATTACTATTTTCAACTCTACTATTTGGGGGGAGCCCGGTTGAAATTGACATAGCACGGGCTCTTGTCTTTCTATCAAATAGGCTCCACAGCCTGTCTTTGAGCCATCAGTAAACACATTTGGTGACCCTTGAAGTGGTACTGCTGAAGTAACCTTAGGGAATATCACTGGGTGCTCCTTAAAAAATGATAGCAATGGATGCTTAGGATAATGGTTATCAATCACTCCTTCAAAGCTACATTGCAATATTGCCCAGTCATCTACAGTGCCACACAAAATCTTAATTTGATGACTGGAATAGGGCACTATTATACTGGCAGGAGCAACTCCAAAAGACTGCAAACATTGTTGGATACCATTCAAGACTAAAGCAGCAACTGCAGTGGGATAATGTTCTATGGATTTTTTTGGGAGAAATCTTTGAATAGGTCCATAATAATGGTCCGTCCTGCCATAACAATCCTGTAGGTTGACCATAGGTGGCAAATATGCACAATGCAATGGGCTGTTCTTCCTGCCATCTCTTTAGGAAGGCACTCTGTAACCTTTCTTCCACTTTACATAAAGCTTTTCTTGCTTCTTCTATTAATTGCCTAGGAGAATTAAGTGCTGAATCACCTTTCAAAATATCATATAGGGGTCTTATTTCATAATTACGTAGCTTCAAATAGCCTCTTACCCAATTGATATCTCCTAACAACCTTTGAAAATCATTTAGAGTCTTTAAATTATCTTTTCTTATCTCAATCTTTTGAGGTATTATCTTTTCAGGTCCAACCTTTGCTCCTAAATAATTAACCACATTTTCCTTTTGAACCTTATCAGGAGCAATAAACAACCTTTTCTTTTTTAATTGAACTAATTCTTCATAGGCCTGATCTAACATTTGTTCCCTCTTAGCTGCTAGTAAGATATCATCCATATAATGAACACATCTCAAATCTGGAAAATTCTTTCTCAAGGGAGCAATGGCTTCCCCCACATACAGTTGGCACATAGTGGGGCTGTTTGCCATGCCCTGAGGTAATACTACCCATTCAAACCGCTGATCAGGTTCCTCATGGTTACAGGATGGAACAGTAAATGCAAATCTCTCACTATCTTTGGCACACAAAGGGATGGAGAAAAAACAATCCCTTATATCTATAACTATTATGGGTCATGAGGCTGGCAAAGATGATAAAAGCGGCAAGCCGTGTTGCACTGGGCCCATGATCTGCATTTGTTGATTTATGGCATGCAGGTCATGCAACAATCTCCATTTTCCAGATTTCTTTTTAATGACAAAGATAGGTGTATTCCAGGGAGATACAGATGGTTTTATATGCTTTAAAGACATCTGTTCATCCACCAACTCTTTGGCTGCACTCAATTTTACAGAGGAAAGTGGCCACTGAGGAACCCATACTGGGTCCTCCGTCTTCCAAGTTATGGGAATGCCCTCCTCAGTGGACCCTAGGAAAAACCCAGGCCCTGTCTCTTTTGTCTTTGCTGCATAGATATGGGACTCTTCCGCCCCTGCAAATATTTTCCTATTCCAAAGCCTGGAGCATATCCCATATCTTGCATCATACTTGGGCTGAATCAGAATAGTCATTACTCAATTTAAATCCCATATCCTTTAAAAGGTCTCTTCCCCAAAGGGAGATAGGGATCTCAAGTACATATGGCTGCATTTCTCCTGAGTGGCCTTCTTGGTCCTGCCACTTTAATAATCTTGCACTCATATCTGGAGTCTTAGCATAACCCAGGCCTTGAAGTGTTTGAGAAGAGGCTTGTACGGGCCAACCTGAAGGCCAGTCTTTCTTTGCTATGATACTCCTATCTGCTCCAGTATCCAAAAGGCCCAGGATCCTTTTACCATCAACTTTTAACTCCAAGATGGGGCGTTGGTCCAAATCCAAGGAGAGAAAAGTCAGATCTGTGCCCGTGGACCCAAAACCATGTTTTCCTCTCTCTCTCGATCCCTTGCCACATAGCGATCATGTAAGCTCGGCAAAATGACCAACTGAGCAATTCTATCTCCAGGAGAGATAGCTGTTATACCACGGGGGGAGGCTACCATGATCTTAACCACTCCTGTATAATCTGGATCTATAACTCCAGGATGGACAATAAGTCCTCTTAAGGCTGATGATGACCTCCCTAACAGCAAACCAACTGTACCAGGTTCAAGGGGTCCTTTAAAATCTGTTTCAATTAACTGGACCCCCATTTGGGGCATTAATACGAATCTGGTGGTGGAGCAGAGGTCCAATCCTGCTGAGCCTGCAGTGGCTCTCCGCGGTCTCTCGGATGGCGGAGGGTTGGCCATCTCTCTTGATTCTGTTCTTTGTCCTGATTCTCTACTGCCCCATATATTTGTGGGCCCTGGGGTTGTAGGCCCCGCTGTCCGTTTTTTGGACGAGCGCCACCATAACCTGGAGTCAAAGGCTGGCCATGGATATCTGTCACTGAATGGCATTCATTAGCCCAATGGTTCCCTTTCTTACATTTTGGGCATAACTCCGGCTGCCTGGGGCGTTGTGCACTTCCTGTACTTTCTGTACTCCTTCCCCTGGGGCATTGTCTTTTAAAGTGTCCCATCTTGCCACACTTAAAACAAACTCCTGGACTTCCTCCACCTTTTTTGGTCAACTGTACTACCGCGGCAGCAACACCAGCATTAGTTAACGGCCCTCCAAGTTCTCTACACACTTTCATCCAGGCTTCTAGCCCTTTACTCTTGTAAGGGGTGATAGCAGCCCTACACTCTTTGGTACATTGCTCATAGACCAACTGTTTTATTAGTGGCATAGCAGCATCCGGGTCACCAAAAATCTTCCCTGCCGCTTCCACCAATCATGCCACAAAGTCTGAAAAGGGCTCCATGGGGCCCTGTAGAACCTTAGTTAAGTTCCCACTCACCTCTCCTTTGTTAGGAAGGGATTTCCAAGCCTTGATAGCTGTCTGGTTTATTTGTTCATAAACCTGATTGGGATATCCTGTCTGTTGGTTGGCAAATCTCCCCTGCCCAAGCAGCATATCTCTATCCCAGGCTGGATTTCCATTTCTCTGATTAATGGCTGCTTGCTCAGTGGCATACTCAATCAAGAAAACTTTCCAGTCTAATTATTGCCCTGGACTTAAGCAGGCGCGGGCCAGGCCACTCCAATCACTCGGGGTCATACAATGTCTGCTTAATGCTTCTACTTGAGCCAATGTAAAAGAAGCAGTAATGCCATAGATACGAACCGACTCTGCAAGGGATTTAACTATTTTAAAATCAAGCAGTTCCTCATACCTGTTCCCTTGTGGATCTTGGTATACTGGATAGGCAAACTGTAATTCTGTTCTTACTTGTGTCCACATCCCCGGGCAGAAAGATCTCCCTACTTTCAGGGACTGAACAGGCTGATCTATCTTAACGGCTTCTGGGTATGAAGGGGGAGTTGAAGGCGCTGCGGCAACGGCTTTACTTACACCGACCGCCGCCAACGTGGCTGAAGGCACCGCGGCAACAGCTTCACTTACACTGACTGCCGCCAACGTGTCTTTCTCTTTTACCTTTTTCTTTTCCCTTTTTCTAATAGCAGTCCTCTCTAATTGTTCTATTAGAGCGTGTAGCTCCCCTTCAGAATCCGTGCCCTCTGAGTCCTCAAAATCTCTAAAATCTCTAAGATCGGGATAGAGAGGGACCTTCTTTTTGCTTCCCTTTTCACTGTCTGCCTGCTCAGATCTTTCACCTTTGTTGCTTCCCTTTTCACTGTCTGCCTGCTCAGATCTTTCCCCTTGCAGCAGTTCCAAGGCTGATTCTCCCTCCTTGATTGCGTTACAGCATCTCTGATCTTCTAAACAACTCCTCACCATCTTCCAAATCGGTCTTACTCCATGCTTCAGAGTACCTTGCTCCCAAGCAAAATCCAAGTCCCTGCCTAATTTGTCCCAGCAGGATACCGTACGATTCCCGGACACCGCAAACCAAGGAGCCACGGAGTCGCATTCATTCAAAAATCTCTCTAGGGTAGACTTCTTAAGTTTCAAGTTTCTAGCTAAAAGTAGCTCCTGAAGAGCCAGAAAAATTGGATGTGACTGAGACAATCCCATGATTAAAAATTTACTTTCGGTTCGCAGTTTTCCGCGAAACTTTACCTTTTGTTCGCAACTTCCGCGAAACTTTACCTTTTGTTCGCTATTTCCGCGAAACTTTATTGTCCCAATTTACCCCAGGAACTTACCAGTGCAGTGCCCCTGACTGCAGGAGTTCTGAGTCTTTTCTGGTTCCCCGTACGGGCCACCACTTGTCGCGTCCCCCTCAACCAGCAAGAACGACGCAACTCGCAAAAGCTCTTCTCAAGCAGTTTATTCAGGTCCCTTGAAAACAGTCTTCCGAATGCCCGGGCAGACCCAACCCACAGGCTAAATACTATATGAACAGCCAATCAAGTAAAGCCACGTGGTGCTATCTTAGAGGCCCACGTATGCGGAAGCAAGCCAGATCAGCGGTCTTAGCCAAATATGGACTTGTTTACCACCGAGAGCGCTCACCGTTGGGCTGGTGGAAGGCGGAAACCAGCACCATCTTTAGGGCGCGGCACGTCGCAGCTCTCTACACGGTAATATAAGGCTGACTAACAAAAAAAATGTCTAATATCTCTCCTTCTCCTTTAGGCTGAAGGAACCAAGGTGAGAGGACTGGAGAGACTGAACTGATTTACAGACATCATGGTCAATATCGTCATCCACTAGGTTTTACAGCGTTCTGATTAAGACTATCAGTGTGGGGCTGGAGAGATGGCTCAGAGGTTAAGAGCACTGGCTGCTCTTCCAGAGGTCCTGAGTTCAATTCCCAGCAACCACATGGTGGCTCACAACTGTCCATAATGAGATCTGGTGCCCTCTTCTGGGCTTCAGGCATACATGCAGACAAAACACTGTTTATACAACAAATAAATAAAATATTAAAAAAAAAGACTATCAGTGTGGCATCTGGAAGGTTCCTATCGTTGTCCCAAATGTGGACCCAGGCATGGCTCCCAAATCACCCCATTTATCCTGGTAACATGTTCACTTCCTTGGTTGTCTCTCTTCTCCAACCAGTTGATTGTTCCTGCTCTAGGAACCTGAACCCCCAATCCCAGAAGTCGTCTCCCTGGCCCTGTCAAGGCTAGACTCTAGAAAATGATCATCCTCATCCGGGGCTGGAAAAGTGGCTCAGTCAGAAAGTGCCTGCCTTGCAAGCCTGGAGAACTGAATTTGATTCCCAGAACTGACATTAAAAGGCTGGGTATGCCAGGAGGCAGAAGCAGGTGGATCTCTGTAAGTTTGAGGCCAGCCTGGTCTACAGAGTGAGTCCAGGACAGCAAGAGATACACAGAGAAACCCTGTCTCAAAAAAACAAACAAACAAACAAAAAGGCTAGGAAGGCTAGGTATGTCTGGCTTGGTGGCGCAAACCTTTAATTCCAGCATTCCCCATATACTTGCTTTTGTTTTTTTGAGACAGAGTTTCTTTGTGCAGCCCTAGCTAGCTCCATGCCTCCTCTTCCTCCTCCTCCTCCTCCTCCTCCTCCTCCTCCTCCTCCTCCTCCTCTTTCTTTTTCGAGACAGGGTTTCTCTGTGTAACAGCCCTGGCTGTCCTGGACTCACTTTGTAGACCAGGCTGGTCTGGATTAAAGGCGTGAGCCACCATGCCTGGCCCAATTTCATATTTTTATAGGTTATGTGTATGTGTGTGTGTGTTTCTTGTGCTTTCTCTTTGGGGTTTTTTTTTTTTGTAAATTATGATTTGTTTTCTTTTTTTGTTTGCTTGTTAGTTTTCCAAAGAGAGAGATTAAGAAGGCATGAAGTGCCAGGCATGGTGGCGCATGCCTTTAATCACAGAACTTGGGAGGCAGAGGCAGGTGGATCTCTGTGAGTTCAAGGCCAGCCTGGTCTACAAAATGAGTCCAGGATAGCCAGGGCTACACAGAGAAACCCTGTCTTAAAAAAAATATCAGGAACTATAATATACGAGAAAAAGACTAGTAAGACAAAAAAAGTATCCAAACAAATATGAGACAAAAAGTCTACAAAAATACCAAAAATACCGTTGAGTTCATTTTGTGAATGCCATCTACTGCTGGGCATGGGCCTGCCCTTCAGTGTGGTCAATATACCCAGCAAGACTCCATTAGAGAGAACTTGTGTCTTTATCTTTACAACTTCCTTGTATTTTTATATTTAAAATACATCTTTTATAAACAGCTTATATGGGCTGGAGAGATGGCTCAGCGGTTAAGAGCACTGGCTGCTCTTCCAGAGGTCATGAGTTCAATTCCCAGCAACCACATGGTGGCTCACAACCATCCATAATGAAATCTGGTGCCCTCTTCTGGCCTGCAGATATACCTGCAGACAGAACACTGTATACATAATAAATAAATCTTTAAAAAAAAAAAAAACAGCTTATAGTGCAGCCTTGCTTTTATGCAGTCTGATAATTTATGTCTTAAATTTTAAAAATATATTTTATCATTTTTAGTGTGTGTGTAGGAGGGAACATGAATTTTGGAATGCATGTGACCACTTAACAGGAATTGGTTCTCTCCTTCCACCATGTGTGACCCAAGGATTAATCCAGGCTATCAGGCTTGGCAGCAAACACCTTTACCTGCTGAGCCATCTAGCTAGCTCAATTTGTGCCTTTAAAAATATATGTATTTAATAATAAATACATATCTAATAATAAATATATATTTAATAATATATTTAAAATATGCACATATATATTTAGTTGTTAGAGAGTTTTGTATTTGGTTTTGATCATAGTCACATTCCTTACCTCAAGTCTTCCCAGACCTACCCCCTCTTCCCTTCCCATCTAGCTTGCATCTTTTTTTTTTTCTTCAAGACCAACTTGTATTTCTCAGACATTCATGGATATGTTGCCTTCCTCTGCCGCGTGGTGGTTAATTTATCAAGGGCTACACTCCTAGAGAAAAAAGGACCCGCCCTCTTCCAGCAGCTGATAATGCCAACAGCTCCTCAGCGAGGGGTGGGATTTCATGCCCACCTTCCTCCATCTCCATGCTGGGATGTGGTCTGGCTTGGCCTTGTGGACGTCATCTGCATGTTCTTCTAGCCTCTGTGAGTTCCTACGTGCAGCTGCCCTGTTGGGTCCAGAAGAATCATCCACTGCCTCTGCCTCCCAAGTGCTGGGATTAAAGGTGGCCCGCCAATGCTTGGCTATCACCCTGTGTCTTTTTTTTTTTTGTTTTTTTTTTTTTGGTTTTTCGAGACAGGGTTTCTCTGTGTAACAGCCCTGGCTGTCCTGGACTTGCTTTGTAGACCAGGCTGGCCTCGAACTCACAGAGATCCACCTGCCTCTGCCTCCCAAGTGCTGGGATTAAAGGCGTGCGCCACCACGTCCGCCTTAAAGATTTATTTATTTTGTATACAGTGTTCTGTCTGCAGGTATATCTGCAGGCCAGAAGAGGGCACCAGATTTCATTACGGATGGTTGTGAGCCACCAAGTGGTTGCTGGGAATTGAACTCATGACCTCTGGAAGAGCAGCCAGTGCTCTTAACCGCTGAGCCATCTCTCCAGCCCTACCCTGTGTCTTTTTAATGGGCATATTTTGCCAGATGTATAAAAGACTAGCAGGGCACACCTAACACCCATTCCTAGAAAGACCTGTTTACAGAGCTGGCCTTTGGCATCCATGCAGTCTTGTAGGCCAACAACTTCCTGATAAGGGTGCACAATCCACTGTCCTTGCTGCGAATGAGGGCATTTATGTAGCGCTGCCCAAGGATGCTGAGGCTTTGCATCTGAGAATGGACACTCGTCTGTTTGCACAACCCCAAAACTCATGGGGTCAAGGAACTCACAGAATTCCTTCTGGGACTTCAGAATTTCAGTGTGGACTAGGCCCAGATCTAGTTACCTGACTGGCCCCAGTCAAAATGTTAGATTCTTGGCAGGGTTGGCACAAGCCTTTAATCCTACCACTCAGGAGGCAAAGGCAGAAGCAGGTAGAGCTCAGGTAGAGTTCGGGCTAGCCAGGCTTATATAGTGTGACTCTGTCTCAAAAGGAAGGAAGGAAGGAAAGAAGGAAGGAACAAAGAAAGAGTATTGAGAGGCAGTAGAACTGTGCCAGATGGGGACTGGTCAGAAACCATATGACTGTGTCATTGTGGGTGTGTGTATCATGCCTTGACCACTCCCTGTTACTGTCAGTATTACTTTTATGTGGCTATGATAAGGTTCCATGACTAAAAAGCAACTTGGAGAAGAAAGGGCTTATTTTGGCTTATGGCTCCAGAGGGATCGTGTCCACCTTAGTGGGGAAGACATGGGAAGAAAACCATGGTGGCTGAAGAAGGAAGCTGGCTGATCACAGCTTCATCCACTCACAGGAAGAAGCAGAGAGGGAGGATGGGAAGTGGTGTGGGGCTATAAACCCTCAAAGCCCTCCCATTCCTCAGTGATGTAGTTCTTCTAGTAAGGCTCCATCTCCTAGAGGCTCCATAACCTTTCCAACAGGGGATCATGAGCCTATGAGGGACATTTTTCATTCAATGCCCTATGCGGCCTTACACTTTTTCCTGTTCACAATGATGTGAGGAGCCTCTTCTTCCACACCCTCCCATAGCCATGATCTGCTTTACTTCAGGCTCAGCAAAGGCTTCTGCAGAGTTAGTTCCAGCCTTAGCTTTTCCTATCTTAGAAAAGAGAGACAAGCTGGGTATCCAGTACCCCAGAGACCAGGTAGCGTGGTGCATGCCTGGAATCCCAGCACTTGGGAAGTGGAGACAGGAGAATTAGAAGTTCAGGTTTAGAGATGGCTCCATGCTCACTCTGAGCATCTCTTTCCAAATCCTATTCAGGGACTTGAACTCTGTAATCTGGAAACCTGGTAGGAATAATTTCACCATGAGGATGGGTCAATATTGTGAGAGCTCTCTTGATAGAGCCAGTTGGGAGACATTTATCATCACACAACTGGCCCATCTTGTCTGTCAACCAAGACCTACCCAGGCATTTGTCAACAATTGTTTGTGGTGTAATAATTGCTTTTTTTGAGACAGGGTTTCACATATCCCAACATGGCCTCGAACTCAGTATGTAGCTATAGATGACCTTGAACTCCTGACCTTCTTGGTTCTTCCCCAAAATTGCTATTGGATTATGGGTACTCAGATGTAGAAGAACTTCAAGCAGTTGCATTTGGGGCAGACAGCATCGGACACTTGGTGAAGAACAGTCCCACTTTCTGCCCCTGGTCTCCCAAATGCATCTCTTCTCTCACCTTCTAGAAGTTCTGTTTTCCAGGCTTTTCTGCCATGCCTGTCTTGAAGTGCCCTGATCACCTGGTGGCTCTTCCTTGTCCCTTTCTGAAGTTTCCTGGATCATTCCCGGCTTCCAAAGAGTCCTTTGTACTTGGAGGTACAGGGTACCCTCATTAATATTTACTGCATCCTGGCACGGAGCCAGGAACTCAATAAACAGTGTTTCCTTCTTTGCTCCCCTAGACAGCCCTCAGGGAGGAAGAGTTTCAATTCCACTTTCCAGATAACAATGATAACATCAAGGTTAGCAGATAAAGGATCTGAAGTGGGGCCCTGCTTGCCCCTGCTTCGTAGGCTTTATCATGCTGTGTTGCCATGTTGTTGTATCATATTTATTTATGTGTTTGTCCAATGGACACCAAGGTCCTACTATGGAACTGTGTCCAAAGTGGCTGTTTCAGGACCAGGCTTTGTGTTGAGCTCTTGGGATCCCAGCATTTAGGAGGCTGAGGTGGAGGAGTGTGAATCCCAGGCCAGATTGGGTTACATGATAAGATCCTGTCATAGATAGAGGGGAGAGGCAGGGATAGGAAAGGAGAGGAAGACAGAAAGAAGAAAGGGAACAGCCGGGCGTTGGTGGCGCACGCCTTTAATCCCAGCACTTGGGAGGCAGAGGTAGGCGGATCTCTGTGAGTTCGAGGCCAGCCTGGTCTACAAAGTGAGTCTAGGACAGCCAGAGCTGTTATACAGAGAAACCCTGTCTCGAAAAACCAAAAAAAAAAAAAGAAGAAAGGGAACAAAAAAGAGAAAGCTTTTCCTTCTGCTATCTATGGCGCAACTGCTGCTAAGATGCAGATTTTCCATAATAACCCTCATGAGGAAGATCAATGCGCTTAAGGGACATTATAGAAAACGTGATGACAGAGAGTAAGGCATGGTCTTTGTAAGCAACTGGAACATGGCCACACTTTGACTATAACATTCGAAAGGAGCCTACCCTCCATCTTGTGTTGAGACTTCTGCTAAGGGAGAAGTGACCAAGCATTGTGGTGCACACCCTTAATCCCAGCACTCAGGAGGCAGAGGCAGGCAGGATCTCTGAGTTCAAGGCCAACCTCACCTACAGAGCAAGTAGAGAATCATTGTCTTGAAACACACACAGACACACACACACACAGAGAGAGAGAGAGAGAGATACAGAGAGACAGAGACAGAGAGACAGAGACAGAGAGGCAGAGAGAGGTGTTATACCATTCCCAGGAAGAAGAATCAAAAGAGAAAGAAAGGTCAGCAACTGGCCTGAAATGCTACAAGGTGGATACTATTGAATTTTCACAGTCAGCCACTTTGACAGATACTGCTGTGGCCAAATGTTGTTTGACTGACTGATACAACAAACCAGAAGATAAGGAGTTGTGTGAGTTACTAAATAGATAGGAACTGGAAAAAGAAAGAAAGGAAGGAAGGAAGGAAGGAAGCATGAGGGGTTGGTGAAATAACCCATAAGGTGAAGGCTCTTGCTACCAAAACTGATGACCGAAGTTTAATCCTCAGGATCCAAAAATATATGTGGTAGGAGAAAATTGATTACTTCAAGTTGACCTCTGACCTCTACATGCATGCCAGGGAATGTGTTCTTGGGAATGTATGTGTACATACATACATACATACATACATACATAAATGTAATTTAAAAAATAATGAATGGAAAAAGAAAGGAACTGTCCCCTAGAGGCATTGCAGATGTGGCTGCTGTGTCACATGTGCATCAGATGGCAGAGAGGAGAGAGGCTATGTCTACATTCAGTGTTCTGACCTATGAACATCTGAATGAATAGTAGCCTAACATTCCCAGGAAGAAAAAGCAAGCCGAATACCAACACCACTTCAGCATCATGGGGCCTGAAAGGGAGCTAGCCTGTGACAACCACCAATTCAGAACCAGGCAAACACCAGATGGGCTCCCAGGACAGGAAGCAAGCCAGAGACTAGGGGAGTCCTACCTGGCCCTGGATGAAGGGGTTGTGTGTGAGCCAACCCTGAGGGTGTGAGTATAGGAGAGCCAGCCTTGCCTTTTGTCTGCTTGGTGGAAGTGTTGGCAAGGGAGAGATCCCTTCCCCTCCCTTTGGCCTTCACCACCAGTGGCAGATGGGAGATCTGGCCCCAATGGGGTCACAAGAGCAGGAGAGCTGTTCCTGCCCCTCACATGCTGCAGCACTCAGGAGAGCAGGCCTTGCACCTTGCCTTGGCAGCACACTACAGCTGGCCCTAGATGTGGGGATTGTGGGTGAGCCATCCCTTAGGGAGTGAGTGTGTGAGAGACAGCCCTGTCTTCTGTCTACTTTGTGGTGTTGGTGAAGGAGAGAACCCCTTTACTCTCTTGTCCTTGCCACAAGTAGCAGGTGGGAGAATTGGCCCTGATAGGGTCATGAAAGCAGGAGAGCTGATCCAACCCCTGCTATAGCACTCGGGAGAGCAGGCCCGGCAAGTGGGGGTTGTAGGCCCAGAACCAGGGCTTCGAGTTGGCCCACCCCAACATATACCCCATGGATGAACTATTGGAGTGCATGAAGAGGACAGTTCCACAGACCCAAAACTACAGGATCTCCATGACACAGGACAATAACAGCATGACTGAGAGGAGTCCCAGTGAGGTTCCAGTATTGACAAAGTAGCAGAAGCCAGAGGCCTCATACCAGACCAAGGAGTCATTATAATGAACATTTGCAAGCAAAAACTTTTGGACAAAAGGGAGTATTGTGGGACACACTGAAACACACTACAGCTTCCACAATGAGATTTTTATTTATGTGGGGGGAGGTTGCAAGGGTGGAGGGTGGGCCTGAGGGGAGGTGGGAGATGAGAGGGAACAGAGTGTTCACAGAATTAAAAAAAAACAATAAAAAGAAAAGTAGAGAAGGGGGAAGGGAGATGGGAGGAAGGGAAGGGAAGGGAGGGGAAGTGAAAAAAAAAAAGGGTCCTCATGGGATGGCTGGGACCCCATCCTCTGAGGGTTGAATTGCCTACCAAGACTACCAAGAGTGTTTTGTGGGGTTGGGGAGACAGCTCACTTGTGAAGTCCTTGCCATTCAAGTGTTAAACGAACTCAAGTTTGACCCCAGGATCCATGTGGAAAAGCTCCGCACAGTGAGCCACTGCATACACACTTGTAATCCCAGAACTGGGGAAGCAGACAGGTAGATCCCTGGGCTCAGTGGCCAACCAGTCTAGCTGAATTAGTAAGTCCCATTGTCACTGGAGAGACAAAAAACAACAAACAAGGTGGGGCCGGGGGAGATGGCTCAGCAAGTATAAAGGTGGCTGCAGCTAAGCCCAATGCCCTGAGTTCTGTCATTGGGACCCACGTGATGGAAGGAGGAAACTGACTCCCACAAGCTGTTCTTTAACCTCCTCATGCGCATTGTGGCATGCATTTGAGAGAGACAGCACACATACATGCGTGTGTGCTCACACACACACACAAAGAAATTAAGTAAGTAAATAAATAAATGTAAAAAAAATACAACAAAACCAGGTAGATGCCTCCTGTGGCTGACCTTGATTTCCATATGCACCCCAAATCACACATACATACACTCCCATACACACGAGTACACACACATGCACATATGATACATACACTTAATAAAATGGCGGCACATTTCCTTGGATTGGGCTCCATCATCATTTCTCCTGTTTCTAGATGGCTTTGCTCTCCACTGCTGTTCTCCTCTTTCTTTGAACTTGATCTATCCATCTCTCTTCTGTTCTGCTTGGACCTCCAAGGAGAGATGGAATCACAATATTGAAGGGGATAAAAGGGTCCCATGGAGGCTGCAGCTGTCTCTTTGAATATCCCGGCTGAGCTAGCTGCTTAGAGATGTCACAAAATTGCTCACTATCTGAGTTTCTCGCTCATGTTCAAAGTGAGCCCTTGACAATCTTCTCATAGATCAAAGGGCAAGATATTCCATAGCTGCCTGTGCCTCCTCCCTGTCTCTCTCAGGGGCCATACCCCTTCCTAGACTGGGCTTGGGGTACATGGGGTAGAAGATCATCTCTAGAGCTGTGCACCCCATGACGAGAGCAGCTCTCATTTAAGTCTGTTTATCGTGGACTGCCATCATCCTGCAGGTCCTTGGAAACTCCTGCATTTCTGCACCCTCGTAGGGAGGCTCCTCCCCTACTCAAGGAGGAGACCACGTCTGAACTTGGTGTTTAAGCTGCCATAGGGTCACCTCCAGGTAAGTGGTTCTTAAGACTCCCCCTGTGCACAGTACTCTTGGAGTGTCTGTCTGTCTGTCTATCTGTCTGTCTGCGAGTGAGGAAAGCATATGTCACAAGCCGTTATGACTCCATCAATCAGTCTGTCTTCCTCCGTGCTCCCTACCTCAGTCCCATCCATATTTCTAGTCCTTTCCTGAGACACACAGCTAGCAACAGATCTTCTAACTCTCTAGCATGTTTGCATTTTGCAAAAGAACTCTGTGCCCATCAAACAGCATACCTTCCCCCAGCCCCTGACAATCAGAATTCTACTGCTGCATTATTATATTTCACTAAATGGAAGACTGGGCATGTAGCTCAGGTGTAGAGCCATTGATGGACCAATTGTTGAGTAGAGGGGCCAGCAAGATGGCTCGGCAGGTAATGGTGCTTGCTGCCAAGCCTGACCCACATGGTGGAAGGACAGAATTGACAAAAGTTGTCCTCTGACCTCTACATGCACATCACCCAACTAACTAAACAAATGTTTAAGAGAAAGCTTAAAGCTGGGTGTAATGTTGCACGCCTTTAGTCCCACCACTTGGGAAGCAGAGGGAGGTGGATCTCTGTGAGTTTAAGGGCAGCCTAGTCTACAGAGTGAACTCCAGGACATTCCATGCTATATAAGGAGACCCTCTCTTGAACAAATCAACCAAAACAAAACAAAACAAAAAACTCTCAAGAAACAAAAACAAAAATGGTTCCAGTAAACTATAGGGAGGTAGTGACCCATCGTACATAGGACCTACTTGGAGTAAGTAGGTTTCTGGGAGCCTGTCACTCAATGACATCTGACCTTTACTCTTTCCTATGTTCCTCTAATTCCTGCCTACCATGAAGTGAACATCCTGGCTCCATTGCTTGATTCCTTAGCCATGGTATTCAGCCTTATCTCAGACCTGAACTCTGGGACAAAGGGAAACCTCTGAATCTGTGAGGGAAATAAACCTTTCCTTCTTTATTTGGGGGATGGGGTTCAAGACAGGGTCTCACTATATAGCTCTGGCTGTCCTGGAACTCACTATGTAGACCAGGCTAACCTCGAACTCACAGAGATCTGCTTGCCTCTGTCTTGCCAGTGCTGGAATTGAAGATATGAGCCACCACCACCCTGTAACCTTTTCTTCTTTAAATGTTTTCTCTCAGGTATTTGCAAACAGCAGCCTAATAGTGTCTTAGCTGGCTTTGTGTTGATGTAACTGAATGGCACAGACTAGGTAATGTTTTTGAATTTTTTTGTAGTGTGTGTGTGTGTGAGTGTGGTGTGTGTGTGTGTGTGTGTGTGTGTGTGTGTGTGTGTGTGTGTGTGCGTGCAGTACTCACAGAGGCCAGAAGAGGAAGTCAGAAGCCCAGGAGCTGAACTCTGGTCCTCTGCCAGGGCAAAAGCACTCTTAAGCATTGAGCCATCTCTCCAGCCCTGGGAATTTACTTTTAGAGACAGAGTCCCACACTATATCCTGGGGTGGTCTGGGATTCACTCTGCAACCAAGCTGACCTCAAACTCCATCTATCTTCTTGCCCTGGGTGCTGGGATTACAGGAGTGAGTGAACATGCCTGGCTGTGTACTTGATTAAAGAAAAGGAATTTATTTCTTACGTTGGGAAGTCCGAGGTCAAGGGATGTCTCAGAAGGGTCTGCTTGCTATCTCATCATATTGTGGAGGGCAGGAGGGAGAAAGAAAGGGAGGAGGAAGAGAGCTCACACTGTGTGTCTGTGCGTCACTGTGTATACACTTATGTGCACATGTATGTGTGTCGCTGTGTATACACTTATGTGCACATATATTTAGAGACCAGAGGACTACCTCAGCTGTCATGTGTCAGGTGCCATCCTATGTCTTATCTATCTATCTACGTATCTATCCATCATCTATCTATCCATTATCTATTTTTCTTTCTATCATCTATCGTCTACTTATCTATCATCTATCTATCTACTTATATTTGATATTAGATAGAAAGAAAGATAGATAGATAGATAGATAGATAGATAGATAGATAGATAGATAGA
>CAJQZJ010033880.1:535092-566338 GCA_907164525.1 Lophiomys imhausi | reverse complement strand
AGATAGATAGATAGATAGATAGATAGATAGATAGATAGATAGATAGATAAGACATATGATGGCACCTGACACATGACAGCTGAGGTAGTCCTCTGGTCTCTAAATATATGTGCACATAAGTGTATACACAGCGACACACATATAGAGTTCACCATGTAGAATAGGCTAGCTGTCCAGCGAGTCCCAGAGATCCTCCTGTCTCCCTGGTTTGGGGGGGTTCTGGGGCTACTACTGTGTAACACTACCTCTGCCTTATATATATATATATATATATATTAGACATGGTCTCACTATGCAGTCCTAGCTGACCTGGAATTTTTTCTTTCTTTCTTTCTTTCAAGACAGGGTTTCTCTCTGTAGCCTTACTTGTCCTGGACTCACTTTATAGTCCAGGCTGGCCTCAAACTTACAGAGATCCACCTGCCTCTGCCTCCTGAGTGCTGGGATTAAAGATGTGCACCATCACGCCTGGATGGCCTGGAATTTTCTATGTAGACCAAACTGGTTTTGAACTCAGAGATCTGCCTGCCTCTGCCTCCTGAGTGCTGGGACTAAAGGTGTGCACTGCTAAGCCCAGCAAGCTGGTTTTTTGTTTGTTTGTTTTTTTAAACATGGGTTCTTGGGAGTGAACTTGGGTCTTCACACTTGTGAGGCAACCATTTCCCCCACTGAACCATCTCCTCAGTCCCAGTTCCATCCTTTATCACAAACACTCTCCCACAGCGTCACTCACTCATCTATCAGCGAGACCGGAGCTCTCATGACTTAATGACCTCATAAAGGTTCCATCCCTGTCTGGGTGCTTCTCTCTCTCCCTGTCTCTCTCTCTCTCTCTCCCTCCCTCCCTTCCTCCCTCCTCCCCCCCCTCTCTCTCTGTGGTCTGTGTGTGTCCCTTTGAGAGGAGTATGCTTTCTTATTGTAAGCATACTTTACTTTCATTCCTGTAGCAGTGAACTTTGGAGAGAAAGAGTTTATTTGGCTCACAGTTCCAGGTTCCAGTCCATCACAGCAAGGAGGTCCAGGGGGGCTGGAACAGAAAGTTGCTGGTCGAGTCACCTCCACAGTCAGGAGCCGAGAACAGTGAACCCATGCGTGCTTGGTCCTGTCTCTGTGCCTATACAGCCCAAGACCCAATAAGAAAGAATAGTGTCTCTGCTTTCCAGGCTTTCTCTTCTTCTCACATCAGTTAAGACAGCTAAGAAAAATCCCTCATAGTCCCTCCATGAGACCTTCCCCATGAGGTTCCACACTGCGGCAAGCTGACATGACAGCTAAGCCAACTATCACGGCGCGCCTCTATGTGCGCCACTGATGTGTGTAAGTGTGTGCGTGCTGCGTGTGTGTGTGTGTGTGTGTGTGTGTGTGTGAGTGTGTGTGTGTGTGTTGGGAGTGAGGTGCATGTGTGTGTAAGCCAGAGGAGGAATCCAAATGTCCTATCACTCTCTGGTTTATTCATTGAATCTGGAGCTCACTATTCTTTATCTAGGCTAGCTGGCCGGTAAGTACCAGCGGCCCCCCTCCCTCCATATAATGCCCCATCACCCAGGAGCTGGGTTCACATGCCTATGCATACCCCCCTTTTGATGTGAGCATTGGTATTCATGAATATACTTTTACCCTTTTAGCCACCTCTACAGCTGGAGGCCTTGCCTATCAGCATTGCTGCATTGAGTTGAAATGTTATAACATGTTAAGTGGGGATGGGAGGGCAGATTCTAACCAGAGTAGGTGGGAACGGAATCCTGAGCAGGGAATCTCAGATTCTGGACCTTCCCCTTCTCTATTTTTCAAGGTATATTCCCTCTAGAACAGTGGTTCTCAACCTTTCTAGTGCTTCGACCCTTTAATACAGTTCATTATGTTGTGGTGAACCCCCCCCCCCCAACCATAAAGTTATTTCCATTGCTACTTCATAACTGTAATTTTGCTATGTTATGAATTGTTATGTAAATATCTGTGTTTTCTGGTGGTCTTAGGAGACCGCTGTGAAAGGGTCATTCAACCACCAAAAGGGTTGTGACCCACAGGTTAAGAACTACTATTCTAGAGACTGCAGCTGGGTTTTTTTTTTTTCCCATCCAAGTCTAGACCCCCTGGACTTCAGCAAGGTTGGCAGCAGGACCTCCTTACCACCTGCTGTCCCTGCCACAATGGACTGGAAACCCCTGAAGCAGTGGGTTCAAATAAACATTTCCTCCCTCGAGTTGCTTCAGCCAGCTACCCTGTCCCCAACTCCTTCCCTTCACACCTGCCTGCCATGTTACCAGATAATGGCTTGGGATTCATTTACCTACTCAGAACAGGGAGGGGTTGCCACAGGATCCGCGGTGTGTCTTGCCTGTGGGAGACATTCACAGCTCTTATTCCACATATGAGCACCATCCCTCCTGACTGTTGCAAGCCTCCCTTTCCATTCATTGATAATGATGATGAGCGGAAATAGGCTTCTAAGGAATCTAGCCGTTTCCTAGGCAACTAGGGCTCTGCTCCAACCCTGCCCCCCATAACACTAAAAGCCCTAACCTCTGCCTGTGTGTTCTGAAAGGTCTGAGAAGGTCTACAATGGCCATATTTTTGGTTGTGAATGAGTGAGTTTACTGACTATACAGAGCAAGCGGAAGTAAAAGAGTAAGAGAAGAGAAAGAGAAAATTGCAAGCTTTCAAAGTAGGCACTCAAAACACCAAGCGGAAACCTGAGGCAGCATGCTGAGGTTTCTGTGCAAGAATCCAGTGAAGAGCAGAGACCTCCAACAAGTGAGGTTTCCAAATAAAGGGACAACTAATGGGAACCGGAGACATGGCTGGCTCAGTGGTTCAGGGTGTGTACCATTGCTAAGGACATAAGTTCACATCTCATCATCCACATGGTGGCTCACGACCTCCTGTCACTCCAACCTCAGGGGATCCAATGCTCTCTTCTGGCCTCATGCACTCACAGGAACACATGTCCATTAACACATAAATAACAGTTTAGAATTTAAAATATATTTATGTAGCTGACCATGGTGGTGCACACCTTTAATCCCAGCACTCGGGAGGCAGAGGCAGGTGGATCTCTGTGAGTTCGAGGCCAGCCTGGTCTACAGAGTGAGTCCAGGACAGCCAGGTCTACACAGAGAAACCCTGTCTCAAAAAACCAAAAAAAAAATCAGAGAGAGAGAGAGAGAGAGAGAGAGAGAGAGAGAGAGATTTATGCCCAGTGCTTACAGAATCTAGAAGAGGGCATTGGATCCCCTGGAACTGGAATTACAGACAGTTGTGAGTTGCCATGTGGGTGCCAGGGATTGAACTTGGGTCCTCTGGGAGAGCATCCAGGGCTCATAACTGCTGAACCATCTCTCAGAAACTGGCTGGTGACTCTGATGCAGTTAGCTGGAGTTCCCCTTTGAACTTTGTTTTTTTTTTGTTTGTTTTTTAGAGACAGGGTTTCTCTGTGTAACAGCCCTGTCTTGGACTTGCTTTGTAGACCAGGCTGACCTCGAATTTTCTTTTTATGGCTATACGTCCAGATTCTCTCTCCCGCTTCAGGCATTTTTGTATCATGGTGTGAATACTAGTGACCTCTGTTGGAAATGTGTCACCTTCCAGCCATCCTCAAGGCTGCAGTATTTTCACTCTTGGGCTATTTCCTGTTCTCTTTCCTCCCTGTCACATAGCTGGTGGTGGGGGCAGCTGATGCCCAGACATGGGGCCTAGGAGGACACCAAAACAAAAATGCTTGGGTCTGAAATGGAGGAAGGGAACCCCTGCATCTAGAATCAGCTTTTTAGTGAGCACAAACAGCACATGACAATGTAAATATAATGTACATTATAGCATGTTCTGTTTTGGTGGCATTACAGCCATCCATTGGTGCCAGTGCCCCTGCTGTGGTTTGAATGTGAAATGGCCCCCATAGACTCATGTGTTTGAATATTTGTTCCCTTGCTGGTGGTGGCTCTGATCTGGGAGGTTGTGCAACCTCTGGTAAGGAGCTTCCCCTCCCCTCAGCTTGTGGTAATGGGTTATTAAAGGTGAATCCTGAAGGCTCTGGTCAGGCCTCTCCTGCTTCCTGCCTTCCTTACCAAGAGGGACTTAAATTCCTGGAAGTCATGACCCAAAATGAACTGGTCTTCTCTTACATTGCTTCTGTCAGGTGCTGAGAAAAATTAATACAGTCCTCTTGCTGGGACATGTCCTGAGATACTTTGAACTTTCTTTTCTTTTCTTTCTTTCTTTCTTTCTTTCTTTCTTTCTTTCTTTCTTTCTTTCCTTTCTCTCTCTCTCTCTCTCTCTCTCTCTCTCTCTCTGTTTCTTTTTGTTGTTGTTTGTTTCTTTAGTACAGGTTCATATACATACTAGGCAAGTATTATATCACTAAGCCAGCCCCTCACTGGGGGATTCTAGGCAGATGCTCTACCTATAAGCCACACCCTCAGCCCCTCATTGGAGGATTCTACGCAGGGACTCTACTGAAAGGCCACACCCCCAGGCAGGTGCTCTGTGGTTGAGGTACACTCCAGACCTCTTTTCTCATTTTATTTTAAGACAGTGTCACACTCTTCGGTTGCCCAGGCTGGCCTTTAACTCATTTTGTAACATTATGTTGGCCTGGAGCGTGTGGTGCTCTTACCTCAGTCTTTCAAGTTGCTGGGTGACAGGCCTGTGCTACCAGACGTGGCTCAGCTCACATCTGACCTCAGGGAAGTCTAGAATCATCCGTGTAAAACTGTCATCTCTTAAGTAGAGTGTGGTGGCACATATCTATAACCCCAAAGTTGTCCTCTGACCTCCACACATTCTCTATGGTACCTGAGCACACACATGCACAATAATAGTAAACAAATTTTTAAAAATTCCAACAACACAGCTGACATTTCAAGAATTATATTAGAAAGAAAAAAAAGAAAGAAGAAAACAAAACGAACAAATGAACAAAAAGAAGGCAAAATAAATGAAATAAAATTAAGAATCAAATAAAAAAATAAGCTTCAGTTTTAGCTGACAAAACAAGGCATTTTTTAGGTACAATGCAATGGTGTCCATTTTTTTGTTCCCTGTGTGGTGTAGTGTTTCACACTGAGTCAGATCTGGCCAGTACCCCACTCCTCAAATGGAAACACCCAGACTCACAGAAGCAGGGAGTCTGAGCTGGACCTGGAGTCCTACAGCTCTGAGACCCTTCCTCCCATTTCTTCATTTGTTGTCTTCCTCCTGCCCATCCCCCTTCTAGAAGCTTCTCCAGGTGCCTGTTGCCTTTCTGACCCTGCTGATTCTTTCTCTGTCTGTCTGTCCTCTCTTTCTTAGCATCTCTACCTCTAACTGTTCTATAGCAGGGGTGACCCTGAACTCAAGATCCTCTGGCCTCAGCCTCTGGGACCATGTTGCACCAGGCTTCCAGCTCTTCTCCTCTTCTCCCCTCCCCTCCCTTCTCTCTCTCCTTTTTCTGCTCTCTTCCCTGTCCCTTACTTCCTCTTCTCTCTCCTCTCCTCTTCCCTCCTTCTTTTCCCTTTGACCCTCTCACTTTCTTGAGACAACATTTCACTCAATAGCCCAGGCTGAACTGTACCCCTCCATGTAGCCCAGGCTAGCCTTGAACTTTCCGTCTCTCTGCTTCAGCTCCCCTAAGCATGCATCACCAGGTCCCACTTCTCATTCGTTCTTTAAACACACCTCCTCTGCCTCTCACATCCCAGCCCTTCAAGAGAAAGGATACAGGTTCCCATTTGAGGAACCAGAATTACTGGTCTGGTAATAATGTCTTATTCATCTCCCTTGATGAGATTCCCATTTCCCCCCTTGTAAACTATGGCTGTGGTACCATCGATGCATGTGGAAGCAAGACAACCTGAGTTCATAAATCCCCAGCATCTGCAGGTGTGCAGTGTGGGGGTGGTGGCCCATCTCCAACCCTAGCACTTCGGAAGTGAAGACAGGGGATCCCTGAGGCAAGTTGGCTAGCTAGAGTAGCTGAGCCAGTGAATTCTATGTACAGTGAGGGACCCCGCCACATCATTAGGATGGAGAGCCATTGAGGAAGACACTCAACTGTCAACCTCTGGCCTCTATAGGCACACATGGCATGTACGTACATATGTACACACACACACTAGTACAAATACATACACATATGCATGCCACACACACACACATACAAAAACAAAACAACAAATAGGGTTGGGAGCCTCTAACCTAATCCCCTAGATAGACTACTATAAAGACAGAGTGGGTGGCATTGGAAAACCCCTTAAAGATGTTAGTAATCTGGGGTGAACCAAGCACATCAAGTCCTCCCACTCATGACCTTTTGCCCAACCCACTCGGGTTACGACATTAGGCTCTGAGCATCTTGGCCCTGCCCTGCCCATGTACTTCTCTCCGCAGATAGCCATGATTTTTCCACTTCCTCTGCCTGCCACATGTCACTGCATCAAGACCAAAAGTGGCATTGGACTTGGCCCATTGTCAGAATTATTAAGCATCAAAGGCTGGTGTGGACATTAACTGGTCCTACAAAATTATCCCCTGACCTCCAGATGTGCACTATGGTACACAGGTTCCCTACTCACAACAAGTGCATCAATCAATCAATCAATCAATCAAT
This sequence comes from Lophiomys imhausi, assembly GCA_907164525.1. Lineage (NCBI taxonomy): Eukaryota > Metazoa > Chordata > Mammalia > Rodentia > Muridae > Lophiomys > Lophiomys imhausi. The sequence continues at coordinate 559,755 of CAJQZJ010033880.1, read as the reverse complement.
CAAATTTTTTAAAAGCTGGGCTTTAACAATGGGACTTTATAACCCAGGAGCTGGAGCAGACAGAGAGGGTGCTTCCTGAAGTTCATTGACCAGTCAGTCTAGCCAAATCAATGACCTCCAGGTCTATGAGAGATCCTACCTCAAAAACTAAGGTAGACTGAGGCTAGAGAGATGGTGCAGTTGTGAAGAGTGCCCACTACTCTTGCAGGGGACTCTAGTTCAACTCCCAGTCTCCAAGCTGGGCAGTTCACAACGGCTTACAACTCCACCTCCAGGCAATCTGGCGTCCTCTTCTGGTCTCTGATGGTACCTGCACTTACATGAGCACCCATGCACACATGGGTGTGCACACAGACACACTCACGCAAACTTTAAAACAAAAATAAAACCTAAATAAATAAATATGGAGAGAGATAAGGGAAAGATGCCCAACATCAGCCTTTCTTGCTTGCATATGCATATGTCCTCACTCGAATGTACTCACATGCTCATATACATACACGGTACACATATGCATCACCTGAGAAACTCTGACAGAAAGGTAACACTCAAAATAGATTTTAGGCACTCTGGTTACTGCCCTGGTCACTGATCTCTTGTAGTGCACTCAATGAAGTGTTTTTCCTACCCAAAAAAGAAAAATAAAAGTTAAGGCACACACACACACTCACACATACATGGCCCTTGAGTTCATGATGGGTGTTTCTATGACTTCTCTCATTTGTTATGCCAGGCAAGAATTCTCACTGCTGGCTGATGAAGAGATAGAGGGTAAGGCAGGTAGGTGTGAAGGCCATGAAGCATTGACTGTATTTCACTCTCTAACAAAAGGCAGTGAAGGAATGTGGGGTCCCTGGGGAGGGGTCTCAGTTGGCAGAGTGCTTGCCTAGCATGCACGAGGTCATGGGTTTGGTTCCCAGAATGGTGTAAAACAAGATACGGTTGTGGACACCTGTCGTTTAAGCAAGGAGGAAGGGGAGGCAGGGAAATCAGAAGTTCAAAGTCATCCTGGGCTGCATGAGATCCTGTCTCAAAAAAACAAAACCAAAATCAAAACAAAACAAAAGGAGGGAAAAGGGGAGAGATCAAAGATGAGCAATGAGTCTGAGTGTATCTGGACCCTTTGATGTCAATCTTGTCTTTGTCTGGGGCACTACCTCCTGGCTTCCTGGTATCCACTCTAACTCTAGTGTGTCTGGTCCAGGGAAAATTGTCTCAGAGGTGATCCATTTTATATTTATTCTTAAAATGCTGGGCTGGGGGACTCGATGGGCAAGGAAATTTATTTAAACATTTAAACCAGGCATGGTGGTGCATGCCTTTAATTTCAGTACTCGGGAGGTAGAGGCAAGCAGAATCTGTGTGAGTTCGAGGCCAGCCTGGTCTACAAAGTTAGCCCAGGACAGCCAGGGCTGTTACATAGAGAAACCCTGTCTCAAAAAAACCAAAGGAAAGAAAAAAGAAAGGAAGGAAGGAATATTTAGGGGCTGGACAGATGGCTCAGCGGTTAAGAGCACTGACTGCTCTTCCAGAGGACCGGGATTCAGTACCCCGCACCCACATGGCAGTTCACAGCTGTCTGTAACTCCAAGATCTAACACCCTCACACAGACATACATGTAGGCAAAACTCCAATGCACATAAAATAAAAATAAATAAATGAAATGAAACATTTATCTCTAAAACCCATCAACCATAACATGTGCTTTAAAAATCTTGATGGATGAATGAATGCATGGGTAGATGGATGGATGGGTGGGTAACTAGATGGATTGATGGACCAGTAGGTGAATGGATGGATAAATATAGATGATGGATGGATCAGTAATGGGGGAACTGATAGTTATCTAGAGGATTGCAAAGTGTAGTTATTTACATAGCCAAACAATTGGACTGTGAAAGACAGAAAATCAAGCCACAGAGAAAGAGTAACCTCTTCATCCTTTCATACTGTGAAGGGTCCTTAGGTTCAAAGTCCTTAAATGGATGCTGGCTTGTATATTTTATAGGGTCCCAGGGCCCTCCCTTTGCCCCTCCTGGTTCTGTTTAGATACCCATCCCTGTGTCTTCTCACCATTTCTCCTCTCAGTGTCTTCCAGGAACAAGTCACCATCTCAGGGAGCCTGCTTTTGCCTCTCTCTATGTCTACTTTAGATGGATAGATGGATGGACACATAGATCAGTGGATGGATGGATGGATGGATGGATGGATGGATGGATGGGGTGGATTGACAGGTAAATTGATGGATGAATGTATAGATGGATGGACAGGTAGACTGATGGGTAGATGGATGGATGGATGGATGGATGGATGGATGGATGATGGATGGATGGATGGATGGATGGATAGGCAAGTAGATCAATGGATGGATGGATGGATGGATGGATGGATGGATGGATGGATGGATGAGCAAGTAGATCAATAGATGGATGGATGGGCAGGTAGATGGAGGAATGGATGGATGGATGGATGGACAGATGGACAGGTAGATCGATGGGTGGATGGGTGGGTAAATGGACAGATGGACAGGTAGATCGATGGGTGGATGGTTGGATGGATGGAAGGCAGACAGCGATGACTTTATTCATTGTACCTCTACAAAAACCGAGGCTAAGAGAACCAAGCAACTTACCCAGGATCCCACACGATAAACAGCAGAGCCAAGTCATCTGAAACATTTGCCTTCAGCCTTGGCCCAGTCAGGATGACAGCCCTCCCCCAGCTCTTTCTTGCCAGAGCTCCCATATAATCCCTGACTCAGCTGGACAAGAAACAGGCAACAACTTCCCCCTTTTTTTGGCCACAGAATGCTCATGATTTTCGAGGAAGTCTGTCAGGGGAGAGGGTGGGAGGGACGCCGGTGCAAGTATCTCCTGAGCTGTTAAAAGGGCCATTGGGAGGGAGCTTGGGGTATCCTGAAAGAAACATCCTCATATCTCCAGGCCCATTTTCCTGCAACCCAGTTTTGAGCTCTAAGCTGTATCTGATCTCCAGGACATGGCAAGCCCTGCCACCATCGTCACCGGCCTTCTTCTGGTAGCCTGCATATGCTGCATGTTCCCCACAGGTGAGACTTCTAGACCTAGCCTGGGGCTCCTGGTAGCAAAAGCTTTTAAGGGCATGACTGGTTTGACACAATGGAGGATGAGGGAATGGAGAAGGCTGGGGCTGGGGAAGGCACTAAATGGCCTGGGGTTTAACAGGCTCTGTATCTGCTGCTAAGAAACAGCCTAAAGCAGGCTGGATGCTTGACATGGATCCCCCCTCTCTCTCCTTTCAGACTCTGTGACCATCCCCTCTTCTTGCTGCATGTCCTTTATTTCCAAGAAGATTCCAGAACACCGAGTGGTTAGCTACCAGTTGGCCAATGGCAGCGTCTGTCCCCAGGCAGGGGTGATGTGAGTATATAGCCCAAGAACCTCCAGGGTCCCTGAGGAAGTTCACTCTGGGGATGCATCTTCAAAGAAGGCATGAGACCTGTTTGGACTTCAGCTTCCTCATCCATAAAACTAGGAGGAAGCAGGGCAGGGAGGTAGGCCAGTTGGTAGAGGGCTTTCTTAGAATATATGAAGCCATGGGTCCCATCCTCAGCATCACATGACAGCCAGGATATGGTGGTATAGGCCAGTAATTCCAAAACTCAGGAGGCTGAGAGCATCCACCAAGTACCAAATGTAAGCAAGGAATTGTTCATGGAGGGAAACACATGATATGACATTAGCCTAACTAATCTTCTCAACAATTCCATGAGCCAATACTAGAAAGCCTGCTTGGAATACCCTAGTGAGGGGTGGGGACGTGGCTCAGTGGTAGAGCACTTGCCTCAAATCTCCCAGTGAGGGGCTAAGACTGTAGTTTAGTAGTAGAGCTCCTGCCTAGAATCCCCCAGTGAAGGGCTAGAGGTACAGCTCAGTGGTAGAACACCTGCCTAGAATCCCCCAATGAGGGACTGGAAGTGTAGCTCAGTGGTAATTGCCTAGCATCCCCCAGTGGGGGTTAGGACTGTGCAGTAGAGCACTTGCCTAACATGAAAAAAAGCTCTGGGTTTCACCCCCAGCATGGCAAAAACAAAAACACTCTTACAGAGAACATAGGACTTTTCCCATTTTACTGAAGGCAGTTGAGGCTCAGAAAGACAATTGGCTCAAGGTCACATGACCAATCAGGCCTCTAATTCTACATAGCTTCAGAGCCACCTCTTCACTTAGGGCAACAAGTATACACTCATGTTTCAAGCAATGGTGTACAGGGGATGACATGTTAATATTCCCCAGTTGACATTAGATTGCTCCTGAAAGTTGACATGGAAGAGGATATTCCAGGCTCCCCTCTCAGCTATAGCATGCCCAGTTGCCATGTTTCCATGCATAGTGTGAGCTGGTGACATTTGCCACTTAAAATGTGTGGGTGTGTAGATGCACATATGTGTGTGTACGTACATGTTTGTGCACATGCCTGTAGAGGCCAGAGACTGATCTTGGGTGTCATCAAGTATGCCATGGATCTCCTTCAAAATAATGAATGGTCTTTAAAAAAATACAAGAAGTGTGTGTGTGTGTGTGTGTGTGTGTGTGTGTGTGTGTGTGTGCACATGCACGCATGCCACAGCACATGTGTGGGGTTAAGAGGACAATTTGTGGAAGGCAGTTCTCTTATTTCACCCTGTGGGTTTCAGAATTAGAACGCAGGATATCAAGCTTCGAGGCAAACCCTTTTTACTTGCTGAGCCATCTCTCTGGCTTTCTCAGCATCCTGGAACTCATCGTTATCTGGGCTAGCTGGCTGGTAAGCCCCAAGGATCCACCTGTCTCTGCCTCCCCAGTGCTGGGATTACAAGCACACACCACCATGCCTGCATTTAAAAAAAAAAATTTTCCCAGACAGGATTTCTCTGTGTAGCACTGGCTGTCTTAAAACTAGCTCTGTAGACCAGGCTGGCCTCAAACTCATAGAGATGCACCTGCCGCTTCCTCCTGAGTGCTGGGATCAAAGGCATGTACTGCCACCACCCAGTCATGTCTAGATTTTCTCTTTTAAGTAGGTTCTGAGGATTGAACTTGGATCCCCACAGTTGCAAAACATTTTCCCCACTGAGCTGTCTGCTTAGGTCAGTTTCCCCGCCATAGATAGAGACCATAGCTATTCTATCACATCCAGCATCATAATTCAAAGACAGGTGTTAGTCTAAATTTTATGATTGTGTTATCCCCAAGTCATTTGCAGTTTAGGGTTTTCTCTTTGCTCCAATTGACTCCTCCTCATGCCTACTGAACCTCTGCCCATGGCTGAACCCCTACTTCCTCTCCCTAACTCCTTCTCCTCTGGAGGGCAGCAATTCCAGTCCTGTTCTCTCCCCTGCTCAGCAATTGGCTATAAGCAGCTTTATTGGCAATATCAGGGGACAAGTGGGGAGCAATGTTTGCACAACATTGAGACAGGAGAGTCTCAGAACAAGGATAGCAACCAAATATGGGGATTACAGAAATCAGCATTTGAATTACAAATAACCTTATACCTACAGGCAGGACCCCCTCTGTCTCACAGGGAGGCCACTGAAAGAGTGTGGCATCCCCACACTTCACTGTCTTTTTGTTCCCCAGCAATAAAACACAGAATGCCGGTCTGGAGAGATGGCTCGGGGGTTAAGAGCACTGACTGTTCTTCCAGAGGACCCAGGTTCAATTCCCAGCACCCACATGGCAGTTCACAACTCTCTATAACTCCAAGTTCTATCCCCCTTACACAGTCATACATGCAGGCAAAACACCAATACACATAAGATTAATATAATAAAATTAGAAAAAAAACACAGAATGCACAGAGAGAAGTCTCACATCAGAAGCTTCCTGGCTCCAAGGGCAAGCAGCTGAGATTCCAGGCCCCCCACGCTCACTTCCTCATGAAGGGAAGGTTAGTCCCAGGATCTAGCCAGACCCCAAACTAAAACCCTTTGCCTTCTTCCCCATAGCTTCATCACCAAGAAGGGCCATAAGCTCTGTGGCGACCCCAAGTTGCCATGGGTTCAGAAGCACATACGAAACCTGGATGCCAAGAGAAACCAGCCTTCTGCAAGGCCCAAGGCCCTGGGCACCAAGTTTTCCATCCAGAGACGCTGTGGTAACAAGACAGAGGTTTAGTCACTTCTCCTCTGTCCCCAAACTTGGACATAGGTATTGACACCTGGCCAGGCTGCTTTAGACTTGGCACGCCAGTTGGGATGAGGCCTGCGTTCATTTTCCCATTCTCAGAATTTCTTTTAGGGAATGTGTTTATTCTATGAGAACCCAAGGGAGCTCCAAGCATGTGGGAGAGTTCTGGAGTTTCCTGTACTGAGGGAGAAGGTTCCAGAAGGATGGCACAGTCATCCTGTGATCCTGTGTCTTCCTCTTGGGTGGCTCAGAGGCTTCTCCAGAGCCCATGTGCCTGAGACCTGCGCACCTGCAGGTAGTGTACCTCGCTTGTAGTTGTACCTTGGTTGCAGCTGGTTTTGACGGGGTCCTTGTCTTGGGGGTGGGGCCTGAGGGTTTTCTGTCTGTACACCTGTGGGTGAAGATCTGTCAACAGTAGTAACTCCCAAGCATGTCGGGGGTACTCCAGCCTGGTTCCACCTCTAGAACTTTGAACAAATAAAAACTTAACTGAAACAGAGGGACCAAAGGCAGCATTTCCAAACTTGTCATCCTTTGTAAAGAAGGGGATGGAGGAGGCTGGGGATGTAGCTCAGTTGGTGCTGTCCTTGCCTAGCGAGCACAGGATACTGGATTTCAACCACAGCACTGTAAAAACTAGGCATGATGAAGTATGCCTGTAATCCTAGCACTTAGGGGATACAGACAAGAAGATCAGGATTTCAAGGTTAGCCAGATATGGAGGCTCATACTCTTAATTCCAGAATTCAGAAGGCAGAGGCAGGAGGATCTCTGTGGGTTTGAGATCAGCCTGGTCTACATAGCAAGCTCCAGGACAGCCAGGGTTACATAGAGAGACCTTCTCTCAAACCTCCTTGCCTAAAAAAGGTTCATGGCTACATAGCTACATAGCAAAGTTAAGGCCAGCCTGGGCTGTATGAGACTGTCAGGAAGGGAAAGGCATCTTTGGCTACATAGCTAGTTTGAGACCAGCCTGGACTATATGGAACTTTGTCAGGGAGGAAGGAAAAAGAAAGGAAAGAAGGAGGGAAGAAGGAAGGAAATGGAGGGGAGGAGAGGGGAAGAGGAGAGCCATACTACCGAGTATGATGGTACACACCTATAAACCCAGCAGTCAGGGGGCTGAGGCAGGAGGATCATAAGTTCCAGACCAGGCTAGACTAGAAAGCAAGACTTTATCTAAAAACAAAAAACAAAGCACACACACACATGCACACACATACACACACATGCACGCATACACACACACACACACACACACACACACACACACACACACACACTTTAAAAAAGGATCTAGAGGCCAAGATGAGAGCCCAGCCTGGGTAGTTTAATTCCTTTATGAACATCTAATTTCAAAGTGCTCCACTTGGTGACATGGCTTGCTCCTTGCAGCTTTTGGGGACAAGAAGTTTATATGCCTTTAATACTGGACTCTCCAGGCTGGAGAGATGGCTCAGTGGTTAAGAACACTGGCTGCTTTTCCAAAGGACCCAGGTTCAAATCCCAGCACCTACGTGGCAGTTCACTGCTGTCTGTAATGACTTGGCACGGTGCTGCACGCCTTTAATCCCAGCACTCAGGAGGCAGAGGCAGGTGGATCTTTGTGAGTTCAAGGCCAGTCGGGTCTACAGAGTCAGTCTAGGACAGTCAGAGATACAGAGAAACTCTGTCTCGAAAAACCAAAACCAAAACCAAAAAACAAAACAAAAAAACCCCCCAAAACCTAGATCCTCCCCTTTATGTTAGTGAAGGGAAGATAGGGTGGGAATTGAGGGCAAAAAGCAATCCCACGGTTTTTTTTTTTTTTCTTACTATATAAGATACAATGGGGTAGGTACATCAAGGGCAAAGATATGGTCACCATTCTCAATTAGCCAAGCAAAATGTGTCTTTTCCCATCAAGGTGGCTGTACCCTGCCTGTTCTCAACTCTCTGGAGAACAGGATTGACTATAAGGAGAGCAAGTGTGCTCCAGAAAGGCTTCTGGGCTACATATCCAGGGCTAGGAGGGGATGAGAGCCCAGGGCATCCTGCTGTGCATGGCCTTAGTCTTCCTTGACAACCCTGGAGTAAAAATCAAAAGGGCTTGAGATGCAGCTCAGTAGCAGATCCCCCACCTAGAATCCCCCAGTGAGGAGCTAAGGTGTGGCTCAGTGGTAGAGCACCTGCCTAGAATCCCCTAGTGAGGGGCTGGAGATGTGATTCAGTGGTAGAGCACCTGCCTAGAATCCCCCAGTGAAAGGCTGGGGATGTGATTCAGTGGTAGAGCTCCTGCTTAGAATTCCCCAGTGAGGGTCTGAGGTGTGACTCAGTGGTAGAGCACCTGCCTAGAATCTCCCAGTGAGGGGCTGGGGGTGTGACTCAGTGGTAGAGCACCTGCCTAGAATCCCCCAGTGAGGGGCTGGGGTGTGACTCAGTGGTAGAGCACCTGCCTAGAATCCCCCAGTGAGGGGCTGGGGTGTGGCTCAGTGGTAGAGCACCTGCCTAGAATCCCCCAGTGAGGGGCTGGGGATGTGATTCAGTGGTAGAGCACCTGCCTAGAATCCCCCAGTGAGGGGCTGAGGGCATAAACCACTCAAGAGCTCAACAAAAGTCATGTAGTTGGAACAAAGACTCAGGAAGTTTCAAATAATCTAGGATCTCCGTATAAAAAGCTCCTTACCTCCATCTCTTGGGAAGTTCTGGAGGTTCTGTGTCAGAAACTGGCATCAGAGACTATATACTTACATACATACATACATACATACATACATACATACATACATACATACATCTTCTTATGGTTTGCCCCCCCACACACACACATAATACTTTTAATGATTATTTGGGAATTTTACACAATGCACCTTGATCACACTTGCTTCCCACTCCTCCCAGGTCCATCCTCCCACCCTTGTACTATCCCCCCCACAGTCTACCTTAAATATGACACATCATCTCTTTCTTTTTCAAACCTGGACATTGTGCCCATGGCCTTGCACATGCACACATTCTCTCCTCCAGCTATATCCCCCAGCACCTTCTTATTCTGTCTTTGCAAAATCGGGGATGGGATCTTACTAGGTTTCCCACATTGATCTTGAACTTGGGGTTCTCCTGCTTCCATCTCCCCGGGAAAAGTCTGTGCTCCAGGCTGGGTAATGCTTAACCTCTTTGACTGTTGGTTTTAGTCATCTGCAAAATGAGGATAAAGATCATTTAACTTCGGTGCTCCCCCAAAAGTACAAACCTGACATGTTCAGAGAACACGTGGAGAACAGGGTAAGGATTCAAAAAGGAGGGACAGAGTTGGGGGCATGACTCAGCTGGTAAAGTGCTTTTTGAGTTCAACCCCAAAACTCACATAAAAATCCAGGCACAGTGGCACAAGATTGTAATCCCATCCCTGGGCAATTAGAAACAAGTGGACCTAGGATTCATTAGCCAGACAGCCTAGCCTGTTTGTTAATTTCCAGATTGAGGAAGAGACTGGGGTATGTGTGTGTTTGTGTTTTTTTTTTTTTTTTTTTTGGTTTTTCGAGACAGGGTTTCTCTGTGTATCCTTGGCTGTCCTGGACTCACTTTGTAGACCAGGCTGGCCTCAAACTCACAAAGATCCGCCTGCCTCTGCCTCCCAAGTGCTGGGATTAAAGGCCACCACCGCCCGGCAAAAATGTGTATCCCAGGCTGTCCTCGAACTCAGAGATCCATCTGCCTCTGCCTCCTTCAGCAAATCCTACCGGCCTGCGCCACCAGAACCGGCGTGTTTGTGTTTTAAATAGGATGCTGGGTTTGAATGAATATCTCTCCCATAGGCCCAGAGAGAGTGGCATTATTAGGTGTGGCCCTCTTACAGTGGGCGTGGCTTTGTTGGAGGAAGTGTATCACTAGGAGTGGGCTTTGAGATTTCAGAAGCTCAAGCCAGGCCTAGCATCACTCTCTCTTCCTGCTGCCTATGGAATCAGATGTAGAACTCAGCCGGCTGTGATGGCACACACCTTTAATCCCAGTACTTGGGAGGAAGAGGCAGGTGGATCTCTGTGAGTTCAAGGCTAGCCTGGTCTACAAAGCAAGTCCACGGATACACAGAGAAACCCTATCTCAAAAACAAAAACAAAACAAAACAATTAGTCAGATGTAGAACTCTCAGGTCTCTCCCCAGCACCATGTCTGCCTGTGTGCCACCATGCTTCCTGCCATGATGACAACAGACTAAACCTCTGAAGTGTAAGCCAGCCGTAATTAAATGTTTTCCTTTATGAGAGTTGTTGTGGTCGTGGTGTCTCTTCACAGCTGTAGAAACCCAAACTAAGACAGGACCTGAGACTAAATTCCACATCAGAATTCCAGCATCCACATAAAAAGCCCAGTATGGTTGCGAGTACCTGCAGCCTGTGATGGGTCAGAGCTGGGGAGATCCTGAGAGCTGACTAACCAGCCAGACAAAAGGGTAAATCTTTGGTCCAGTGAGAGACCCTATCTCAAGGGACTAAGGTAGAGAAATGAGAGGAGCCCATCATGTCCTCCCCTGGCTTCTGCATAGTCACATTCTTATTATGTATGTACTTGTTCACTCATGCACACGCACACGCACGCGCGCGCACACACACACACGTGCACGCATGCAAACACACACACAGACACACACGCTTTAAGGTGGAGGGCAACTGAGGAAGACACCAATTGTCTAGCCTCCACACTTGTGTTCTTGTGCATACACGCTCTCACACGAGCACACACATACATACAATGAATAACATAAAAACAACGATGGAAAGACCACATGGCGTAGCTGAAGGCTTAGTTCCATCTACTAAGAATGGACGTAGGCCCACTCCTCAGGGGTGGCCCACCTTCCTACACACACCATTCGCCTGAGGCAATGTCAGCTGGGCAACAGGGGAGCGTGATTTCCCATAGTTAAAAAGAAAAAGTTCCAAGCAAATGAATTGAAAAGGCAGCTCCAAAAAGGAGAAGTGCAAAACAGTCAGAAAAACACATGGAAAAAAAAAAATTCTAGATCCTTATTTAGCCACCAGGGAACTGAAAATCAAAAGAGTGAGAATCCATCTCACTCTCACCAGAACGGTTCTCACTGGGAAAACAACATGGGGCTGGAGAGATGACTCAGTGATTCAGAGCGGTTTCTGCTCTTCCTGAGGACCTCAGTTCTGTTCCCAATGCCCACAACAGGGGGCTCACAACCTTCTGTAACTCCTGTTCCAGGGAATCTGATTCCACCTTCTGGCCTCCACAGGTACCAGGCACACACATGGTACACAGATATACATCCAGGTAAAAAAAACACACACACAAATTAACAAAATAAAATTTAAAGGTCATTTAAATGCACATTCATGCACAGAGGGTTTTATTGAGCTTGATAACATGTGGAGGTCAGAGGACAGCTTGCAGAAAGTTGAGTTTCTTCTACTATGTAAGCCTCAGGGATCTAATTCAGGTCACCAGGCTTGGCAGCAAGCCCCTTTACTTTCTGAGCCATTTCACTGGCCCTTTGGCTTTAAAGAAGAATGAAATCATATCATTTTTTGGAAAATGGACAGAACTGGACATCATTAAGGAAAACAAAATCAGCCAGACTCAGATGAAAAGCTTGTGTGTTTTCTCCCATTCAAAAATCTATACCTATGTTTAAACATGTATATGTTTGGCCCCTACGGGCACATAGGGAGTAACACTAATGGGAGGTGTGGCCCTGTTAGAGTGGGCGTGGCTTTGTTGGAGGAAGTGTCACTAAGGTGGGCTTTGACGTTTCAGAAGCTCAAGCCAGGCCCAGTGTCACTCTCTCTTCCTGCTGCCTGCTGATCCAGATGTAGAACTGTCAGCTACATACACATGAAACCTAGCATTTTGAATGCCAATTAACAAAAATAAATAAAATGATTAGATGGGGCTGGAGAGATGGCTCAGTGATTAAGAGCATATGCTACTCTTGCAGAGGACCTGAGTTCTATTCCCAGCACCCATGTCAGATGGCACTGTCTGTAACTCCTGCTCCAGGGGACCAGATGCCTCCTGCTGGCCTGTGGCCATCCACACACATGGGTGCCCACATATATGCAGACACACATACAGGTAAATAAATTAAAGTAATAAATGTTAAAAACAAAAAATAAATAAATAAAATTAGGCCAGCCTGGTCCACAGAGTTAGTTCCAGGACAGCCAAGTCTACACAGCGAAACCCTGTCTTGAAAAACCAAAATAAATAAATAAAATAAAATTAGGGCTGGGCATATGTATCCCGTTGTGGGTGGGGCCATTCCTAAGCTGGTGGTCCTGGGTTCTGTAAGAAAGCAAGATGAAGAGGCTGGAGAGATTGGTCAGCGGTTAAGAACACCGTCTGCTCTTCCAGAGGACCTGTGTTAAGCTTCCAGCACCCCCAAGGCAGTTCACAACTGTCTGTAACTTCAGTCCCAGGGGATCTGACACCCTCACACAGACATACATGCAGGCAAAACAATTCACAGGGGGAAGAAAATCATTTTTTAAAAGAAAGAAAGTAGGCCGAGCAAATCACGAGGAAGCCAGTAAGCAGCACCCCTCCATGGCCTCGGCGTCAACTCCTGCCTCCAGCTTCCTGTCCTGTTTGAGTCCCCATCCTGGCTTCCTTCAATGATGAACAGCAATATGGAAACATAAGCCAAATGAACCCTTTCCTCCCCAACTTGCTTTGGCATGGTGTTTCATCACAGCGACAGAAACCTTAACTAGGACACTAAGCAAATAATTTACCAACTGAGTCACATCCTCAGCCCTAACTCCCAAGCAACTGCAAGTCCAGAAGAACACACTGATGTGCTCAGGATGCCCTGGGAATTGTCTGGCTGCTATATTTGCCTGGGAAATCATGTCCCAGAACAGGAGTGATCTAATGAAAACAGCTGCCTTGTCTCCGAGGCAACTGGCGGATTGTTTTTATGCTGTGGATGTTGCAATCCCTGGACTTGCATTTCCCCATTTTGGGCTCTTGATGGTTTGGAAGTGGTTTTTTCTGGTCTTCAACGGTGCCTCTCCTCATCTACTCAACCGTGAGTTATCCATTGCTCTGCAACCCTCACTTACCTATGGAGCCATTTTGGATAGAGCCTGGGCGAAGCCTACGTTGAGGTTCATTCTCATGGTGTAAGGGGACAAGACTGAGACTCTTCAGGAAGAGATAGAAGACAGGTGACAGCCTCAGCTCTGCCTCTGGATGAATCAGGTTCCCTCTCTGGATCTCCATTTAACTGGACAGCCAAGAAGGATAAAAAAAATAAATAACAAGCTCGGGCTGGAACAGTGGCTCAGCAGTTAAGGGCACTGGCTGCTCTTGCAGAGGAGTCAGGTTCAGTCCCATGCACACCCATGGGCACTCACAACCATCTGTAATTCTATTCAATTGAATGCACTCTTTTGGCCCTCTGAGAGCACTGTATGTATCTAATGCCCAGACATACATGCAGGCGAAACACCTGTACATACAAAATAATAAAATAATTTAAAAATGCAATTTCACCAGGTGCGGTGGCACACACCTTTAATCCCAGCACTGGGGAGGTAGAGGGAGGTAGATCTCTGTGAGTTCAAGGCCAGCCTGGTCTACAAAGGGAGTTGAAGATAGCCAGATATATGCAGAGAAACTCTGTCTAAAAAACCCCAAAAAAATGCAATTTCCTTCATAGAATTACATTGAAGATCCATACAGTACCTTGAAACAAACAAACAAGATCTGTCTTTGACATTTTTAATTTTTTAAAAAAGATTTATTTATTATGTATGCAGTATTCTGTTTACATATATGCCTGCATACCAGAAGAGGGCACCAGACCTCATTATAGATGGTTGTGAGCCACCACGTGGTTGCTGGGAATTGAACTCAGGACTTCTGGAAGAGTAGTCAGTGCTCTTAACCTCTGAACCATCTCTCCAGCCCCTTTAAATTTATTTTTATTTTATGTGTACATGTGTATGTCTGTGGGTATACGAATGTGTATGTCTTGCCCACCGAGGCCAGAAGAAGACATCCGATCCCTGAAACTGCAGTTATAGGTCAATTGTGAACCACCCCATGTGGGGGCTGGGAGTCAAACTCAGGCCCCTCTAGAAGAGCACCAAGCACTTGGCCAGGGTGGTGGTGGCGCATGCCTTTAATCCCAGCACTGGGGAGGCAGAGGCAGGCGGATCACTGTGAGTTCGAGGCCAGCCTGGTCTACAAAGAGAGTTCCAGGACCAGCTAGGGCTACATAGAGAAGCTCTGTCTCAAAACAAAATAAAACAAACAAATATCACCAAGCACTCTTAACTGCTGAGCCATCTCTCCAGCCAAAGTCTGTCTTTAAGATCCTAACATGCACCTGTAATCCTAACACATAACAGGCTGAAGTAAAGAGGATCTTGAAGTCAAGTCCAGCCTGGGTTACACAGTGACACAATGCTCAAAAAAAAGTCAGTGTGTGGACTGGGCTGCCCTTTCCTCTGTGCTGTGCTTTGAAAGGGAGGTGCCAACTCCCCACCCCCACTCATGCCCATGTGTGACTGGTGGTGGTTTGGGGGAGATTTGTGAAGCCTTTGTAAGGTAGGGTCTAACTGGAAGAAGGTCAATGGAGGGTGGGCTTTCCAGATCATAGTAGAGACCCATTTCCTCTCCTGTCTTTGCTTTTTGACACGTTAAGACATGGTTAAGAGCATCTACTGCTTTTCCAGAGGACCCAAGTTCAGTCCAGAACCCACCTCAGGAGGCTCACAAATTCCTGTAACTCCAGCTCTTGGGGATCTGACTCCTTCATCTGGCCTCCACAAGCAACTACACTCACAAGCACATACTCACACACAGACATTACACGTAATTAAGAAAAAATAAAATAAAAGGCCAGGCATGGTGGGACACACCTTTAATTTCAGCATTTGGGAGGCAGAGGCAAATAGATCTCTCCTTGTAAGTTCTAGGTCAGCCTGGTCTACATAGCAAGTTCCGGGATAGCCAGGGCTACATAGTGAGACACTGTCTCAAAAAATAAAATGAATTTTTAAAGTTCTTGTTTCTAAATATAGGCACGTTGAGGGGGTTTAGTGTTTTAACATATGAATTTGGGGGATGAAAACATGCTTCAGTCTGTAACACAGTGGCCATAAGGAAGGGAGTCTGGACAAATAAGCCAGTCTATTCCAGTTCCGTGACCATGACAACAGAAGAATTTTAGAAGGGTATCCATGGCAGCAGAAGTTCAAATGGCTGGCCAGACCTTGGGAAACATCCCGGATGGGGGATTCTGGAATGTCCATACAAATGTAGCCAGATGCCAGCCAGCAACCTGGAGGGTATGGAGCAGACACTTTAATCATAGGGGTGGGGCAGCCGGGAAGAGAGCAGGACCCAGAGAGGCCAAAATGAAGGATATGCTCAGGATTGGGGGTGTAGTACAAAGCTCTGGGTTGGATCTCCTGCACCAAAAAAGGAAGAGTGAAAGAAAGGAAGGCACCCTCAAAGCCCTGGAAAAGCGTTGTGCATGAGTACTAAGGTAGATTCTAGAAGACCTTTTGTGGGCACACCCCTTATGTGGAGGGACCCTGTTGTTTCATAAAAGAAATACAATGGGCTGGGTGTGGTGGCGCATGCCCTTAATCCCAGCACTCAGGAGGCAGAGGCAGGTGAATCTCTGTGAGTTTGAGGCCAGCCCGGTCTACAGAGTGAGTCCAGGACAGCCAGAGATACACAGAGAAACCCTGTCTGTAACCCACCCCCCCAAAAAAAAAGAAAGAAATACAATGGTCATTAATCAAAGAGGGAGGACAGTCCCAGATAGAACCATAGTAAAACTATGGAAACTTGGCACGCATGTAATCCTAGCATTTAGGAGGTAGAGGGAGGAAAATCAGTTTAAAGTCAACCTATTAGGCAGTAAGATCCTATCTCAGAAATTCAAAGGCTGCCCTGGAGAGACGGCTCCGCAGGCAAAGGCACTTTTGAAGCCAAGCCCACGGCCCGAGTTCAATTCCCAGGACTCACAAACTGACTCTGAAAGTTGTTCTCTGACCCACACACGTGTTCCAAACCATGCTCACACCCCACCCCGGACAACACGCACACAAATGAGTAAGTAAACATTTTTGGGTTTTTTTTTTGGGGGGGGGTGTTTGTTTTTTTCAAGACAGGGCTTCTCTGTGTAGCCCTGGCTGTCCTGGACTCTCTCTATAGACCAGGCTGGCCTTGAACTCTCAGAGATCCGCCTGCCTGTGCCTCCCGAATGCTGGGATTAAAGGCATGTGCCACTATGCCCAGCTAAGTAAAATATTTTTTAAATCAATAGCAGGGATCTATTAGTTCAGCGGTAGAATGCTTGCCTAGAATCCCCAGGAGATGGATTGGGGGCTGGGTGGCTCAGCCTCAGAGTTCCCGCCTAGAATCCCCCAGTAAGGGGCTGATTGGCAGGGTTCAACAATAGTGCATGAATTGAGCATCAGCATTCATCTCTTTCCGCTTCCTGACTGTGGATGTGATGAGATCACAGACTTCTGCTGCTATGGCTTTCTTACCATCATTACAGACTGTGCCCCCAAATTATGAGCCAAAACAGCCCCCTTTTCCCTTAAGTTGCTTTCATCTCACTGGCCTTGGCCATTTTAGTATTGTTTTGGTTTTTTGTTTGTTTGTTGAAATAGGGGTTTCTCTGTGCAGCTCTGGCTGTCCTAGAACTCACTCTGAAGACCAGGCTGGCCTTGAACTCACAGAGATCTGCCTGCCTCTGCCTCCCGAGTGCTGGGATTAAAGGCCTGCTCTACCACTGACTGGCCAGAACCCATGTTTTTGAAAAAGTCAGCCTTGGTGGCATATACTTGTAACCCAAACACTGGGGAGGTGGAGACTAGCGTATCCCTGGGGCTTACTGGCCAGCCAGCCTGGCTTAAATGACAAGCTTCAAGTTCCAGTGATATTTATTCTTTGCCAACCCCCCCCCCCAAAAAAAAAACCAAGTTGAGGGGCTGGAGTAGCTAAGACCATTTACTGTCTTCTAGAAGACCTGAATTTGGTTTTCAGGACCCACATTGGGTGACTTACGATCATCTGTAACTCTTATTCCTGGGGATCCAATGACTTCCTCTAGCATCTCACTCCCCCCACCCCAAGTTACTTTCTTTTCAACCATAAAATTCTCTGGATGTTCTTCAGGTACAGCACAGACTCATAGAAGACAAGACAGGAGGAATTCAGGAGGCATCTCTAAAGGACTCAGGTCCATGGACCATGAAGACATTTTTTTTTTGAGTTCCATGGTTCTCCTGGCCTTCTTCCTTGGTGTCCACTTTGGAGTTTCCACACATATGTAGCTGGCCCCTGTCCCCTTTTCCCCTAACAGGAATATCTCAGGGTCCTTCCTCTCCCTGTTTTTAGGGGGGAGTGGCACATCTAAGCCCTGCTGACTCTATTAGAATGACAGGCTTGTTCCGTGGAACCGGGTGTACATCTACGAGCTCGCCAAAAGCAGTTTTCCCCACAGCGGTACAATGTGAGTGTTTCTAGGTCCTGCTCTATCAGCTGCATCACTGGGCAGGGACTGGGTAGATGCCCACAGTGACAGACTTGGACCTCAGGATGAGAATCTGGGAAGAGGGTATCTCTTCCAAGCAGTTTTGCTGCTTGTCTCTGGGATCCAATACCTTGATGAAAGCAACTTAAGGGAGAAATCCCAGGTTATAGTCTGTTCTAGTTTGCTTTCTGTTGCTATGGTAAATACTATAACCAAAACCAACTTGGAGAGGTGAAGGTTTGTTTCCGGTCACACTCCATCACTGAGGGAAGCCAGATCCCAAAGCAGGAATGGAACAAGAGAACATGAAAGGATGCTGCTTACTGGGCTTGCTCTGTGACTTAAGTTCTCTGTCAGCTTTTTAAAATGTAGTCCTTGCCCACGTGCCTAGGTGCTGCAGAGGGACGATGCCGCCTATAGTTGGCTCAGCCCTCCCATCAGTCATCAAACATGGGTTTCATAGAGTGGGTGTATCATGTCTCAATACAGCAGTTACAATGAAATGAAAGCGGTGACCCTCTGAGACATGGTTCCTGGGGAACACGGGCCTGAGGGTGTGTGGATTCCAGGGGAAATGGAAAGGAGAAGCAGGATTAGCAGGAGATGGGGCGGGAACGGAGTGTAGCAGTTGTATTGCACAGGGGGGGAACACTACCCAGCAGTTACCCACTGCCGTCTTTCATAAGCTTCATAAGTCATGGATGTCAAAATTCACTTTGTATCTCTTTTCTACGATTCACTACAAAAGGAGGTAGGAAAATCTGTGTCCAGCCAAGGCCAAGTGGGTATAGAGATATGGTTCTCTGTTGAAAGCCCAAAAGCATTTGTGACCTTGATGGTCTCTCAGCGCAAGGGCCCTTGAATGCAGCTCCTGGTTCCTTTGTCCTCACAGAACCTGATGAATTCTTTTAGAGGAGAGGGTGGAAGGAGAGCATCATTTTCATTGGAGGCTTTAAAAATAAAGATGTGATTTCACTAGGACTGGCGAGAAGGCCCAATGGGTAAAGGTGTTTGCCACCAGGACAATCCCTGGGAGGAACATGGTGGAAAGGGAACCAATTCCTGAAAGGTGTCCTCTGACCTGCATGTGTGCATCATAGTACATACATGTGGGCACACACATACACACACACACACACACACACACAGAGTAAATAAATAAATGTAACTTAAAATAAAGATTTGGACTGCCCCTAGAGGCATTGCAAATGTGACTGCTATGTCACATGTGCATCAGTAGGTGGCAGAGAGGAGAGAGGCTATGTCTACATTCAATGTTCTGACCTATGAACATCTGAATGAATAGTAGCTTAACATTCCCAGAAGAAGAAAAAAGAAGCAAGGTGAATACCAACTCCACTTTGGCGCCATAGGGTAACTTGAGATGACTACAAGACCAACACAAGGAGATCTGGCCCAGATGGGGTCACAAGAGCAGGAGTGCTGTCCCTGCCCCTCACATGCTGTAGCACTCAGGAGAGCAGGCCCTGCACCCTGCCAGGATAGCACACCACAGCCGGTCCTGGATATGGGGGTTGTGGGTGAACCAGCCCTGAGGGAGTGAGTGTGGGAGTGCCAGCCCTGCCTTTGGTCTGCTATGTGGTGGTGTTGGCTAGAGAGAAATGCCCTCCTCTCCCTTTTTCCCTCACCACCATTGACCAACAGGAGATCTGGCTCAGATGGGGTCACAAGAGCAGGAGACCTATCCCTGCTCCTCACATGCTACAGCACTAAGGAGTACAGGCCCGGCACCTTTTCATAGTAGAACTAGCTATGCAAGTGGTGGTTGCAGGTCTAGAACCAGGGCTTTGAGTTGGCCCACCCCAACATCTACCCCATGGATGAAGTGATGGAGTGCAAGAAGAGATCAGTTCCACAACCCAGGACTTCAGGATTTCCAAGACACAGGACAGTTACAGCATATCTGAGAGGAGTTCCAGTACTAATGGAGTAGCGGAAACCAGGGGCCTTGTACCAGACCAAAGAGTCATTATAATGAACATTTGCAAGCAGAATGTGTAAACAAAGGGGACTATTGTGGGACATACTGAGATACACTGCAGCTTCCACAAGGAGCTGTTATTTTTTATGCTGGGACAGATTGCAAGGGTGGAGGGTGGATCTGGGGATAAGTGGGAAATGGGAGGGAATAGGGTGCATGATGTGAAATTCACAAAATAATTTTTTTTCAATTAAAAAAAAAAGATTTGACTGGTTAGGCATAGTGCCACACACCTTTAATGCTGGCACCCAGAAGACAGAGACAGGCAGATAGATCTCTAAGTTCGAGGCCAATCTGGTTTATACAGTGAGTTCCAGGTCTGCTAGGTCTACAAAATGAGACCCTTTCTCTAAATAATAATAAAAAATAATAAATGGGGAGTTGGAAAAATGGCTCAGCAGTTAAGAGCACTGGCTGCTCTTCCAAAGGTCCTGAGTTCAATTCCCAGCAACCACATGGTGGCTCACAACCATCTATAATCAGATCTGGTGCCGTCTTCTGGCATGCAGGCATACATGCAGGCAGAACGCTGCCTGCATAATAAATCTTAAAAACAAAAAACCAAAGAAACAAAAAAATAATAAATGATAATAGATGATAATGATTTAGAGAATAGGAAAATGAGTTTTTGTTCTCCAGATGAGCATACACAGGCACAAATACCTGCACACATCCATACATACAACACACACACACACAGGGTCTCTCAATCAAACTCAGAGCTTACCAGTATGGCTTGCTTTGGGAATACCCTATATCCACCTTCTGTTCCTGGAATCCTAGGCAGGCCACCATGCCAACCTGGAATTATGTGATCACAGCAACAACAGCAGTAAAAAACAAACCGGCAAAACACAAAGGGTGTGAACACTTTAATACTATCAGTATCTTGAACCTACAAACATGAGACATCTTTCCATCTGTGTTTTCTTCAGTACCCTTTACTAGCAGTGAGTAGTGCTATTCTCACTAGGCTTTAAGGAAGTACTTCTTGGCCAAGATCCTGGGTCTTACCTGAGGTATTTGGGTTTCTCTGGACATAGGTACTGATAAAAGAATTTGCATATATTTTGGAGTGGATCCAGAAGAAATCAGTAGGAAGTAAGTACATGCTGCAAGAAAGGAAAAGAAGAAATAAATGTGTGTGATCAAGAAACTCATGGGAGATGGAGGCAGAAGGATCAGGAGTTCAAGGCTACACCACCAGTTCAAGGCCAGTCTGGGTCACCCTAGACCCAGTGTCAAAAACTCAAACCCAAACAAACATGCTGGAAGGTTTAGCTAACTCTACTGGCAGAGTGCTTGGCCAGCATGCAGGAATCCCTGTTCTATCCTCAGAACTGAATACAATGGACATGGTGACTGGTACCCCTGGAGAGGTAGAAGCAGGAGGATCAAGAGTTTAAGGCGATAGGGGCTGGAGAGATAGATGACTTAGCAATTAAGAGTACTTGCTTTTGGAGAGGACCTCTCAGCACCCACACGTTGGCTCACAATCCTCTGTAACTCCAGTTCCAGGGGATCTGATGATCTCTTCTGACCTCTGCAGGTACCAGGTATGCATGTGGTGACCATACATAGATCACATAAGCAAAGCAATCATAAACATAAATTTTTTTTAAATGGAAAAAAATTCAAAGTCATCCTCAGCTACATACAGAGTCTGAGGCTGTCCTGAGCTACATGATACCCTAACTTGAAAACTAGATAGGTAAAAAACAAATAAGAAGGCCCTGAGAAGCGGCTTATCAGTTAAAAGCATGTGTTGCTCTTCCAGAGGACCTGACTTCAGATTCCATCACCCACATTAGGTGACTTATAGCTACCTCCACATAGCTAACTCCAGCTTTTACTAACACCCTCTTCTGGCCTCTGCAGGAATCTGCACTTACATGCACATATACAAATACATATAAATGAAAATAAAACAAATCTTTTTTTAAAAAAATCACAGGACATGGAGAAAATGTATACTGACTAGAAGCTTCCTCTCTGCTGGAGTAGCTTTTATAGCGCTGGAATATGCTATATAGCCAGATGTGGAGGAAAAGTTATCACAGCTTACCCAACTGTGAATCCGGTGAACAATAATAATGCTGCCCCAGAAAGGTAAGATGTGCCCACGGGTGCAATAGTGGTATAGACGTTGTGGGGGTAAACCAATCACTTTCTGCTTAGCTTTAAAGCCTGCCGCACTGGAAGAAATTCATGCCTGGTACTGCTGACCTGGCCAAGAACTATGGTTGAGGAGTTAGTTCCCTGGCCCCAGGGCTAAACTACTGCTGTTATTCTGATATAGACATAGTATCCAACTGCCTTCTAAATCTCTCTCTCTCTCTGTCTCTCTCTCTCTCTCCCCATACATTAGTGCAGCTCTCAGGTCTTACCAGAAAAGTTGTTTTTGTGCCGCGGACGGTAGTTAACGCAGAAACTCACAACTGGCAAAGTGCAGAGAATATGCATCAGCGGCTGAACAGATGGGGCCGCTGTATCATACCCTGCTTCCCAGAGGTCAGCGAGCACTCTGGAAGACGAGGCAGGAAGACTGTAAGAGGCAGAGACAGGGAGGGACAGCTTGAAATGGCATCTTCTGGATATGGTGGAACCAAGGCACTCATGAGCTCACATCACAGCAAATGCACAAGATCACTGAAGCATGAAGTGGGAACGAGGCTCAGGAGCCCCTACCCATGGCCGAGGAACAATGGACAGCTGACGGCTTATTTGGATCGTAGTCAATGTTAGGTCTCAAAGAAACCTGGGACAAGTCTCACTCAGTACCTGCCGCTCCTTCCCAGCACTTCTCACCCCACCCCTTCTTCTAAATCTCTCCCTCCCAGGTGCCCCTCCTCCTCGGTTTCTCTTTCCTATATAAACTCAGCCACTCCGGCTACACAGTCTCTTGACCTCTTGGTTCCTGTTTGGCTCTGCTCCTGGATATCTCTCGGTCTGCTTGCCCTCACTCCTGCCCCCGCACCGCGACTCTCCTCTTGTCTCTCTTCTCTCAAGGCCATGTTCAGTTGATGGGGTGGTGTTAAGCATTCTAAATGTTAATTAATTCTAAATGTTAATTGCTTGCTGTCTGTTACTTACATTGTCTCTGATTGGTTGAATAAATGCTGAGGCCTGAGATTGGGCAAAGACAGAGAAAGGCGGGACTAAGGTGCGGGGGTGGGGGCTTCTGAGACAGGTTGGTGGGAAGAAGGAGCCCAAGAGCAGGAAGAAGGACACACCATGGGGTAGATTAAAGATCATTCCACGTGGCCTGGAACATCAGCATAATGTGGAGAATGGAAGAATAGCAGTCCAAGGGGACATATGTATATATGGGGTCATATTTGAGAAACAGAATTAAGAGCTAGCTTAGATGAGCTAAGATTGCCGAATTCAGGCTAAGGCTTGTTAAAATCCATGTGGTGTCTGGGTGCTCATTTATAATGGCGGGTTAAGGATTAACAGTCGTCGAATCAATTAACAATATAAATACTGTTAAATAATTTAATTAGCCATTTTCCAATGATGTGGAATCAGACTACATTCAGTCTGGACTTTTCCAGGTTCCTCTGGCTGCTCTCTCCCTCATATCTACATTAAACCTTTTCAACCATACCTTGGAAACTTCAGTCAGGACTGGTAAGCATATCATATATGGAATTACAGTTAAAACTTCCTTTTGCTCATATGCCCATCAGCTTCTGTTATAGGATGAATCTGAAAAGTCTCCCCTGTGGGCTGTGTGATCAGCAGCCTCATTCTTGCTGCTGTGCCTCCCCAAAGGGATGGACTGTGTTGCCCAGAACCGTGAGCCAAAACAAACCCTTCCTTCCTCCCTTAAGTGGCTTTTGTCAGCTCTTCTGTTAAATCCAGGAGAAAAGTAACTAAGAAACTTCTCAACAAAATGACAGAAGAGGCCAGGCTTGGTGGTGCACCCCTTTACTCCCAGCACTTGGGAGGCAGAGGCAGGTGGATCTCTATGAGTTCAAGGTCAGCCTGGTCTACAGAGTGAGTTTCAGGACAGCCAGGGTTGTTACACAGAGAAACCCTGTCTCAAAAAAGAGAGAGAGAGATAGAAGCTGAGCAATGAGATACCCGATCAGATAGGTGGACCCAGGCCTCAGTAGACATGCCCAGAATACAAGGGAGAGAAATAGTTGGGGATTTAGGAGCCAAGAATTGGTGCACTCGAAATCCCAGCACTTGGGCAGTAGAGGCAGAAGGATCAGAAGTTCAAGGTCATCTTCAGCTACATAGTGAATCTGAGACTAGCCTGGCTACATGAGGCCCTGCCCCCACCCAAACCCAAGGATGGGCTGAATGTCAAACTGACCCCATCTTCCTTGCTGCCCTCCACCTCCCTTCCCCATTTCGCAATGACATTGTCTCCTCCTTTAGGAATCCATTAGTTCGACTGAGGCTGGGATGAGGAGTCCATTAAGGCTCCCCTGGGCACAGCCAGGTATCCATCCAGAGCATTAGCGGGCTGGGGGGGGGCCCTTCCGGCTGGCTCAGCAGCTGCCTTCCCAGGATGAGGTGTGTTGCTGCCTGGTCTATTTCAACTAGCAAAGGCTGGCAAACATGGGGGGCTGGGGCTTGATTGAGGGAGTCTCTACCTCTGGATGCCCCTGTCTCTACAGTCTGTGTGCTATGAAAAAAATTGCTTCTTACCATGAATAAGCACCTTCCTATGTCTTTATTGGTGTTTTTTGAAACAATGTTTGACCATGTAGCCCTGGCTTACTTAGAATTCACCATACAGACTAGGCTGGACTCCAACCTGCTAAAATCCTTCTGCCTCTACCTCCCCAGTCCTGAGATTACAGGTGTATGCTGCCACACCTAGTTGAAGTGATCATGGATATGAAGCCCTTCATGGATGCTAGACAATCATTGTATCAACAAAGCTAATGCCTCCAGCCCTGTTTTTCTCCACATTTTGGTGTGTGTGTGTGTGTGTATGTGTGTGTGTGTGTGTGTGTGTGTGTGTGTGTGTGTGTGTGTGTGT
>CAJQZJ010033880.1:514556-535082 GCA_907164525.1 Lophiomys imhausi | reverse complement strand
TGTGTGTGTGTGTGTGTGTGTGTGTGTGTGTGTGTGTGTGTGTGTGTGTACAGAGGCTCCTGAAGGATGTTGGGCATCCAGCTCCATTTCTCTCCATCTTATTTTTTTTGAGATAGGGTCTCTCATTGAACTTGGAGATAGGCTGGCAGCCAGCAAGTCCTAGCCACCTTCTTCCATAATGTTGGGATTACAGAGGTCCCCAGCACCCACATAAAGATGTGGGGGCAGCAGGGTCTGTCTATAATCATTACCCTGAAGGAGGTGGAGACAGGAGGGACTTGGGACTTTCTGACAAGACAGTCTAGCACAATCAGCAGGCTTTGTGTTGAGTGGAGACCCTCTCTCAAACAAGAATAAGGTGGATGGACAGCAGCAAAGGAAGATGTCTAAGTATGACCTCTTACTTTTACATGCACACACACACACAATCATGAACACACACACACACACACACACATGCACACACACGTTCACGTCATTGCATGGCCCCTGAATCTGTAGTAAGTGATTGGCTCAACACAGTACTTCAAGCCTGTAACCCCAGTGCATTTCAGAAGCCAAGGCATGATAGTGGGTCCAAGGCCATCTTGGCTATATAGTAAGACACTTTCTTAAAAAAACAAAAATGGGGTGGAGAGATGGCTGGGTTAAGAGCACTAACTGTTCTTCCAGAAAACCTGGGTTCAATTCCCAGCACCCACATGGCAGCTCACAACTGTAACTTCTGTTACAGGGGATCTGGCACCCTCACACAGACATACATGTAGTCAAACATTGTACATAACATGAAAATAAATAAATAATTTAAAACAAAAACAAAGCTATGTGTGGTGGCGCACACCCTTAATTCCAGCACTTGGGAGGCAGAGGCAGACAGATCTCTGTGAGTTCAAGGCCAGCCGGGTCTACAGAGTGAGTTTCAGGCTAGAGAGAGCTACATAGTGATTCAATCTCTCTCTCATATCTGTGGGTATACACGAATGTGCACATGTGTATACACACACACACACACCAAGAAAACCTGGGTCTGCACCAGACTGGACTTGTCAATAGTCAGTCATGGGGGAGCATTTACGGGGGCCCTATCCCACTATGCTAAACTACTGTCTAGGGGATGTTTAAATGAGATAGGAAGACCCATCCTGAGTAAGCAGCCACTATTCCATGGCCTGGGATCCCAGGAATGAACAAAAAGAAGAAAGGAGCCAGAGGTGGTGGTGCACACCTGGAATCCCAGGACCTCGGAAGCAGAGGCAGGCAGATCTACATAACAAGTTCTAGGATAGCCAGGGCGCACATTGAGACCTGTCTCCAAATCGGGGAGGGGACTGTCTCATGTCTGAAATCCCAGCACTTGAGAAGTAGAGGCAGAAGGATAGGAGTTCAAGATCATCCTTGGCAAGCCAGTTTGAGGCCAGCCTGGGCCACATGAAACCTTACCTCAAAATATACAAATACATAAGTAAATGAGAAGAGAAAGAGAGTTAAGCACCAGCACTGATCTCTCTCTGTTCCCTGACTTCAGAGTTAATGCGGCCAGCTGCCTCCCACTCCATGATAGGCTGTCTCCCTTCAAACTGTGAGCCAAAGCAAACCCACCCTTCGTTTGATGGCTACTCTTGGTTGTCAACTTGGCTACATCTGGAATTCATGGAAAACCCAAGTTGCTAGGCACACCCGTGAGGGATTTTTAGTTAACTGGATCATTTGGCGTAGGATGACCCACCTTTAATTCAGGCCATTTGAGGTCAGAAGACCCACCCTAAAGCTAGGCCACACCTTCTCAAGGCAGCCTGTGTAAAGAATGAAACTCTTGCTCTTTGCCTGCTTGCCCTCCTCTCTTCATTCATTGGCGTTAGAACCTCCTGCTTCCGGGCTGGAGAGATGGCTCAGTGGTTAAGAGCACAGGCTGCTCTTCCAGAGGTCCTGGGTTCGATTCCCAGCACCCACATGGCAGCTCACAACTGTCTGTAACCCCAATATCTGGCACCCTCACACAGACATAATGCAGGCAAAATACCAATGCACATAAGATAAAAATAAATAAATTTAAAAAGGAAAAAAAGAGAATCTCCTGCTTCAGGACTTTCTGTTGGGAGACAGCCATTGACTAGCTGTACCACACCCCGTGAGCCACTCTAATAAATCCTGTGTGCCGTGCGCGTGTGTATGATGCATATGTACATCATTCTATCAATCTGAGTCCTCCAGAGGACCCTAATATACGCCCTTAAGCTTCTTTTGTCAGGTATTTTGTTACAGCAAGAAAAAAAGTTCCAAAGACAGGAAGCAATCAAGGATGGATGAGGTCGTAAGACTGGACTTCCCATCACGGTATCTAAGAAGAGAAAAACCATTTGAGCTAGCATGCTCACTCTGTTTCTCAGCGTGCTGCCATCAAAAGACCCACTTCAGAGCCAGTACTCTATAGCAGACTTCCCAGCCTCTAAATTTATGAGAAATAAACCATGCTTTATCCATTTCACGGCCTCTGGTATTCTGTTATATGGCCAGAAAACACACTAAGATAGACCCATCATAACATCATTTCCTTTAATCTACTAGGTAACTGACGTGGAGATGGGCTAAATGCCCATTTCACAGATGAGAAAGTTGAGGGTCATGGATGTTAAGTGCACAGCCACGATTCTAACACTGGGCCCCAGGTTAGCCCATTCCAAAGTCTGTGCTGCTCCAACTTGTGCAACCTTGCTCATCTGAGGAACCCATGGCCAGCTGCCCAGTGCACTTAGCTCTGAGAAAGTTCCAGACTTGACATCTTCCTTGTCTGCTACCAAAGCCTGAAGCTCTTTTAAGAAAAGACAAAACCAATCAAGCATGGTGCTGCACATCCATGAAGCTGAGGCGGGAGGATTGTGAGTTCAAAAGCAGCTTGGGCTGCAGAGTACAACCCTATAAAGGCAGAGAAAAGAGAAGGTCACATCTTTCTAATCCACTGGCCATGGTGACCCAGAAGTAGCAATCCACTGCCACCTACAGGCCACTTTGTATAAGAACTCCTGTTAAGAATCTGTGTGGTGTGATTGCTTTTGCCTGCAATCCGGCCCTTAGGAGACTGAGGCAGAAGAATCCCAGGTTTAAGGGCAATTTGTATTATATCACTAATTCCAGGCCAACCTGGGATACATAGGAAGATCCTGCCAAAAAGTACAGAAAGAAGGAAGGAAAGAGTGGAAAAAGGAAGGATGGAAAATTTAAAAGTATTTATTTGAGATATGGTCTTATTCTTTCTTTTTTTTTTCAACATTTATTTATTTCTTCAAGTTACATCTCAATCACAACCCCCTCTCTCCTCCCTACCTGGTCCTACCCTCCTAACCTCTACCCCTCTCCCTTTTTCTTTTTTATTTAAGGGGTATCTTTTCACCCCAACATATCCCCCTTTTAGTCCAATAAACGGCTCTTTTTCTTATAACAATAAATACAATACAAACCATTAAGAACAATTATGAAAATTATAAGGAATACTATACATTCCCAATGACCAGTCCATACATATTTGGAAAGAGATATGGTCTTATTATTTTGCTCCACCGTGCCTGGAACTTTTGATCTTGTCTCCACTTTCTGGCTGCTAGAATATAGGCATGTGCCACCATACCTAACTAGTACTCTATCACAGAAACCAGTGCCACAAATTATTAGCTTCTTTGTAACAAGCATTCAATCAGTGTGCTCTGCCACTGAGCCACACCCCAGCCTCTCACTGCTCTACCACTGAGCCACACCCCAGCCCCTCACTGGGGGATTCTAGGCACGTGCTCTATCACTGAGCCACACCCCAGCCCCTCACTGGGGGATTCTAGGCAGGTGCTCTACCACTGAGTCACACCCCAGCCCCTCACTAGGGAATTCTAGGCACGTGCTCTACCACTGAGCCACACCCCAGCCCCTCACTGGGGGATTCTAGGCAGGTGCTCCAACTCTGAGTCACATCCCCAGCCTCTTTTTATGATTTATATTGAGAGGGTCTAAGCTGCCCAGGATGGCTTTGAACTTACACTCTCGCCCAGCTTTTTTGACTCTACCATCCCCCTCAGCTGTATGAGCACCTGGTGTGATGCACCTGGACCACTAGGACCCTATGTCTTGGATTTTTTAAAATTACATTTATTGGTCAAGTATAGTGGCACACACCTTTAATCCCAGCACTAGGGAGGCAGAGGCAAGTGGATCTTTGTGAATTTGAGGCCAGCCTGTTCTACAGAGAGTGTCCCTGGATGGCCAGGGCTATACAGAGAAAAACCTATCTCTCGCGCACACACACCCAGCCACTTATTAAGGGACAGAAGATGTCAAAAAAAAGGCCCCAGATGTGCAGGTGCAGAAGATGGGGGCTATATGAACACCCATAAAGAGTTGGCCTCTCCAAGGAGCAGTGAATGCCAGTGGGGGTGAGCACAATTGTTCATTCACTGGAATGCTCTGGGCACAGCCTGTCTTGGTCCTGGGGGTGGGGGAGATGCTGTGGGTTAGCCAATGGTGTCTTAGTATTGTTAACAGTTCTGTGAAGTTCCTTTTTTTTTTTTTTTTTTTTTTTTTTTGGTTTTTCGAGACAGGGTTTCTCTGTGTTTCCTTGGCTGTCCTGGACTCACTTTGTAGACCAGGCTGGCCTCGAACTCACAGTGATCCGCCTGCCTCTGCCTCCCAAGTGCTGGGATTAAAGGCGTGCGCCACCACCGCCCGGCTGTGAAGTTCCTTTTTATGATGATCTCTGTTTAAGCTATTTCACGTTTTGTTTTGAAATCCTTCCCTAGCCCACAGAAACTGGGACATTATGAACGTGCTCATAAGGAAACCCTTCTCTCCTTTTTCCTTTAAATGACAAGTCTAGGTAATTAAGGTTGAGAATTTTTATTTTCACTTTGTCTTTGATGAATATTTGCCTTTCAGAATAGGATTGTGTGATAACGTTTAAATGGCAAAAAAAACCCTCAAAACAAGCATGATTTTTTTTTTGCAATTAACAAAGCTACTGCAAGCAAAAAGAAAAATAAAGCCTTTTCACTTAAAAAAAAGAAAGGAAGGAAAAAAAGAAAAAAGAGTTGGCCTCTCATGACCCATTTAACCTCTGTCCTTTCCCAGCTCGCTGGCCCACTCCCATCCTCATGTATTTCTTTTTTAATAAAAGGTCTTTATTTCTACTGCTCTCCGTGTGACCTTGGTTTATTTTTGGTTTTGGGATACAAGAACTTGGCTATCCCAGCAGGTGCTCTGCAGATCCTAATTCAGACCTGCAAATATCCTCAAACCAGATGCTAAATAGATACAAACTATTTGGGACTCACTTTGCCATGATTATGTGTTGATACATGTGCCCTGAGAGGCCAGAGAAGGGAGGTCAGAGGACACCTTGCAGGAGTCAGTTCTCTCCCCCTTCCATGCGGATCCCAGGGATCAGACTCATTGTCAAGCTGAGTGGCAGGTGCCTTTTACCTGCTGAGCTACCTCACTGTCCCTGTCTTATTACTTTTGAGTGGTCTCATGTAGCCAAGGCTGGTCTGGAACTTGCTAGCCAAGGATGACCACCAACTTTTGAGCCACCTGCCTCTGTCTTCTGAGTGCCTGGATGATGGGCACATGCCACAGAACGGTGCCAGGTTTATGCACGGCTGGGGGTGGAACCCAGGGCTTCCTGCATGCTTAGACAAGCATGTGGACAAATGAGCTGCACCCCTAGACCTGGTTCCTTCTTTTTGACCTGCTCAGCTTCACGAGAAAACTAACTGTCTTGACTCTTTCCCTCTCCGGTGCCTCCAAACCACAAATTCCTCTTTCCCACTCTGGTTTACTGTAATAAGAACGAGGCTGATCCCTTAATCCTTGTTTAAAAGGCCAGTGTCTATTGATGCCGTAAAATCTGGACAAGGAGGCCTAAATCTGTCTTTAGCTGAAACCAGAGCATAAGACATGTGTGGAACTCAGAATAACCACACCAAGGGCAGGGTGTCAGAAGCATCGTCTGTTCCACTGGTGTTTGTCATTTTGTCATTGAAATCATTCCCTTGGAGACTGGGGGTGGTAGTGGGCAAAGTACTTGTCTTTCAAGCACAGGACTTGGGTTGATTCCTTGAATCACACACACACACACACACACACACACACACATGAACACACATGAACACACCCCCACACCACCCCCACCAACAAAGACAAAATAGATGTGGTGCTTCCTGCTTGTAATCCAGGAAGCAGAGGTGGGGGGATCCCTAGGGCTTTCTGGTATATTTAGTGAGTTCAAGGTCAGGGAGAGACCCTGTCTCAAAAAACACAAGGTAGGGGTTGAGGGCTGGAGAGATGGCTAGGCAGATACCAGAGGACCCAAGTTTAATGGTTTCTATGTGGGGTGGCTCACAACCATCTACAACTCCAAGGGATCTGACACCCTGTCTGGCTTCTGCAGGCTTCTGCCCAGATGTTGTCACACAAAACATGGCTCCCAAACATGCTCATGCCTTCTTTCCCACCAGAGTGCATTTTATATACCACTTCCTTCTTTTTCGTTTTTCAAGACAGGGTCTCTCTGTGTACCAGAGCCCTGACTGTTGTCCTGGACTCGCTTTGTAGACCAGGCCGGCCCCAAACTCACAGAGATCCGCCTGCCTCTGCCTCCCGAGTTTGAGTGCTAGGATTAAAGGGGCCACCGTGCCTGGCAAGACCACCCCCTTCTTATACAAATATAGTTAGTCTCAAGATAACCCTCCCGTCGCACAGGACCTACTGACATTCCCTGCCTCATTGCTGCCTCTCCTCCTACACTCCCTTGACATAAGTTTACTCACATGACTTCCTAAGAGGCAGAACTTTCTCCTCTTCTGTTCTAGGTCTTCATTGCCTCACGGGCTGTCCTGGCTGGTTTTTATGTCAATCTGACACAAGCTAGAGTCATCTGAAAGGAGGGAACCTCAATTGAGAAGATGCTGCCATAAGATCCAACTGTAGGGTATCTTCTTAATTAGTGATTGATGAGGGAGGCCTCAGATCACTGTGGGTGGGGCTGCTGGTCCTGGTTTCTATTAGAAGGTAGGCTGAGCAAGCTATGAGGAGCAAGTCGGCTCGCAGGGCTCCCCCATGGCCTCTGCCTCAATTCCTGTCTCCAGGTTCCTGTCCTGGCTTCCTTCAGTGATGGACTATAATGTGGAAGAATAAAAGCCAAATAAATCTTTTCCTCCCCAGCTTGCCTTTGATCATGGTGTCTCATCCCAGGAATGGGAGTCCTAACTAAGACACTGGCCTACTGCTGGCACTACTCCCTGGTTCCTTCGATTCCATCTAGGCTGGGTAACCTGGTGCCCACAATGCCTAGCAAAAGCTTTCAGTAGCTCCCTGGTGGTTGCAAATGCTCACTCTCTCTTTTACGCCTCTATCAGGCGTGAGGTTTTTTGTTTGTTTGTTTATTTTGTTTTGTTTTTACTCAAACTTCTTAATTTAAAAGAAATCTTTGGCAGTTTCAAATTAAATTTCTCTTTTAGTGACGGCACAGTGGTTAAACCAATTGCTGCTGATCGAGTGTACGCATCACCAGAATTAGAATTCTCTGCTAGCAGGGTGTGGTGGCCTGCCTGAAATTCCAACCTAAGAATTGGGAGACAGGGACTTTCCAGAGCAAACTGGCTAGTGCAGCAACTAACCATATTAATGAACTCTGGGTTTCATAAAGTCCTACCTCTATGCAGGATGCAAGAGTGATAGACAATGGTCCCTCCCGAGATCAACCTCAGGTCTCCATGTGCATGGGTACACACACACACACACACAGAGCCACACACCTGCAAATCGCACCTCTTTCATTGTGGGAGGTTTGGAGATCTATGGGCCGTAGGAGATCCGTGTATGCCTGTAATCCTAGCATTCAAGGGACTGAGGCAGGACTGCTGTGTGTTCAGGACCAGTTTAGACTACTTAGTGAAACACTGTTCTTGTTGGTTTGTTTGTCTGTTTTGAGACAATAGGGTTTTTCTGTGCAGCCCTGGCTGTCCTGGAGCTCATGCTGTAGACCAGGCTGCCCTCGAACTCAGAGATACACCTGCCTCTGCCTCCCCAGTGCTGGGACTAAAGGTGTGCACCACCACTGGCCCATCTTGAAACACTGTCTTTAAAATGAGCCCCGCTGGTGCGATAGCTCTATGGGTAAATTGCTACTAAACCAGACCACCTGAGTCAGATGTCTGGGACCCACATGGTAGAAAACAAAATCCTATTTGCTTTCTGGCCTACACAGAGGTCACAGTTCCACACATACACACAGGTACATATATTCACACATGTTAAAAAAAGTCAAGCACAGTGGCCCACGCCTATAATCCTAACAACACTTGAGAGGAAGAGGCAAGGAGGATCAGAGATTGAAGGGATTTGGCTACATAATGAGTTCGATGCTGTCACTAATTAATTAAAACATTGCCTAGTACGAGTGAGACCCTGTGTTCTACTGCATAGATGGACAGAATCTGCATAGATGGACAGAATCACCAAATTGTTTGATGCTTAACGGTGCCATTCGTTCTGTTAGTGGAGAACGTGTAACTTTTTTTCTTTGGTGCGGAGCACATGTCCCTGCCTGTGGGTGCCCTTGGCTGAAATCAGAGAAGGATGGAAGGAGTGGACCCCAACATAGATAAACAAGAAGCATCTGTGGCGGTTTCTACCAAGGTAAGGTGGGGATGATGCGAAGTTTGGAAAGCTCTGGGGTAGACCGCAGCCACAGTCCAGTACTTGGAGACCCGGGTCCGCGATCCAGCCAAATGGGCACAGATAGGATGCATCGGGAAGAGACTGCGAGGATCACTGAGGACGCCATCTCCGGACCACACTGACGCGGAGTTCCCCAGCAAGCTGGGTCAGAGAGGTGCAGCCATGCTTCCCATGATCTGCCTTACCATGCTCTCGGGAACTCGGGAGTGACACAGGAGGCGCCTGTAGGACCTCTGCTCTTGGTGCTCATATACCGGCAACTGTCTTGGGGCCCAGGAGATGGCGCTTCCAAGCAGGGAGGAAACAGCAAGGGCTGGTTCGGGGCAGTCAGGCCCTACCCCATCAAGATGCTTCAGACCAATCTTGGTGCTTTTTTGATCCTGTTGGGCGGGAACAAGGAGGCGTGATGGATGTAGGGTGGAGCCAGTGAGAGACGGTTAGGGCAGCCCGCCAGGCCCATCCCTACTGTAAGGACAGAGAAATCTTCAGACCAATCACAGTGCATTCAGGGTCCCTGGAGGCGGTGCACGGAGCATGGGGCGGGTGGGACCTCGGAGGGCAGGTTGGGACGGCAGTCCACCAGGTCCCGCCTACTAATGATAATGGACAACCCTTCAGACCAGTCATAGGGTGCCGACTGCCGTGAGGCGGGACAGCCCGGCGAAGTTGAGCGGAGCGCCTCCAAAGTGGGAGGAGGCAGGTGGGGAGAAGTCTCTTGGAGAGCTGGGGTGGGTCCTGAGGGAGATGGACAGTGCTGTCAACCAATGGGAGATGGAATCTGTCCCCGTTAGTGCCGGATCCCCGCGGGTAGGGCGGGGCGGGAGGCACCGCGGGGATCCCGGGGCGGCCGAGGGCCCCTGACTCTATTCACCGAGGCAACATGGACAGGATGGCCAGCTCCATGAAGCAGGTACCCAACCCGCTGCCCAAGGTGTTGAGCCGGCGCGGGGTTGGTGCTGGGATAGAGGCTGCAGAGCGCGAGAGCTTCGAGCGGGCTCAGGTGAGGATTGCGAACCCTGGGGCATCCCTGGGGCACCCGGGGTGATGCTGGGTGCTAGAGAGGGAGTGAGGGTCTTACTGGCCCGAGAGAGAATTAGGCAAGGTGGCCACGATCAGAATCATTTTGGGGTGCGGAACTAAGCAGGTCCTAGGGAGGTCTGGGACCTGGGCATCCCTACAGGCATGGGGGACCAGGGTGCACTCCGGGGACCAGGACGGACCCGGCGAGCACCATCAGAGGTCACAAGGGAAGACAAAGCTAGACGCATCGAAAAGGGAAGGGGTACTCCTGGGTAGGGCAAGCACTTGGGAGCCACTTGGTTTTTTCCAAGTGTGGAGACGCCTGGGGTTATGAAGGGTTGGGGGGGTATGAACGGTGGGTGACTCTCGACAGCTTTACGTTCATTATATTGGCTTCTCCCTCCACTCTTCAGTATCCCGTTCAACGGTGCCTCCAACTCGGCTCTCAGCAGCTCCAGCTGGTGGCCTCCGAGGCTGGGCGGAAGGGGTCTGAGTGATGGGAAGGCACGCAGCAAATGTGAACTGTGGCCCAACTTGGAAAATGACCCGGCGGGAGTAGGGGAGAAAAGGAATGGGGCGTGCAGTCTGGGGCAGGAATTGAGGCGCTTGCATTGTCACACCCTTGCGTGTCGGGCGGGATAAGATGTCCAGTGATACCCAGAATCCTGATTTGAGGTTTTGTTTCCACCCTCCAAAATGTGCCTGACAGCTAATAAGCAGACCGCCTTATTTGTCTGGTCTGACCAGGGCAGATGGCCAAAATTCCACCGCGGTCGTTAACAAAAAAGCCACTATCGGCTTTTACCTCAAGTAAAAGCTTGCTGCAGTGAGTCGACTGAATCAAGTTGTGAGGCGCGCGGGGTGTGTAGTCCTCAGCTCATCCGTATGTAAAAATCTGTTTCTGAGAGTGCAAGCTTTCAAACCCCACTTTAGAAGCTGTGCAGGAGACAGACTCCTTGTTCTACTCTTGGTCTCCGAGTTCTACTTTGAAGATCCAGTTGACTTCTCCCAAAGGCAGGTTCCCTGTCGTGTTCTGTGAGTAGGAAAGATAGAAGAGAAAGGGAAGAGATAGGGAGGGCCTGCGTGTTCTGTAAATGGACCGTGCACGGAAGAGAGCCTTTTTCCCCCAGGGGACTTTAATTCACCTCTTGTTTCTGAGACCCCTGGATCCACTTCTTGTGTCTGAGGGAAAGTAGGGTAGTTGTACCCCGGGAGGGAAAGGAGAGACTGCCATTCACTGGGTTCTCAGTGTCCAACAGGGTTTGGAGATATTTTTACTTCTCAGATCTTCTGAACTGACCCGTTTAAAAAAAAAAAAAAAAAAGGAAATTTGCGTTTAACCTTAGGCATTCCTGAAGGAAAAAAAAAAAAGGTTTTCATAGTCTCTCCCCTCCTCACATACTTTTTTTTTTAACTGAAAGAAGAAAATAAACTGGAGTGATTTTATAGCATCCAATCCTTTGAGATTATCTGGTAAAACTGGATCAATAAGTTAGACATAGGAGTTCGAGCTTGGAGCCAGGGAGACACTAAATGGTACAGGTCCCTGCCAACTAGACCGGCCACCTCAGTTTCATCCCAGGTAGGGAACCAACTTGTCCAAGTTGTCCTCTGACCTCTATACGCACAATGTGCCATGAACACTGCTACCTACACATACACCAAAAATTATTTGAAAAATGTCTAAAAGTTTGAACTTAATATAGAGGGACAGAAATTAGGCATCTGAATGTTACCATCCACGGCTAACATTTTCCCTTTTCCCTAGTTCAGGGGACACCCAACAAGGAGAGTATTTTACCTTCTGTAGAATACTTGTAATTAGCCAGATTTGACGTGTGTGTGTGTGTGTGTGTGTGTGTGTGTGTGTGTGTGTGTTATGCTACAGCAGAGGTTTTCAGTTGTTGAAACTCTCTGTTATTTTTTTTTGAGACGTGGTTTCTCTGCATAACAGCCCTGGCTCGCCTGGAACTCGCTTTGTAGGCCAGGGTGCCCTGAATTCACAGAGATCCGCCTGCCTCTGCCACCTGCCCGAGTGCTGGGGGGGGGGCGGGGCTGGTGTTTTGTTTTGTTGTTGTTGCTTTTGAGGATCTCGATGTTACAGCTCTGGCTGACCTGGAATTTGCTATGTAGACCAGGCTGGCCTCAAACTTCCATCAGAGCTGGCAGACATGGGAATCCCAGCACTCAGGAGGCAGAGGCAAGAGGATCCTTTCGAGGCTGCAGCCAGGGGACTCTAAATATAACAGAGTCCTGGCTAACTGTGGCTATACATTGTGAGACCCTACCTCACAAAGAATTGCAATAACCCAAAACCAAAAACAGTGGTATTTTAAGAGACCAGGAGAATCAACAAAAGAAGAATAATAATAACTGTAGCTAATTACTATGTTTGGAAGCCCTCTAAATACAGGACTTTGTTTGCTCTCTTTAATCTCCTCAAGAGCCATCAGAGTGGTTACCTGCCCCATTTTACTCAGAGGAAATTGAGGCTTACTGAGGTTAAGTAACTTGCTGGGTAAAGCAGCTGGGAGTGGTCCCAACCTTGACCCACTGCCTTGTGCTCCTTCTCAGTCCTGGGCAGATCCAGAAGACATTTGAGTTCTGTCCATTTCTTTTTGTTTTGAGACAAGATCTCTTATAGTTCAGCTAGTCTCAAACTAGCTGTGAAGACAGGACCATCTTGAGCTCTTGATCCTCCTGCCTCAACCACCCAGTGCTGGGATTGCAGGAGTGTCCCATCATGGATGGATTTATGTGGTGCTGGGGATGGAACCCAGAGGTTCAATGCATGCTAGGCAAGTGCTCTACCAACAGAACCACATTGCCAGCCCACAGGAGATGGTTCAGTTTGGGGGCCAAGCATTAGTTGCTATAATTTGGTGTATGGAACCCCATGTGCCCTCAGGGAAACAGTCTTTTTTTTAAGATTTATTTATTTTATTTTATTTTATTTTATATATACAGTGTCCTGTCTGCAGATGTGCCTGCAGGCCAGAAGAGGGCACCAAATTTTATTATAGATAGTTGTGAGCCACCATGTGGTTGCTGGGAATTGAACTCAGGGCCTCTGGAAGAGCAAGCAGCCAGTGCTCTTATCTCTGAGCCATCTCTCCAGCCCCCAGGGAAACAGTCTTAACTTTCCTAATCCTCAATCTTCTAAGTGTAAAATAAAGATAATACAAGGCTGGGGAGATGGCTCAGTGAGTGATGGCTTGGTGTACAAGCATGAGGATCTGAATTCAGATCCACAGAACCAACATTAAAACAAAACAAAGCAAAACAGATGCAGCTCCTGTTGTAGCCAAATCAGTGAGTTTCAAGTTCACTGAACTATCAAAAAAAAAAAAAAAAAAAAGATAGAAAGCAATAGAGGAAATTACCTAACGTAGACCTCTGGCCTCTACGTGCGCGCACATAAGTCTACAACACACACACATATAAAATGGACATGAGCCGGGCGGTGGTGGCACACGCCTTTAATCCCAGCACTTGGGAGGCAGAGGCAGGCGGATCTTTGTGAGTTCGAGGCCAGCCTGGTCTACAAAGCGAGTCCAGGACAGCCAGAGATATTCAGAGAAACCCTGTCTCGAAAAACCAAAACAAAAAAAAAAATGGACATGATATTTAGCCTTGCAGGTTTATGGTGTGGAATGTATTAAATAATAAGCAGGAAGGCGTCTTGCAAATTATGGGGCGCTATTGTTTCCTTTGTCCCAGGAGCAGCCTCGTCCAGGATGTCTGTCCTCCTGAACTGTCAGCACTGTTTTCAAAATGTCACATGGCCACTGTCCCTTCTAGAGTGGGGACCACTGACCTGGTGGCCCAGCCAGGGCTGTACCCTGTCATCACCTAGTTGTCCTTTTAGCTCAGCACAGACATGGGTTGGGTATTAGGGAAAAGAATAGTAGTTTATTTTTTGACATCACGCTTATTTTAAATTCTGCTTACTGACTCGGTTCTGCGTTTACTAGGACTTAATGTGTAAGAGGGAGAGGGCCTGGAAAGATGGCTCAGTGGTTGCTGCACAAGTGTGAGGAACTGAGCTCGGATCCCCAGAGCCCATGTAAAGCATTTCATGTGTGGGGAGCACACATCTGTAATCCCATTGCTCTTTCTAGCAAGGTGGGAGGCAGAGACAGCAGAATCCCCAGAGACTCACAGGCCAACTAGTGTGGAGTGTCAAGACAAACAAGAGACCATGTCTCAAACAAGGTGGAAGTTGACCGGTACCTGAGGTAATTTTATGACCTCCATGTGTGTATATAGCATGTATGTGGCATGTGCGCACACACTCATACACTGTCACATACACATACATGAAACGTATGTATGCTAACACGTTTATGGACAGGTAAGGATGGTAGTGGAGTTGTTGCTTCAGCTACAATGATAGTCTAAGTTAGGTAAAAGTAAAACCTTAAACAAAATTTCCCCTCTTTTTGTTTTGCCTTTCTTGTTTTGTGTTTTCTTTTGCTTTTGAGACAAAGTCTTTCGTAGACCAGTCTGGACTTGAACTTGATATATGGTGGAGGCTGACCTTGAACTCTTGATCCTCCTGCCTCCACTTTCTAAACTCTGGGATTATAGACATGATCACCATGCCTGGGTAGGCTTCACATGTGCTACGCAAGCACACTATAACCAGGTTTCATCCCCAACCTGTGTTTTCTTTCATGTTAAGGGGCTGGAGAATGGGTTAGGAGCACTTCCTGCTCCTCCAGGGGCCTTGAGTTCGGTTCCCAGCACCTACACTAACTAGCTTCACAACCACCTGTAACTCTAACTTCAGGGAAAACAAATGCACATACATGCGTGCACACATGCATGCAAGCAGATGAAAATAAAATAAACTATAAATTTTGGTTTGAGACAATGGTCTTACTAACTCATCATAGCTGGCCTGAAACTTGCTGTGTAGCTCCAGGCTGGCCTCAAGTTCATAGTTCTCCTGCCTCAGCTTCCCAAGTAACTGGGTTGATGGACTTCATCAGCCACATACTCTAGTACTGTTTTATTTGTTTGTTTTTGAGACTGGGTCTTATGCCGCCCAGGCTGGCCTAGAACTCACTATGTACCCAAGGATGACCTTGGACTCCTGATCCTCCTGCCTCCACGTTCCTGTGCTGGCATCATAGGTGTGCTCTATCCCGTCTGGCTTTAGTATTTTTGCCAATGAGAATGTACGATGTGTGTAATTACAACATATATGACTCCAAAAATTTTAATTAAAACTTTTATTTATTTGTGTGTGTGTGTGTGTGTGTGTGTGTGTGTGTGTGTGTGTGTGTGTACTCTCCATGTGTGTACATGAGGTACAGGAGGTCAGAGGAGGACATCAGACAGATTCTATCACTGAACCCAGCACTATGCTGCAAGCCCTAGCCTCCTATCTCTGCCAACTATCCCCAGCACTGAGGTTATAGGTATATGTGGCCATGCCCAATATTGTTTTAATCATGGGTGCTGGGGATTCGAACTTGGTTCCTCATGCTTGTGCAGTAGTGTTCTTACCCCCCTGAGCCATCTCCCCAGCCTTTTTCTTTTTCTTTCTTTTTTTTTTTTAAATTTCATGTAGGATCCAAAAAGCAGTTCTTCCTGCACCAAAAGCTACTGTGGCATTCAGGAGGATTTAGCTCACTGTAAAATGTTGATTAGTAGCCGGGCGGTGGTGGCGCACGCCTTTAATCCCAGCACTTGGGAGGCAGAGGCAGGTGGATCTTTGTGAGTTCGAGGCCAGCCTGGTCTATAAAGTGAGTCCAGGAGAGCCAGGGCTACACAGAGAAACCTTGTCTCGAAAAACCAAAAAAAAAAAAAAAAGTAAAAAATGTTGATTAGTAAGCACAAGGACAGGATTTGGTCCATAGCACACCAAGAAGGGGTTAAAAAAAGGGGGGGCTGCTGTAATGTCACCAAGTTTGAGAAGCACTTTACAGTTTATAATGACTGATAATGACTTCAGCCTTCAGAAAGTTTGTCTGCTTGCTTTAGTCATCCAGTGAATTGAGTGCAGGGGTGAGGAGTCAAAGCCAGGACTTCAGGCTCCCATGTCAGGCCCGGCCCACCATGATGCCCTCCAGTTGGCCATGAGGATATTTCTGGAAGGAGTCAGGGTTTACCAATCAGATGAGGAAAATATCTTGACCAAATTTTTATTTAGCTTTATTTATTTGTTTGTTTGTGTGTGTGTGTGTGTGTGTGTGTGTGTGTGTGTGTGTTGCATCTGGAGGTCAGAGGACAACTTCCAGGAGTTGGTTTTGGGCTCCCACAGTGGGTCCTGGGGAACAAAATTAGATTGGCAAACTTGGCAGCCTTCAGGTTCCCCTGGTTCTAGTTTATAAGACAGGGTCACAGCCGGGCGTGGTGGCACACACCTTTAATGCCAGCACTCGGGGGGGCAGAGGCAGGCAGATCTCTGTGAGTTTGAGGCCAGCCTCGTCTACAAAGTGAGTCCAGGACAGCCAAGGATACACAGAGAAACCTTGTCTCGAAAAACCAAAAAAAAAAAAAAAAAAAAACAGGGTCACACTATACAGATCTCTTTGAATATTTGATCCTCCTGCCTCAGCCACTGACCTCCTGGGATTGAAGCACACCCACTCTGCTTGGCCCCTGGCTATATTTACTTAGCCAAGAAAAAAGCTTTTCTCTCTGGGTTGTTTATTCTTTTAATACTATTTTGGGGAGCACATACCATGGAGTGAACTCAGAGATGAATAAGACCGGGACTAGCCGCAGAGGTGCCGTGAGTCACCAGGGAGGAGGGCCTCCATTGTGGTCAGAGGAACAAAGTGGCAGATTTTTACGGATGTTAAAACTTGGGAGGCAGAGGCAGGCGGATCTTTGTGAGTTCGAGGCCAGCCTGGTCTACAAAGTGAGTCCAGGACAGCCAAGGATACACAGAGAAACCCTGTCTCGAAAAACCAAAAAAAAAAAAAAAAACCAAAGGCAGGAGTGCTGAAAGTATAGCTCAACTGTAGAGCACTGGATCAGAATAACCCAGTGAGGGACTTGGGGTGTGACTCATGCTTCCAGGAGGGTTACAAGCCCATCATGGTGGGAAGACATGGCGGCAGGAGCCTGTGGCGGCTGGTCACATTGTGTCCACAGTCAGGAAGCAGAGAGAGATGGATGCTGGTCCACAGCTCAGTTTCTCCTTTATATCCAGCCCAGGACCCTAACCCATAGGACAGTAAAGCCCATATTCAAGGTGGATTTGCCCACCCCTTATATGCCTGCTCGCAGATTTGTCTCCCAGGTGATTGTAGACCCTATCTCTTGACAGTTTTAAGCATCTTTGTCTCTGCCTGACACCTACTCGCTTTATTCCTCCTTCTTGCCTCTAATCTTTGGGGTCCCCAAGATGCTGACCTCACCCTACTTCTCTTTTACCTCCGTCCACTTCCGCAGCTCTCACCTCCACCTGATAGTTTCTGTTCTCACTGCTGTGATGTCACCTCCCCACATCTCCTTCCTGACTTCCTGTTCTGTGGGGCCATCTCCCTCAAGACATCTGTACCCTCCTCCATGCCCTGTGTCCCAGCCATTGTTCCGTTTATGTACCTGGCCCCACCTCTTTTCTCCCTCTTGCCCACACGGATTGTGATCTGTTGCTCCTGTGTCCAACCCTCCTTTGTTCCTCACAGTTCCTGCCCTCCATAACTTTAATTTTCCTCTCTTCCTCTCCCCTGCCCACTCCTCCTTTTTTTTTTTTTTTTTTTTAGTTCAAGACAGGGTTTCTGTGTGTAGCCCTGGCTGTCCTAGAACTCACTCTGTAGACCAGGCTGGCCTTGAACTCAGAGATTCTCATGCCTCTGGCTCCCCAGTGCTGGGTTCAAAGACGTGGGCCACTACTGCCCGGCTCTTCTTTTTCTCTCTTTACCGGTCCCTTTTCTCAAGAACCTTAGCTAGGGGCTGAGACTATAACTCAGTTGGTAGAATCCTTGCCTAGGACAAAGCCCTGGGTTCCATCCCCAGCACCACATAAAATGGACTTGTTAGTGTGTGGCTATAATCCTCGTGGTCAGCAGGTGAAGG
Source organism: Lophiomys imhausi (assembly GCA_907164525.1). Taxonomy (NCBI): domain Eukaryota; kingdom Metazoa; phylum Chordata; class Mammalia; order Rodentia; family Muridae; genus Lophiomys; species Lophiomys imhausi. The sequence goes on along the minus strand of CAJQZJ010033880.1, from coordinate 517,310 downwards.
CAGAAGGATCAGGTGTGGGCTAGAGAGACAGCTCAGTGGCTAAGAGTGTATACCACGCTCACAGAGGCCCTGAGTTCAGTTCCCAGCACCTGGATCGTGCAGTTCAGAACCACCTATAACTCCAGCCTCAGATGATTGGACCACCTCATAGGTCCTCCATGGGCACCTTCAGTCATATGCACATGCATACACATAATCAAAATTAATAAATCAGGCTAGAGGGATGATGGCTTAGTGGCTGAGTGTGCTTGATGGTATTGAAGAGGACACAGGTTCAAATCCCAACACTCACAACAGGTGGTTTATAGCCACCACCTGTAACTCCAGTTCCGGGGAATCCAACACTCTATTCTGGCTTCTGCAGGCACTGGCATGCATGTGATCCACAAATATACGCTCAGGAATGAGTCTAAAAAAAACAAAGAAAAAGCCATGTGTGGTGGTACACGCCTTAATCCCATTACTGAGGAGGCAGAGGCAGGTGGATCTCTCTGAGTTTGGCACCAGCCTGGTCTACATACAGAGTTCCAGGCCAGCATACATAGTGAGAGTTTGTCTCAAACAAACCAAGCAAGCAAACAATTTCAAGGTCATCTTTATACTCTGTGTGATATAATACCACCCCGGTCCCTCGTCCTTGCTTTTATATAGCTCAAACATACACCAGCCATCTCTTGTAGTCTAGTTGTACATGGATCATATATTCCAGTGAGTCTGGAACGCCAAGCAACAGTATGTTATCACATTTATGCTAGCCCACATCTTGGCTTCCCGTGTCAACGGTTCCCTCTTAGGGGTGGCTGTGAGTCTCATTGTCCATTGGGGGACCCTTGTAGATGGTGGGTGCTGGTGTGCCTAGTGGCACACAGGCAAGCAAAGGAGTCCGAGACGAGCGAGATGGTGGTGTGTATCTGTACTCCCAGGTAGTCAGGTAGACAAGGAGGATAGAATGAAACCAGGAGTTCACGGCCAGCATGGGCAACATACGGAGACCTTATCTTAAAAAAACAAAACCAAGCCGGGCGGTGGTGGTGCACGCCTTTAATCCCAGCACTTGGGAGGCAGAGGCAGGCGGATCTTTGTGAGTTCGAGGCCAGCCTGGTCTACAAAGCGAGTCCAGGACAGCCAGAGATATTCAGAGAAACTCTGTCTCGAAAAACCAAAAAAAAAAAACCAAAAAAAAAACAAAACCAAGTGTGATGTTCTCACCATTGTGACAAATTATCTGACCGAAGTGACTGAAAGGCTTATTGTGACTCGGTTCAAAAATACAGTTTAGTTCATCATGACGGGAAGTCCCGGCGGCTGTAGCTTGAGGCGGCTGGTCACATGGCACCCACAGTCAGGAAGCGGAGAGAGATGGATGCCAGCACTCAGCTCACTTTCTCCTTTTTTATGCAGTCCAGGACCCCAGCCTAGGGAATGGTGCCGCCCACATTCTGGCTGGGCCTCTCTTTTCTGCTCATGTAAACTCTCTGAAAATGCTGGCCATAGACAAGCCCACCGGCATGTCTCCTAGGTGATTCTAAGCGTCTCATGCTCTACTGACTGAATTGGCTGGGCCATTCTGCCTAGATGGATTATAAATATCAAAGTGTCAATCAAGGTTAACCACGGGGAGGGGGGTTGAGGGGGGAGGTGCTGGAGAAATTGTACTTGATGGTCTTAGGCCCAGATTTTAGTCACTAGCACATACCTTGGACTGCTTACAACCAATAACCTCTCTTCTGATATCCTTGGGCATTGTACTTACATCTCACAGTCAGAGGCAAACATACACATAACTAAAAGTCAAAATCTTATAAAAAGATTCACCACTAGATCTGGTGTCCATAGCATATACTTCCAATCCCAGCTTCCAATTCCAGCTGGGGCATGGAATCAAAGAGATCCAGGCTAGCCTGGGCTACAAGAAAGACTCTGTCTCAAAAAAAAAAAAAGCAGCAAGGGCTAAGCTGATAGTCAGTAATGTGCTTGTCCTACAAACATGAGAAACAGTTCATTCTTCTAGAACCCAAGTAAAAGAAATCTAGTGTACACACTTGTAATTCTTGTGTTTCGGTGGGAGGTGGAAAGAGACAGATCTCTGGGCTTACTGGTCAGCCAGCCTAGTCTACCCTGTAAGTTCCAGGTCAATTAGAGACCCTGTCTCGAACAAAAAAAGGTGGGGTGGTCCCTGAGGGACAACACTTAAGGTTGTCCTCTGGCTTTCACACACAGACATGCCCACTCATCTATACACACACATGCATACACAGACACATGAAAATGTATTTTAAAATATTGTATAAAATCACCTTAGGCAGCTGGACGTGGTGGTGCACGCCTTTAATCCCAGCACTTAGGAGGCAGAAACAGGCGGATCTTTATGAGTTCGAGGCCATCCTAGTCTACAGAGCAAGGTCTAACTACACAGAAAAGCCCTGTCTCAAAACACCAAAAAAAAAAAAAAAAAAAAAAAGCTGGAGACCATCTTAGATGATTCTTACTCTCACATGTCTCAGCTTACGAAGCTGTAAGCAGGCCTTCACACTCAAAAGACACTCCTTTCTTTTTCTCATTTTTCCTTTCCTCTTCTTTTTTGGAGACAAGGTCTCATGTATCCCAAGATGGCCTCAAATTCCCAATCCTCCTGCCTCCACCTCCCAAGTTCTGGTATTACAGGCATATGTGTTGCTGGTCTTAATACATATATTTCTAGCATGCAGTGTGTGTGTGTGTGTGTGTGTGTGTGTGTGTGTGTGTGTGTGTGTG
>CAJQZJ010033880.1:457831-474381 GCA_907164525.1 Lophiomys imhausi | reverse complement strand
AGTGAGGGGCTGGGGTGTGGCTCAGTGGTAGAGCACCTGCCTAGAATCCCCCAGTGAGAGGAGTTAGGTTTGGCTCAGTGGTAGAGGCCTAGACTTGAATTCACTAGTGGAAGGCTGGATTTTTATCGACAGCACTGAAAAAAAAAAATCCAAGAAAGAAAGATTTCTCCAAGCATTGACTATATGCCACAATGTCCTAGGGTAGCTGATGCCTAGTCTGTTTAGAAGTAGATGACATCAGAAACCCCAGGGTAAGAACAGTATCTCAAAAGATTGCAATTCACAGGCTAACTTTTTGTCAGGTAATCTAGAGTTGCCCTGCAGGCCCTGTCCCTATGAACTTTGGATTTGCCTGAGACCTGAGAAGCCTATTCTCTCCACACCGCCCCCTAAAAAATTTTATTTTACCAAGGCTAGGCATAGTGGCACAGGCTTTATGATCCAAGTGTGGGACAGGTGAACACAAGTGGACGCCTGGAGCTCACTGGCCAGGCAGTCCAGCTCTTGTGAACCCAGGTAGAACCAGTATCTCAAAAGACTGCAATGCAGAAGCCAACTTTTTTTTTTTTTTTGGTTAGGACTAGGAGGAAAGGGTTTATTCAGACTACACTTCCACATCACTGTTCATCTACAAAGGAAGTCAGGTCAGGAACTCAAACAAGACAGGAACCTGGAGGCAGGAGCTGATGCCGAGGCCTTGGAGGAGTGCTGCTTACTGGATTGCTCCTCATGGCTTACTGAGCCTGCTTTTTTTTGAAAAAAAAAAAATAGAACTCAGGACCACCAGCTCAGAGGTGGCTCCACCCACAATAGGCTGGGCCCTCCCCCATTGATCACTAATTGAGAAAATGCCTTAGAGCTGGATCTCATGGAGGCTTTTTCTTAATTGAGGCTCCTTCTTCTCTGATTACCCCAGCCGATGTCAGGTTGGCATAAAACCATCCAGTACAACAGTGCTTGATGAACAACACCCAAGGTTGACTTCTGGCCTCCGTTTGCACGAACAACATGCCACACCCCATGCCCACCCCCCCATGAACATACAGACAAGAAAATATTGAAGCTGAATCCTGTGGACTTAAACATACTTTAGTGAGTACCAGAAGATAGACACTTGGAACTCGTCAGCTGTCCCTCCTAGGAGCCAACTGGCCCTTCACCAGACCAGGAGGCCACTTCCAGACACCTTATGTTAGTGACTGTGCCACTTGGCTCTTGGCGACGGTACCCCCAGACTGACCTTAGATATGACTGAAGAGCACTTGACCTTTGCTGGCTCTGAGCGGTGCTTCAATTCTCTTCTCATTACTCATTGAGGCCAAAGCTCTCAGCCTTCCCTGGGGGACAGCTCTGATGTCCCCACCTAGTGCCCAGAGAATGCCTCGGGCGGACCTGTCTTTGCTGATGGCCTCAATCCCAAAGGACAGATAAACCACCAGCAGAAAGCGATTAGGAGCCTTGACTGGGCTGCGTTGACCAACGCAGAAGTGGACAGTGGCTATCGGGGGAAGCAGAAGTTACTACTTATTGGGGGGCTTGATCAAGGCTGGGTCTTCACTGTGGCTCGGCATCCAGGCTGTGAATGAGCCAAGGAAATAGAGAGGGCCACATGCACACAGCCTGGCATGCCGCAGGCGAACAAGAGTCCTGATTCCGTGGCAAAGCATGGCGAGACAGACCTTATTAGGTCGAATGCAGGCTCAGACATCTGTAACTGCATTTGTTTTATTGTCTGTATGTGCAGATATGCCTAGAGACGAGAGGTCAGTGTCAGGCCATTAATCCCAGCACCCACTGAGCCATCTCCTGCCCTCCACCTTTTTGAGTCAAGGTCTCTCACTGAACCAGGAACTTTTTGTTTGTTTGTTTGTTTCTTTTGTTTTTCGAGACAGGGTTTCTCTGTGTAACAGCCCTGGCTGTCCTGGACTCGCTTTGTAGACCAGGCTGGCCTCGTACTCACAGAGATCCGCCTGCCTCTGCCTCGCTGGGATTAAAGGTGCGTGCCACCACGCCCAGTTGAACCTGGAACTTATTAACTGAGTAGTCTGGACTGGCAGGCAGTCCACTGAGCCCAAGGGATCCTCCTGTCTCCATCACCTCCTGGGATTACAAGCATGTGCTGCAGTACTTGGCCTCCCCATTGGGTGCCAAGGATCGGATGGGTCCTTACATTTAGGCAACAAGGACTTGAGCCATTGAACCATCCCTTTGTCCCCTCTTCTTGGACTCCAGGTCTCACTCAGCCCAGGCTGGTCTCTTAACTTACTCTAGCTGAGGATGACCTTGAATTCTTCATCCTCCTGCCTCCAAATCTTGAGTGCTGGGTTGACAGGCATGTGCCACTGTGCCCTGATTCTGAGCTGCTGGGGATGGAACCCAGAGCTTCATGCTTGCTGGCAAGTGTCCTGTGTCCTCAGCCTCTGTAATTAGGTCTTTATTGAGCTGCCCTCGCCAGTAGTTGGGTGCTACCATGCCCTTGGGGGAGATTTGTGGAGTTTGCAGTCCCCCGTCCTGTTTGGTCCATTAGGCAAACACAACGCACGTGACTACTTGTGTCACCAGGAGACCTGAGGCCCAGCACCTGCTGTGGGGTCAGCTCCGGACTCTGAGCTATGACATTCTGCATTTTTAGGATAACAACAACAACAAAAAGGTGACAAGACTTGAGACAACTATGGGCATTCAGATTGCTAAATTTGTCTTTCTTAGTATGAGTCCAAGAAATCCAGGGCTGTACAGAACATCCTCTTGGGGACCAGCGCCTCAAGGGAGGTGCTTAGCTCTACCCTGTGGCCCCTATATGTGGTGACTCATCTGGACTGTCTCCTTGATGAGATTTAGAATCTTGAGTCCTGGCCCAGCAAGATGGCTCGGCTGGTAAAGGTGCTTGACACCAAGACCGACAACCTGAGTTCAATCCCTGGACACATATTGTGGAAGGAGAAAAGTCACTTCCTCAAGTCATCTTTTGACTTGCACATGTTCTCTCTCTCCCTCTCCCTTTCTCTCTCAGACACACGCTGCATGCATACACACACACACACACACACACACACACACACACACACACACACACCACACACCACACACAGAGGCACAAATAAATTAAAATGTGCCACGTGTAGTATCTAATCCCAGCACCTGGGATGCAGAGGCAGGCTTATCTCTGAGTTTGAAGCCAGCCTGGACTACATATCCAGGTCAACCAGGGCTAAATAGTGAGACCCTGCCTCAAAATAAATAAATTTAAAAACATAATAAATAAATAATAAGTAGAATTATGAAGGTGCTTCCAGATATATTTAACTAGGGAGGGAAGACACCTTGAATGTGGCAGTAATGTGTGTGTGTGTTGTTTTGTTTGCTTTTTTTTTTTCCGAGACAAGGTTTCTTTGTGTAGCCCTAGCTATCCTGGAACTCACTCTGTAGACCAGGCTGGCCTCAAACTCACAGAGATCCACCTTCCACTGCCTCCCAAGTACTGGGATTAAAGGCGTGCGCCACTAACTCTGGCCATTACAGACAGTTTCAAACAGCCATGTGGGTGCTGGGATTTGAACCCAGATCCTTTGGAAGAACAGCTAGTGCTCTTAACCGCTAAGTCATCTCTGCCAGCTTGGGCAGTAATATTTCATGGGCTGGGGGTCTCAGGCTGATTAAAAACAAACAAACAAACAGAGTCAGATAGTGGTGGTGCATGCCTTTAATCCCAGCCGAGGCAGGCACAACTCCGAGTTCAAGGCCAGCCTGGTCTACAAAGAGAGTCCAGGACAGCCAGACCTGTTACACAGAAAAACCCTGTATGGGGGGGTGGGGATCCATTGAGTGGATCAGACCCCTCAGGAGGCACCTCACAGACACACCCAGAGGGATGCTTAATCAATCTGTAGGTGGTTCTTTCATTCTTTCTCTCTTTTTCTTTTTTAAAGATTTACTTTATAGTCAGGTGTGCTGGCGCATGTCCTTAGATCCAGCACTTGGGAGGGTGATACATGTAGACTTATCTCTGAGTTTGAAGCCAGGACAGCCAGGGCTACACAGAGAAATCTTGTTTCCAAAAAACAAACAACAGCAAAGACTTCTTTTATTTTTGTGTGGGTGTGTGTGCCATACATGTGTGTGCAAAATGTACAAGTATCCACAGAGGCCAGAAGAGGGCATCAAATGCCCCAGAGCTGGAGTTAAAGGCATTTGTGAGCCCTCTGTTGTGGGTGCTGAGATCCAAACTCCAGTTCTCGACAGAGTCGCTGTGAAGACTCTTAACCACTGAGCTGTCTCTCCACTCTTTTCTTGCCCCTTCCTTTCTTTCATCATTTCGTCATTCCTAATTTTTCACTTATTTATTATTGTGTGTGCACACATCTGCACGGGTGCATGTGTACCATGTTACACATGTAAAGCCCAGGGGACAACTTTGTGGAGTCCATTCCCTCCTTTTACCAACATGTGGGCTCCAGGGTTCATACTTAGGTTGTCAAGCTTTCACAGCAAGAGCTTTTTATCTGATGGGCCGTCTCTCCAACTCATGCTGTATGTTTTCAAAAAGTGTCTTGTGTAGCCTAGGCTAGCCTTAAACTCAGTTAAACATAAGCCAGAGATGACCTTGAATTCCTCCTCCTCTTCCTCCTCCTTCTTCTCTTTTGGTTTTTTCAGACAGGGTTTCTCTGTGTAACGGTACTGACCGACCTAGAACTTGCTTTGTAGACCAGGCTGACCTTGAACTCACAGAGATCCGCCTGACTCTGTCTCCCAAGTGCTGAGATTAAAGGTGTGTGCCACCATGCCAGGCAACCTTGAATTTCTTATCCTCCTGCCTCTACCTCCTTAAGAGCTAGGATTACAGGTATGCTCCACCATGCTGGGTATATGTGACACCAGAACAGAGTTCAAAGCTTCATGCTTGCTAGGCAGGCACTCTGCCCAACCTAATCCCATCTTGTCACTGCAGAATTAGAGCATAGAACTCAAAGTTGAAGAAAGTTAAGGTGGATGTGATGGTGCACACCTGTAATCCGGAGGCAGGTCAGGGGGTGGGTAGAGAGATGATTGCTCAGTGTTTAAGAGCACTGGCTGTGCCCGGTGTGGTGGCAAGACCAACCTGGTCTACAGAGTGAGTCCAGGATAGCCAGTACTGTCACAGTGAAACCCTGTCTCAAAAAACAAAACAACAAAAAAAAAAAAAAAACACTCAGCATCTACATGGAGGCTCACAACAAATACACCGTTGGGGAAAAAATACAGAAAAGAAATCCAAGAACCTCTGGCCTATCCCTGCTTAGCCCAAGCCCCATGGTCACTATTCCTTGTAATTGTGTCAGCAAATATCCGTGTAGTTGTAACAGTACATTCTGCCCCAGCCTACCGGATGCTCACAGGAATTGAAGGAGACAATAGACCAGAAGGCATTTTGTAAACACTGCAGCCCTGTAGAGAGCCTAATTTTTTTTTTAAACAATAACATAACAACTATGGCTATAAGTCCTTTGACAAGGAGGATTGTTCAAGTACTAATAAGTAACCTTATTACTAGGAATTATTAGAATATAATACCTCTGCAGAACAATACTCTGGAACAACGGCCCTGCCCGGTTGCCACCCAAGGGTGCTGTGTGTAGGGGGCTTGGCTGTACAAATCTGGTCACCAGTAGGTGTCAGCCTTCACCAGGACACATCCACCAGCCTCTGTGTAGATTTGTCAAAGTATATGGCAGCCATATACCTCTTTCTGTAGAACTTTCTTTTGTTTGTAATGCTGAGGGTTTCACACCTGCTAGGACAGGACTGTCACTGAGTCACATCACCAGGCCCTGACTGAGGGATTCTAGGCAGCTGCTCTACAGCTGAGCCACACCCCAGCCCTCTTTGTACTTTCTATTGTGTTTTGAGACAGGGTCTCACTAAATTGGAACAGATAAGCAGTCTGATGAAGTGGGAGGGGTGGGATGGTAGGAGTAGGTAGACTACAAGGGAGGGAGAGGAGGCCATAGCATTAGGGGTCTTGGTACAAAATAAACCCAAATTAGAATTTGCTTTTTATTTAAGGTAGGTTGATAGGAAATTACAATTCAGTTATTGTAAGAATGAGAGAGGAAGAGACTAGAGGCATGTATGTAGATCAGCTCAGAAGGTACTTTTATTTAAAAACTTATTATTTGTTTTTTTGTGACAAAAGTTTCTCTATGTAACAGCCCTGGCTCTCCTGGACTCACTTTGTAGACCAGGCTGGCCTTGAACTCACAGAGATCCACCTGCCTCTGCCTCTCTCTAGTGCTGGGATTAAAGGCATTAGCCACTAGGCCCTAGCAGTTTGCAGACAGCTGTGAACTGCCATGTGGGTGCTAGGGTTTGAACCTGGGTCCTTTGGAAGAACAACCAGTACTCTTAAGCACTGACCCATCTTTCCAGCTCCATTTTCAATTTTTTTTCTATCACATTTATTTATTTATTTGTGGTGTCATACTTTATCACACTTTTTTATCTATCTACTTATTTATTTGTGGGGTCACACATATGCTACTGTCCTTATGTGGAGATCAGGGGACAATTTACAGGAATCAGTTGACTCCTTTGACCCTGTGGGTCCCGGGGGTTGCCAGCTCTCCAGTCCCCAGAGGCTGTTTTCTAAGGCATTTCTGCACTGGCCTTGCCTCAGTAAATGGAGCAAGGCATAGCCCTGCCCCTGGCTGGCTAGCTAGCAGGTCCTCCTTTGTTGCAGCTTCAGGGTGACATAACCATATAGAAAACAGCACATCCTGTGGACAGCTTAGGTGAGCTTCAGCATCTGCTCATCTTTGAGTACTGTGAGCATTTCCCATAAAGGCTACAACAAAACTGACCACAAGCTCAGTAGTTAAATCATCAGAATTCTGGGGCCAGTGACACGGCTCAGGGGGTAAGGGTGCTTGCCACCAAGCCCAGCCTCCTGACTTCAATCCTCAGACCCACATGGTGGAAAGAGAACTAATTTCTGCAAGTACACACACACACACAAATGTAATAAAACCAGAAACAGAATCCTCCTTCTCCTGGCTCTGGAGGCCGGAAACTGGAAATTTATGTTACTAGGTCACAATCAAAGGGGTTTCAGTGAAAAAAAATAAAAAATAAAAAGGACTTGACTGCTCCTAGGTGTGGTGGAGAAGAAAGTTTATTGTAGATAGGAGAGAGAGCATAGCCCGAGACAGACACATCTGGGAGAGCTCGGAGCAGAAATGACTGTGGACCATATGAGGAGAGCAGGGAGGGGAAGGGAGAAGGGAGAGGAGAACCAGGTGATGTTACTGGGAGGCTCAAAGAGAGTAGACCAAGAGAGACTGTGTGATCAAAATGATTGGATTATAAAGGAGAGGAAATTGGAGGGGAAGGCCAGCCATACCTGGGCTGGAGAGTTCAGAGTAGGGGGCAGGGTTTGCCAGCCAGGAGGATCCTCCAAGTGGTAGGGATTGAGGGATGCTGGGAAAATCTGATGGCCAGTCTCCGCTTTGATATGTTAAGTAGGTACCTCAACCATTTGTCCCAGGTTTGAAACTTAACAGTGTTGACAAGGGCTAAAGAAATTAAGAGTGTTTGTTAAGGTTAAGAGTATTTGTTCTTCAAGCATGAGGACTTAAGTTCGAATCCCCAGTACTTCTTTAGGTATGGATGCATACCCATCTTTCCAGCACTCTGGAGGCCTTGGCAAGGGGTTGCTGTGAGTTCAAGGCCAACCCAGGCTATATATTGTGAGTTCCAGGGTGGTGGGGGGACAACTGCAAGACTTTGTTTACGAAAGCATCCACAGCTGGGTGTGGTAGTGCACACCTTTAATCCCATCACTCAAGAGGGGAGTTCCAGAGGCAGGTGGTTCAAGGTGAGTTCGAGGTCAGCCTGGTCCACATAGTGAATTCCAGGCCAGTCAGGTGTTACACAGTGAGGCCTGTGTAAATAATAATAATAATCCCAGCATTTTTAAGGGAGAGACAGGAGAAACAGAAATACTGCATAGAGTACATGAGACCTTGTTTTAAACAAAACAAAACAAAAACATGCCGGGCAGTGGTGGCACATGCCTTAAAAATCCCAGCACCTGAGCCAGGCGTCCTGGCACACACCTTTAATCCAGGCACTTGGGAGGCAGAGGCAGGCGGATCTCTGTGAGTTCAAGGTCAGCCTGGTCACCAAAGGAGTCCAGGACTGCCAGGGCTGTTATACAGAGAAACCTTGTCTGGAAAAAACAAACAAAAACCCAGTACCTGGGAGGCAGAGGCGGGTGGATGTCTGAGTTCAAGGCCATCCTGGTCGACAGAGCAAGTTCCAGGACAGCCAAGGCTACACAGAGAAACCCTGTCTCAAAAACAAAAAACACTGCACTTAAATAAAAAGCATCTGTTGGGAATCCTTGGTCCATCAACCAGCTTACTGGTTCATTAACTTTGTTAGCATATTTGAGGCAGTGTCCTTACTATTGTAGCTCCTGGCTGTGTAGCCCAGTCTACTCCGGGAAGTTTGATCCTCCTGTCTTAGTCTCCTTAGTGCTGGGACTGCTGACAGGAGCCACCACACCTAGCTCCTGCAAGTAATTTCCTCTTTTAGATTACTCTGCTTGAATGCCTACCCCCACTCAACAGAAGGGCTTGCAGAGAAACAGTCCCAACTCTACAGGTAAGAACTGTGATTACAAGGGGAGGGAGGGAGGCTGCTAGCCTGCCCAGCAGGCTCCTTCCTGTAGGTGCAGAGAGGCCCAGGGTCTACTTCCTGGTAGTGGGTGGAAGCAGTCCCTTCTTCCTTTGAAGGTCTTGTCAGACTCATCCTCAGCCATGAGGCCAGGCCAGGCTATATGAGACGCTGTCTCAAAAAACAAAAACAAAACAAAACAAAACAAAACAAAAAATGAGGGGCCGGGCTGGAGAGATGACTCAGAGGTTAAGAGCACTGGCTGCTCTTTCAGAGGTCCTGAGTTAAATTCCCAGCAACCACATGGTGGCTCATGACCATCTATAATGAGATATGGTGCCTCTTCTGGCCTGGAGGCATACATGCAGACAGAACACTGTATACAAAATAAATAAATCTTAAAAAAAAAAGAGGGGCCTTTGGTACCAGCACTAGGGAGGTAGAGGTAAGTGGATCTCTATGGGTTTAGGGCCAGCCTGGTTTATATAGAGAGTTCCAGGCCAGCTAGGGCTACATACATATAAGACCATCTCAAAAAAACAAAACAAAACCAGGGGCTGGAGAGATGGCTCAGCAGTTAGGAGCACTGACTGCTCTTGCAGAGGACCTGGGTTCAGTTTCCCAGACCCCACCATCACCTGTAACTCCAAGGGAATCCTGTGCCGCCATCTTCTGACCCCTACAGGCACCAAGCAGGCACACCACAGGGTACACATACATTCAGGCAAAACACTCACATACATGAAATAACATACACCATTGAAGGGGTTATGGTGGTCTTGTCGGGAGATGAGATATGGCTTAGTCAGTACAGAACTTGCCCTGTGGCCAAGAGCGACTTGAATTCAGATACCCAGAGCCTATGTGAAAAGGCAGGCATAGTGTCTATCACCCTAGTGTTGAGGAAGTGAAGACAATCCTCATATTCCTAAGACTCCTCCAATCAGCCTAGCCAAATGAGAGAACCTGTCTCCAAAAATAAGGTGGAGGGCTGGCAAGAAGGCACTTGCTGCCAAGCCTCACCATTCATCATATCGAAGACCCTATATGATGGAAGGAGAGAACCCACTCTTGAAAGTTGCCCTCTAACCATATCACACTAGTGCTGTCACCTGTGTAAAAAAAGAAAAAAAAAAGCTGAAGATGTGGCATCTGGCCTCCATCTTACCTCCTTCCCTCCTTTTGCACCGCACACATAAAAATACATAGGTTTTTGTTGTTTGTTGTTTTGTTTTTCAAGACGGTTCCTCTGTGTGGCCCTGGCTGTCCTGGACTCACTGTGTAGACCAGATTGGCCTTGAACTCACAGAGATCTGCCTGCCTCTGCCTCCCTGAGTGCTGGGATTAAAAGTGTGCACCATCACGCCCGGCAAAAAATACAAAGATTTAAAAAGCAGTATGCTCTGGGAGCCCTTTGGGACTTGGGTGGCACTGTCCGTATTGAGGTTTATTACCGGGGCCAATTCACTATTCTCTGGCCCTCAATTTCCTCGCTGTTTGATGAAGAGTTGGCCTAAGTGGACAGTCAGGTCCCTGGTGTAGTAACTACACGGCAAACCTCGCAGCCTCTGATTTGGGAAGAACAAGATGGCAAGTTTTTTGTTTTTTTTTTTTTGTCTCCTGGGAAACCTTACACCAAAGGAGCCTTTGCTAGGAATCCTGCTCTAGGCACCAGCTGCGTCTCCCAGAGTGGAGAGCCGCCCAAGGGATTCTCTAAAGGATGGGAAGATGGTGGGGAGCGGGGTTGGGCTGTGAAGGTAGAGAGGTTCGGAGAGGGTGTAGACACCCAATTTAGAAACCAGTCCATTCAATCTCTCCTACACAAAGGGGCAAGCTTTTGGCTATTTGGGAGCTGGGGCCTGTCCCTGGAACGCTGGAGAGGAGGGATACCTGGTATCATCATTTCCATTGGCCCATGGGTTTAGAGCCCCCAGCCTCGTATTGGAAGGCCCCTGAGGATTAGCCTCAGGAGGCCAACCACAGCCTCTCAATTACCTCTTTGTCGTCCCCCCCCCCGGGGGGGGGGACGAGAAGCCAAGTGGAGAGGGGAGGGGACATGGGGGTGGACCCCTGCCCTCGCTGGAATGTGCATGCTAGTGGTTGAGGGGGCATCTCTCCCGCCCCTTCTGCCACCTCCCCCGCGCACTTCCCGAGTCCCACCGAGCCCTGCACGGAAACAGGCGCGCGCATACATGCACACATATTCACACATGCATGCGCGCATACACACACACACACACACACACACACACACACACACTCTTCCTGGCGGCCTCCAGCTCCTGGCTAGCCAGTGATCCCGTCCCATCCGCCTGGACAGCTGCCGAAAGAGACCTTTTGTTATTCAAATCACACCCTCCACGCTGAGCTCCCAGGGACCTCAGGGTCCCGGAATCCGCGGCTGGGTGTCCTCACCTCTTGCGACGGATCTCAGGGGTTTCCCGGGCCCTCCCCTCAACAGCACATTCTCCAGCTCCACCGAGGGACCGCGCCTCCCCCGCCAGAGCCCTTCCCCTCCGGTCCACTCCCCTTCCATCCCCTTCCCTCTCCGCCCCGCCCCCGCCGTCCTCGGTCCAGCCGCGGTGCCGCCGGCCACCACCAGGGCCCCCGTCGTTCGCCTTTGCCAGCAAGCAGCATGGCACCCCCGGGGCTGCAGTAGCTGCCACCAGCCTTCTGTGGGGGATTACCCGGGATCTCCCGGGGTGTAGGGAGGACACCCTGCCGCTTCGGTCATGGATGTGAACAAGATGGTAAGTGAGCGCTTCGAGTCTCTGTCCCCGGGCTCCCCGCCCCCACCCGCCTCGCATCCCATCTCTCCCCCTCCCCCCTTAGTCTGCAGCGTGATCCATTTGAAAGTTTTCTGGATTGTTGATTCTCCGGTCTGTTGGTCCCGCTCCGCAGAGCGCTGGGAGAAAGGGAGAACCCGGCCAAGGATCTGGAGGCGGCTGGCGGGGCTGGGGCTCCCGGTTTCCCGCCGCGCCAGCTGCCAGGGCTGCCCTGGGCCGGGCTCTCTTTCCCAAATTAGTCAACCTGCGAGGCGGAGGAGGGAGAGCAGCGCCGCGGGAAGGGGCTTCTGCTATCCCTTCGGAGCCCTCTGCTAGCACTGGGCTGGGGGTGCACTCGGAAGGTTCGTGGGCCCGGAGGTACAGGTGTCCCTGGGAGGACTGGTGAGGAGAAACCCTGGCTTTGGCCAAAGTGAGGGTCCAGAAACCGGAGGACTCCCCACCCTCCCCCAACCCCGCGCGCGGGCTCTCGGAGGGGCACTGCTCTAGACTGGTCACTTGTAAGCCTGAGCTTTGGGGGCTCGGGGAGCAGCGACCCCTTTCTTGGCAGTTCAAGTATCTAATCTTCTGGTTCCTTTAGAATCGAGGGGTCTGGGCCCTGCCCCCAGAGCAGCCCCGCCCCCACTCCAAATACCGGGTAGATGCCAAGATTGTTGCTCATTGATTAGGGCTAGCGAGGGACGCTCAGCGGTATCAGGATATCATTTGGGGGATCCTGGAGGGATGGAAGGAGAGTCTCAGGAGGCCACTGCAGGTTTTCCAAGGTAGATCACTACCACTCTGGCTGACTTGAGACCTGGGCTCTCCACCGATAGCCCTCACCTCAATTGTGGGCAATGATTTTGAGAGTCCCAAGGAGGCAGGGGAAAGAAATAGACTCGAATCTGACCGTGTTTGACTGTAGGCGACTTGGAGACCTGTAGCTTACAGAGAGGAAGATTTGAGGTTAATTTTCTCTAGATACATTTTCAGGGCACAAACATACCCTAGAGAAGGCAAGTCCATTCTGGTTCCTGCATAAATAACCTTTGGCACTCTATCTTGGTTCTGGACCAAAACTGGGTGACAGGTGTGAATTTTTCCTCCCTGGTAGGAGGCCCTTTTCCAAGAGGATGAATCTCAGCACCCCTGTGAAGTGATGAGGGCTGGGTGAGGGGTCTCCTGATCCCTTGTCTTCCTGTGAAGACAAAGCTTGTCTATGGTGGGACAGTGCCAAGAGGCTAGACCCTCCCCCCATTCCTTGTGTCTGTGCTTGGGACAACTTAGAGTCGTTAAAAAAAAAAAAAAAAAAAACAGAAAAAAACGACCCTCCTGAGGGTTGGAGAGATGACTCAGTCTGTAAGGTGCAAATATAACAGCCAGAGATTAGTTCCCAGAGCCTTGTGAAAATGGCCTCAGGTGTGGCGACACACACTTGCAATCCCAGCTCTGGGAAGGTGGATCCCTCTGGGCTCTTCCAAGTTCCATGCTGAGTGAGAAGTCCTGTGTCCAAAAGGAAACAAACAAAGAAACAAAAAAGCCCTATGTGGATAACATCTGAGATTTACATCTGGCCCCTCGTGCACGTCTCACTTGAACCTGCGTACACGCATACACATGCTCAAAAGGAAGGGGGAGGAAGGTTGATAAGATAGCTCAGCCGGTAAAGCACTGGCCAGGCATGTCTGACCGCCTGAGTTCAATCCCCACAGCCCCGTGAAGGTGGAAGGAGAGAACCAATTCCATAGAGTTGCCCTCTGAGCACTCACACATCGCACACACAATACTACTACTGCTACTAATAATAAACAGTAAAATCTAAGGGCCGATGAAGCTGGCTCAGTGGGTACAGTCTGATCCCTGGGACCCATGTGGTGGAAGGAGAGAACTGACTCCCTCAAGTTGTCTACAGCTGAGGAGGTGGCATGGTGGGGACCCTTGACTGGCTGGTTCTTTCCTGTAGATGTCATGGCAACACTAGAGTCCCCTGTCTGAATTGTAGTTTAGGGTGCTAAACTACATGGCTGCTACTCCAGATGGCTCTGAGCTTCCATATCCTATGTATGTATATATGTGTGTATGTATGCAGGTGTGCATGCATGCATAAATCATGGAGTATGTGTGGTAGCTGGAGGACAATTTATAGGAGTTGGTTCCTTATCTAACCTATCAATGTAGATTACAGGTATGGAACTCAGGTCTTTTGGTTTTTTTTTTTTTTTTTTTTGGTTTTTCAAGACAGAGTTTATCTGTATAACAGGTCTGGCTGTCCTGGACTCTATGCTTTGTAGACCAGGCTGGCCTCGAACTCACAGAGATCCGCCTGCCTCTGCCTCCCAAGTGCTGGGATTAAAGGCGTGCGCCACCACACCCAGCCAAACTCAGGTCTTTAGGCCTTGGCATCAAGCACCTGTACCCAATGAGCCATCTTGCCACCCGGCTCATCTCTGTCTTTAGTTAGTCCCATTACTTCTTATACTTCTCCTTCCGTCTGTTCCCTCCTGAATCCCATGGTATTTTTTAAAAATTTCCTACCATTGTTATACCAAGTGCTGGAGTGATGGGTACAAAGAAATAGAGCCCAAGGCCTCCTGCTCCCTGGGGGGGGGACAGGCCAGGCAGCAGACAGCTGTTGTGCAGGCCCTGAGCAGAAGGCAAAAAGGCCAGAGCAACTCAAATGCAGAGTTCAGCTACTGTGTGGAAAACAGACTGGGGGAAAAGTTGGGCAGAGTAGTGAACGGTTGTGATCCAAGCACTGGGAAGGCGGGCACAGGCAGACCTCTGGGGCTCTCTGGCTAGTCTCACTGCATCAGGGGGCTCCAGCGGGTCGTAAGTTGGAAGCTTGGGAGAAAGTTCATTTCATAGAATACTAGTTACACAAGCATGCAGTGAGAGATCATGTTTCAAAACATAATGTGAAGCCGGGCGTGGTGGCGCACGCCTTTAATCCCAGCACTTAGGAGGCAGAGGCAGGCGGATCTCTGTGAGTTCGAGGCCAGCCTGGTCTACAAAGCAAGTCCAGGACAGCCAGGGCTGTTACACAGAGAAACCCTGTCTCGAAAAACCAAAAAAAAAAAAAAAAAAAACATAATGTGGAACTAGGCGTG
Organism: Lophiomys imhausi; assembly: GCA_907164525.1. Taxonomy (NCBI): domain Eukaryota; kingdom Metazoa; phylum Chordata; class Mammalia; order Rodentia; family Muridae; genus Lophiomys; species Lophiomys imhausi. Next base: position 459,860 of record CAJQZJ010033880.1, on the reverse strand, counting down.
GTGGTGCATGCCTGTAATTCTAGCCCTGGGGAGGCAGAGGCAGGTGGAACTCTGAGTTCGAGACCAGCCAGGGCCACGAAGTGAATGAGACTCTGCTTTGAGAAAAACAAAAAGTGGAAAAAGTAATTGACGATGTCAATCAACCTTCAGCCTTTGAATGCATCCACATGGGTGAGCACACACACAAGTGCACACCTGTGTATGACACACACATGCACACACAAGCAATCTGGAGGCTCCTGAGGACCAGCATCCAAGGCAGCCTTTACACACACACACATGTGCACACAGTAATAAAACAAAAATTCCTGGCTGGCTTGGGAGGGCTGGGTAGAGTTGGCTCTTCTATAGCAGTGAATGGCAGAACCCATTGGGTGAGGCTGGGCACAGAGATTGGAGATCAGGAAATAGCTAGCTGGTTAGTTGTGGCCAGGCCAGGAAGGCCTTAAATGCCAACCGTGGTGCTCAGCCACGTCGACTGGCGACGACGACGCTCTTGGGAACTGTAAGCACACAGGCTGTGTATTGATGGCCTCTCTCCCCTTTTAGCTTGGAGTCCAAACAAAAGCGATATTTGATTCTCATTAATCATTGAGCAGCCCAGTGCCCAGCCCAGAAGCCATTGTCCTCGATTCTTTGTGAAGAACACAGACCCTGGGCTGTGTCGCTAAGAGAACCTTCCCAACCCGGGCACTTGGCGCCAGCTTCCCATTCCCACAGGAGGCCTGGGTTGCTTTCTGTTTTGACCCTTTCTCCCGCATCTTCAGTTAGAAGCCCACTGTGGTAGCCTGGGGCTTCCGTGTTGACCACCCCCAACCCATTATTCGAGCCGTATTCCTGACAGAACCCAAAGCCTTGAGGTTTGGACCCCATGGTGGTCTTTGTTGAATGCGAAAAGTCAGGTTAAAGGTCACCCAACTCCGTGCAGGATATTTAAAAAATTAATTACATTTACATGTATATGAATACATATGCACATTTATAGGTATATATGTGGGGGGCCCAACTTGCAAGAGTTAGTTACCACTCTCCTTCCACCATGTGAGTCCCATGTGGACTCAGGTTGTCAGGTGTGGAGGCAAGCACCTTTGCATATGCTCTTAAGAACTGCACTTGGGTTGTGTCCTAGTTAGAGTTACTCTTGCTGTGATGAAACACCATAACCAAAGCAACTTGGGAAGAAAGGGTTTAATTGGCTTACACTTCCACATCACTGTTCATCATCAAAGGAAGTCAGGTCAGGAGCTCAAGCAGGACAGGAACCTGGAGGCAGGAGCTGATGCAGAGGCCATGGAGGGGTGCTGTTTACTGGCTTGCTTCCCCTGGATTGCTCAGCCTGCTTTCTTATAGAACCCAGGACCACCAGCCAGGGATGGCTCCACCCACAATGGGCTGGCCCTCCCCCATCATACACTAATTAAGAAAACAGGCTTGCTACAGCCCAGTCTTATGAAGGCTTTTTTTTCAATTGAGGCTCCCTCTTTCTGATGACCCTAGCTTGTGTCAAGTTGCCATAAAACTAGCCAGCACTGACTGCTCCTGTAACTTTTATAAGATACAGGTCACACTGGGTATGGTGGTGTACACCCTTAATCCTAACACTAGGGAGGCAGAGCAGGCAGATCTCTGTTAGTTCAAAGCCAGCCTGGTTTATATAGTGAGTTTTCAGACAGCCAGAGCCACATAGCAAGATCTTCTCTCAAACAAAACAAAGCAAATAAAAACAACTAAACATCTGGCCATCATTGGAAATTATTTTATTGATTTATTTAGTGCAGTGCTGGGGGTGGAACTCAGAACTTTGCAATTGCTAGACAAATGTAGCTTGGAGCCAGGTTCTAAGACCCTCACTGGGGGATTCTAGACAAGAACTCTACCACTGAGCCACACCCCAGCCCCTCACTGTGGGATTCTAGGCAGGTGCTCTACCACCGAGCCACACCCCCAGATCCTCACTGGGGGATTCTAGGAAGGTGCTCTATCACTGAGCCACACCCCAGCCCCTCACTGGGGGATTCTAGGCAGGTGC
>CAJQZJ010033880.1:429988-455459 GCA_907164525.1 Lophiomys imhausi | reverse complement strand
TGTGTGTGTGTGTGTGTGTGTGTGTGTGTGTGTGTGTGTGTGTGTGTATGTATGCGCATGCGTGTATCTGTGCATTGAAGTGGGGAGCAGAGAGACACTTCCCATACCCTCTATTGCTTTCTGGTCTATTACGTTAAGACAGGCTATCGTACTGAATCTGGAGCTCACCTGTCCCTGTTTGGCTGGCAAGCAAGCCCCATTGTCCTGTCTCCATGGCCCGTCTTTTCTCCCTTCTCCACCACCTGCACTGGAGTTGCAGACCGCCGCACAGCTGCCTCCAGTTGCACAGCGAGCACTCTTAGTGAACTGAACCATCTTCCCCGCGCAAGGTTTCAGCTTTTCAGAATTCTTTTAACTGGGGAGATGGTGGCTCAACAGTTAAGAACACTAGCTGCTCTTCCTGAGGAACCAGGTTCGATTCCCAGCACCCGTGTGGTGTGGCAGCTTGAAACCATCGTAACTCCAGATCCAGGGTATATATACCCTTGTCTAGCCTCACATGCCTACATGGAAGCACTCACACATACACAAGAAGTAAAATAAATGCATCTTTTAAGGGGGGGGGGGGGGAGGCAGGTGTGATAGTGAGATCCTGTCTTAAAAACAAACAAAAGGATTCTTCTTATTTGACTAAGGAGATGGTTCAATGGACAAGACACTTGTCACCAAGCCTGACCACTTGAGTTCCATTCTGGAAACCCACGTGGTGGAAGTAGAGAATCTACTTCCCTAAGTTGTTCTCTGGCTTCCATAGGGCCCTCTTCTATATATGGTATTTTCTCATGGCATCCCCAAACACTGGAAGAGAGGAGAGATATGTGCTGTGTCTGAAGAGATGGAAGGACCAGGCTGCTCTCTAAGCCTCCTTCATAAGAGTTTTTATCCCATGCATGAGGGCAGAGCTCCTATGAGTTCATTCCTTCCTGGAAGATCTTGCCTCATAGTGAGTTCAAGGCTAGCCTAGGCTATATGAGATGCTGTCTGAAAAAAACAGTTGCAAAGAGTTAAGGAGGGTCAGGTACCACAGCTCAGTGGTACAGCGTTATTGTGTGCTGGGACACTGTCCCAAATTCCAGCACTGAAAAAAAGATTGTTGTCACAAGTGGTGATCCAAACCTTCAATAAAGGGCCTGGGAGGGACTCTTACCCAAGCCATAGCGTGTGGTACTGTTAGAACGTCAAGCCCCTTTCCCCATTGAGCCATCTTGCCAGAACTATGCAAGATGGTTCTGAGCTGGGCATGGTTGCTCAGCCAGCACTGCATGGAAGTGGGCATGGTGGTGCATGCCTGTATCCAATACTTGGAACTTGGAAGGTGTATGGTGAATTCGAGGCCAGCCTGAGCTATGTAAGACCCTGTCAGTAACGGGGTAGGGGGGTGGGAGAATGGATTTGAGCCAATAACCAGCAGACACTCGGGACTGGAGGTCCAGGTGGAGGTTGCCCTGCCCTGGGGCTTTGGAGAGCTGCCACCTGCCTCACCCCAACCCTTTTCTTGGCTCTTCCTCTGCCCTGGGAGACACAGAAGTGAGAATTCTTGATGGCTTTGCTTTCTGAGGAAGTCAAACCTTAGCCCTGAGGCTGATGAGATCCATCTCCAAAATTAGCAACTCCTCTACCCCACTGCCCCCACCCTGAGAAAACTCTAGAACATCCTCCCCAGCTTACGCTAACTCCCTATGGTCAGAACAGAGAAGGCCCCACCCTGCCCCTGCCCTGTTAGTGTGACATTCCGTGGCCTGCGGAGGGTGACCAGGCCCTTTGCTGCTGGTTCACTCTTTCTCCTGTTCTCTCCTGCACATGAGCTTGTGTGTCTGTGGATACACAGAGACAACTTCAGGTGATAGATAACTCTTCAGGCATCGCCCACCTTGCTTCTTTGAAGCATGGTCTTTCCCTGAGTTTGAGCTCTCCCCTGGTTAGGGAGTCCCAGGAATCCGTCTCCTCAATTTCCTCAATGCTAGAATTACAAATGTGTGCCACCATCCCACCCCACACAACTTTTTTTTTTAATGGAGTCTGAGGATTAAACCTGGGTCCTCATGGTTTACCAACTAAGCCATCTCCCCAGCCCTTTTTTCTATATCCCCCATCCCACCCTCTCTCTTGAGATAGGCCTTGAACTCAATGAGGGTGGCCTTGAACTCCTGGTTCCCATGCCTCCACCTAAGCGCTGGGATGACAGACAGGCATATTTGCCAATACACCCAGTTACACTTTTAGTTTCTGACCTAATATCAGTGAATCCTGCATTTCTGTTGCCTGATTATGTTGTCCGCAAACTGGTGGCTTGGGACCAGGCAGTGTGTTCTCATCTTGGGAAATGACTGCACTGTCCTTCCCAGGCATTCTAGTTTGCTTTCTATGATAAACACCATGACCAAAAAAAAGCAACTGGGTTTTTTTCATATTCTAAGTTACAGTTAGTCCACCATAGAGGGAAGCTAAGACAGGAGCTCAAGGCAGGAACTTAGAGGCTGGAACTGAAGCAAAGGCCACAGAGAAACACAGCTTACTGTCTTGTTCTAGTGGCTTTATTTTCTTTCTTTTTTTAAAATCTTCTTTATTTTTATCTGTATGGGTGTTTTGACTGCATTTATGTTTGTGTACCACAAGCCTGCCTGCTGCTCAAAGGGAGCCAGAAGGCGGCATTGGATCCCCTGGAACTTGAGTTACAGACAGTTGTGAATCATATGTATGTGCTGGGAATTGAACTCAGTTCTCTGGAAGAGCAGCCAGCACTCTTAACTGCTGAATCATCTCTCCAGCCCCACCTCCTCCCCAGTTTGCTTTCTTATAAACCCATTTGCCTAGGCCTACCTACCAACAATGCGGCTGGGCCCTTCTACATCAACCACCAAGAAAACGCCCCACAGGCACACCCACAGGCCAATCTGATGGCGGCAATTCGTTAACTGAGGTTCCTTCTTCCCAAGTTATTCTAGTTGTGTTAAGAAGCTGACAAAAAGCAAGTAACATTGCCGGGTGTGGTGGCACACTCCTTTAATCTCAGCACTCGGGAGACAGAGGCAAATGGGTGGATCTCTGTGAGTTTGAGGCCAGCCTGGTCTACAGAGTGAGTCCAGGACAGCCAGGAACACACAGAGAAACCCTGTCTCAAAACAACAACAACAACAAAAGCAAGTAGCCAGGAGGAATATGGGTATGATGGATGGATGGACTTGGCTCTCTGTAGAGATCTGGATTGTTTACAAGCTGGGTCGTCTCAATGTTTACAAGCTGGGTCATCTCATTAGCTTTTGCTGTGACGAAATAGCAGATAAAGGTGCTTAGAAATGAATAGTTTGCTGTACCTCACAGTCCATCATGACAGGGAAGGCATGGCGGCAGGAACGTGAGACAGCAGGCTACACCACATCCACAATCAGGAAGGAGAGAGAGATGCACGCAGGTGCTCTGGTCTCTTTCTCCTTTTATTCAATTGGGAGCCCCAGCCCATGGGATGGTGCCAACCGCATCCAGGGAGGGTCTTGTCTTTCCACCTCAATTAACCCGATCTAGATATTCCCTCACAGACTTGGGCAGAGGTGTGTTTTCATAGTGATTTAAAATCCAGTTGTGATGGTGTGTGCCTGCTCTCATTGTAGCCTGTTATGCCGTGTTAGGTTGATGTCCCTGGGAGGCCTGCTCTTCTCTGAGGGAAACAGGAGAGGGGGGGTGGAGGGAGAGAAACTGTGGTCTGGATGATATCCAGAGACACCTGCACAGCACCCTCACGCTCCCACTACCCCCACCTCAATTCCTCTGTACTCCTGAGGATGTGGTCCCTCGAAAGTTTGCACAGCTCTTACTGTCTGGGCCACCTGCGCCCTTCCAGTTACCCTGGTGACCTGCAAACACATTATCACCTCTACATTTGAAACAAACCAACCTTGACCTGCCCACCACTTCTTTCCAGCTGGGTCTCCCTGCCCTACGCCTTGAAAGGAACGGAAGTACTGCTGCCTGCGGTTCCTCTCCTCCCTGTATTTCGTGGCCTTTGAGAGGGACCATTGAGTCCTAAGGGAACTAAGCCGCCCTAGTCACATTCCCTGTGACTTGTGACTATGTAGCAGCTCTTTTTTCTTTTTCTTTCTTTTTTCTTTTTTTTTTTTTTTTTTTTTTTTGGTTTTCCAAGACAGGGTTTCTCTGTGTATCCTTGACTGTCCTGGACTCACTTTGCAGACCAGGTTGGCCTTGAACTCACAGAGATCCACCTGCCTCTGCCTCCCGAGTGCTCAGATTAAAGGCATGTGCCACCACGCCTGGCCATTACAGACAGCTGTGAACTGCCATGTGGGTGCTGGGATTTGAATCCTGGTCCTTTGGAAGAACAGCCAGTGCTCTTAACTGGCTCTCCAGCCCCCAGTTTCCAACTCTTAGCCCATCCAACTTGTCAGCCACATCCCCCACACTGATCCGTGTGAAAAGGTCTCCCCGTGGAGACTAAGGTCACCACACCATCCACATTTCCACTTCCTTGTGAGTTGTTTTGTTCCCTTTCCTCATTTGCTTATGTTTTTGGTTGTGAGCCTAGCCTTTAATGGCTGAGCCATCTCTCCAGCCCCCTCATTTGCTTCTTTTTTTGGGGGGGGGGCGTTGAGACAGGGTTTCTCTGTGTAGCCCTGGCTGTCTTGGACTCACTTTGTAGACCAGACTGGCCTTGAACTCACAGAGGTCCACCTGCCTCTGCCTCCCGAGTGCTGGGACTAAAGTCGTGTGAGTGCCACCACGCCCAGAGAAATAACGACTTTTCATAACAAGACTTAAATATATTTATGAAAGCCTGCATCAATATAGCTAGGCATGTTTCCCGACTAGGTCATAACTTAATTATCCCATTTATTCTAATCTAAATTCTGCCACGAGGCTAGTTACTGCTCCTCTTCTTCATGGATCCATCTTCCTTAATGTCCCAGAATCCTCCAGCGCCTGACTCTATACCAGCAACTACTCTTTCTACCAGAACACTTCCTTCCTATTTGCTGCCTCAGCTAGAGGTCAGCTTCTTATTGATAGGTGAAGCTTCCATATGGACAGAAGAGATTCTCTCTAAAGTCTAGTCTTTGGAGAGCTGATCCGTTATTAAACTGTCTCTGTGTTGATGTAGACTGCATTTATAAATCTAATTTAGACCCCTTCCCCCAACAGGGACTCTCACCATGTAGATCTGGCTGGCCTGAAACTCACAGAGCACCTACCTCTCTACTCCCTTCCCTTCAGTGCTGGAATTAACTATGTGGGCCACCCAGCTTTATTTTCTTAGCACAAAAACTCAAAGCAGGAACTGAAACAGAGGCTATGGAGGAGTGCTCATGGAGGACTTACTCCCAATAGCTTGCCCAGCCTATTTTCTTTACACCCAGGACCACCTACAATGGGCTGGGCCCTCTCACATCATCAACTAAGAAAATGTCCCACAGCTTGCCTACAAGTCTTCTATATTGGATGTATTTTCTCAATTGTGGTTCCCTCTTCTCAGATAACTTTATCTCGTGTTAAGTTGCTCCAAAAAAGGACAGTTGACCTATGCCAGCTTGATACACAAACACATCACTATTCAATTATAACCTTTCCTTTTTTTATCCCCAATATATCATATTAATTATATTATTAGAATAGAAATCATAAATAATTTAAAAGTTCCATAATCAGCTGGGCATGGTGGTGCACACCTTTAATCCCAGCAATTGGGAGGCAGAGGCAGGTGGATCTCTGTGAGTTTGAGGCCAGCCTGGTCTACAAAGTGAGTCCAGGTCATCCAGGGCTACACAGAGAAACCTTGTCTCCAAAAACAAAAACAAAAAAGTTCAATAGTCTTTTAAAATTCAAATATTTAGAAGTTCAGTCTCTTTAAAATATCCAAAATCCTTGGGGTTTTTTTTCTTTTTCTGAGTTTCATTCCTTTGACTGAAGCAGGAGTAATGAGCCTAAGTTCAGGGCCAGCCTGGGCTACAGCGTACGTTCAAACCCAAGCAAACGATGTTTCATAACCGTAGTGCAAAGAAGCAAAGTAAGCACATATTAAAGAAATGTATGTTGGATGCGAAAAGAATTTGGAACCGTTTCTCCAAGCTTGAAGGAGACCAGAGATTTGGGGTGGCCCCTAAAGACTTGCTAAGATTACTCTTAGTGTTGGGCGAGAGTGTTGAGTAGCTTCTGGAAAGCAGGTGACTGCTGGGCTGGCTCTATAGTTAGAGGATACATAGGAGGGATGCTCTTCTGAGCTTTATGTAACAGATGTGGTTTTGTGTAAATCACACTTCTGTAAACGCAACCCATTTTTAAATGTACTAACGGAGACTGCTATTTAAAGGCATTTGATGCCTCTCTCCTTTGTAAGGTGAATAAATACTCTCTTCATTTTTGCTCAGTGTCAATTCCTATTTTTCTATGAGGAAAAGTTACAATTACTTTTTCAAAAAATTAAGGTACGCTCATCAGAGTTGAGAGAACCTATGTTCTTCATAAAGACGGCCACTGTCTTTATCTTTCTCACTCTTTCCTTTTGCTTCCCGTCATTCATCCTGGCCTGGGGATATCCAGTATAGCCAGATTTGGGACACCTAAGTACTCTTTGCATATGTAACATACCATATTAGTTAGTTTTGCTTCACTGTGACCAAAACACCAAACAAAAACAACTTATGAGAAAAAGAATACATTTTGAGTCATGGTTTCAAAAGTTTCAGTCCATCATGGTGGAGCCCGTGTTAGTGGCAGTGTGCAGCGGGGCCTCTTCACTTCATGGCTGACAGGGAAGCAGAGTCAGGCTATAGCCGGGGACCTGGCTACAACCCCAAAGGCTTGCCCTTAAGTCCTGCTTGCCTCAGCTGGACCCCCAAAATAGCATCCTCAGCCAATGGGCCACACATTCCAATCAGGAGCCCATGGGGGACATTTCAGATTTAAGTCATAACAGATGTTCCACCTTGTACTTTGAAAAACTGATGAGACCCCAGGAGCCTTTGCTTTCCATTGTAGTATGTGACTGGTGTGGATGTGGCCACAGAACATGACAAGATTGGCTGGTGTGCATATGGGGGGGGGTCAGGGCTGGAGGTTAGGGCTCTGGAATGTCCCTTTCCAGCATATCACCTGCCCTGCTAATACCTTAAATGGGAGTCAGGTTTTCTGGCCACTACCTGATGGGGCATTTTGTTCTGACTTCCTAAATAGTGGCTGCCTGCAGGGAAAGCATACAGCCTCTGTATGCATCACGCTAGGGCAGGTCTGTGTGAGGGCATAACGCAATCCAGGGGCCTGGCATCTGGTATCTGAGCAACCAGTGCAGACTGTTTCCTTGTCTTTCCTTGAAGACAAGAGGTCACCTCGTTTGGAAAATGTTCAGGTTTATGTTGTCTCCCTCGGGTTCTTGTTCTTGGTTGTCTGACAGGTTTGACCTTTTGGCTCTTACTGGATCAAAAATGACTAAACATCTGCTAGTAGGAAAAGTTGGACTCTCTCTTTTCTGTGGTGTGGCGAGGAACCCTGGGTCTGGCCCATACCAAGCAAATGCTCTACGGCTAAACCATGCCCTTCAATCCTCACTGGGGGATTCTAGGCAGGTGCTCTACAGCTGAGCCATGTTCCCAGCCTTAGGAACTTGTATTGAGAGCTGACTCTGTGTGGGTGTGAGTTGGGGTGCCTGTTGTGGAATCAAGATCAAGAGTTAGGGAGGCAGAGGAAGTTTGGGAGGGAGAAGCAGTGGGCCTGGGTATTGCCGGGCTTGCAGCAAGTACTTCCTGCCTCAGTCATGGGACAGACGGTCACTGATGAATCAGCTCTGTGAGAGATGCAGCTGGATCCTGAGTGCTTCCCGTGCCACCCATCTCAGCCCTCTACCTACTTTTGTGCGATTGTTGGTGTGAAGCTACTGTGGGTCCTTATTAGAGGAGAGAGATGCAAAGCTCCCACCAGCTGTGGAAATGGGGTGTGGCAGAGGGCATGAAGAGGGAAGAGAGCAGTTGGGTAACATAGTGGCTTGAGGACAGACACAGCCCAGCCCTGTCCATCTGGAACATTTTCTGCAGAAGCCCAGGCAAGGGATACTGCCAGCAATATGGAAATCTTTATCTCAGGCTGTGCCTTACTTGTCTGCCATTGCCACCAGATCCCTGACATATAACTTTAGGTTTGAATGGTTTATTTTGGCTCACGGATTGAGAAGATACAGACCACTTTGATGGGAAAGCATAGCTGAGCTCACAATGGCAGGAACTTGTAGTCAGAACTCCTCCTCTCACTGCGGACCAGGAAGCAAAGAGATCAGATGGGAAGTGGAAGCTGGTTATAACCTCAGCGTTTGACCCCCAACACCCAGTGACCCACTTCCAGGAAGACCTCATCTCCCGGTGTTCAAACAGATTAGCTTCAGGAAGGAAGATGTTTCTCATCTCTATTGGTCCTTTTTCTGTTATGTAAATTTTAAATATAATATATATATTTATATTATATTTAAGATATAATATTTATATTATATTTAATATATTTAATATATTTATATAAAATATATATTTAGAATATATATATATATAAAATCTAACAAGAGCAACTTAAAGGAGAAAGGATTTATTCTAGTACATTCCATCATGGTGGAAAAGCCAGGGCAGTAGACCGGGAAGGCATGATGGGAGCAGAATCCCAACAGCTCACGTTGTATCCCTAGTCAGAAAGCAGAATATAAATAGGAAATAAGTCTCTGATATTTTTGGTTGTGAGTCTACCCTTTAACAGCTGAGCCATCTCTCCAGCCCGAGCTATAAAGTCTCAAGGCCCGCCCCCACTGGCCCTCTTTCTCCAGAGAGACTCCACCTCCAGAGGGTCCCACAACCTTCCCAAGCAGTGCCACCAGCTGGGGATAAGTGCTTTCATAATAAGCCCTGTGGGGGACATTTTTCACAGCACAATAGACTGTTGTGGGCCCACCAGCAGGAGGACTTCTGGAACATGGTGAGTGCAAAGATGGAGAAATTGCAGTACCTCTTCCAGACAGATGGTGTGATGGCTAACATTGTCACCAGGATCTAGATCACCCATAATTCTGTAAGGGAGTGTCTACATTAGATGAATTGTGGTTGGGGAGACCCATCCTGAATGTGAGTGGCACCTTCCCCTGGGATTATTCAGAAGCATCCTACTTACACACTGACTTTCCATTCATCTGGACTCCTTTTTTTGCCCTGCAAGGATTTCCTGTTAAAAAGAAGCAAGCCTGGAAAACAGAAGAGCAGGAAGGAGGAGGAGAGGAAAAGAAAAACAGAAAAGGAAGTGGAAGGAGGGGAAAGGAAACCAAAAAAAAAAATTAGAAGAAGCACAAATCGTTTTTTTTCTTTTTCTTTTTTCTTTTACATGTATGATGTTTTGCCTGTATGCATGTTTGTGCACCATGTGTGTGCCTGGTGCCTGCAGAGACCAGAAGAGGGCACTGGATCCATGGAACTGGAGTTTTGGACAATTGTGAGCCACCATTGTAGGTGCTGCGATTCAAACCTGGGTCCTTTGGAAGAGCAGTGCAGCCAGGGTCTTGACCACTGAGCCATCTTTCGAACCCCTCTTTTTATTTTTGTGTAATATGAGAATTGAACTGAGGGTCTTCTGCCTACAAAACAGGTACTGTACCAATCAGCCACCCCCTAGACCTCTACCAGGTGATTCTAGGTGGGTACTGTTTTTGGGCTATGACTCCAGCCCCTCACTGGGGGATTCTAGGAGGGTGCTGCACCACTGAGTTACACCCCAGCCCCTCACTGGGGGATTCTAGGCAGGTGCTCTACCACTGAGCCACACCCCAGCCCCTCACTGGGGGATTCTAGGCAGGTGTTCTACCACTGAACCACACCCCCAGCCCCTCACTGGGGGATTCTAGGCAGGTGCTCTACCACTGAGCCACACCCCAGCCCCTCACTGTGGGATTCTAGGCAGGTGCTCTACCACTGAGCCACACCCCCAGCCCCTCACTGGGGGATTCTAGGCAGGTGCTCTACCACTGAGCCACCCCCAGCCCCTCACTGGGGGATTCTAGGCAGGTGCTCTACCACTGAGCCACACCCCAGCCCCTCACTGGGGGATTCTAGGCAGGTGCTCTACCACTGAGTCACACCCCAGCCCCTCACTGTGGGATTCTAGGCAGGTGCTCTACCACTGAGTCACACCCCAGCCCCTTACTGGGGGATTCTAGGCAGGTGCTCTACCACTGAGCCACACCCCGGCCCCTCACTGTGGGATTCTAGGCAGGTGCTCTACCACTGACCCACACCCCCATCCCCTCACTGGGGGATTCTAGGCAGGTGCTCTACCAATGTGCCACACCCCAGCCCATCACTGGGGGATTCTAGGCAGGTGCTCTACCACTGAGCTACAGCACCAGCTCCTTTTTTTTTTTCCATTTCTTCTATTTTTTTTTTCTATTCTGTCCCCCTCTTCCCTGCCCTTTTTTTGGGGGTATTCTTTCTAGCCTCAGCAGTTGGTCTTCCTCTGGCCCCTTGCCTCAGGCCTACATCCCAACCCAGGGCACTCCTGCTATGGAACCTTTGCAAGCTAGCCTGGCCTTGGTAGCCCATAGGCTGAGCTGCAACTCAGAACTGTGTGCATGAATGAATGACAATGCCCTGTCGGTCCATAAGCCAGCCCCCTCCAGTGGCAAAGCCCAAAAAATTCTCATTTGTCATATTCAGGCCGGTCTGCCCAGAGGGAGCCTGTGAACAGAAAGGACAGGAGAGAGTGGAAGAGAACTTGAGAGAAAACCTCCCTTCCTGCAGTGCCTGCTGATAATTGGCTCTCGGGGACCAGCTGGGGACACAAGAGCCAGCTGGGCCAGGAAGTGTTGTACAATGCTGTTCTTTCAGGAGAGCCACTGCTGGCCTTAGGTCCCGTGTGACTCCAGCGGGATAGAGAACAGAGTGTTCTCAAAGGATGTTCTCGAACCTAGACCCCCCTCCAGAGGTGAGACAAAGAGCCCCCAACTTCCACCCCAGCCCTGGGAGCACCCCCTCCCTCTGTTCGCCTGCAGAAGAACCAGATCCAATCTAGTGGTGTGGAGGCACAGGCAGCAATAAGGCCTGGGGACTCTATCCTGTCCTGCTTTAGAAGGTGTGGGGCCATATAGGAGGCAAAACCAGAGCCTACACTCTGAATGTGTGTATGTGTGTTTTGTGTTCGTGTTCATATGTGCATGTGTATGTGTGAAATATAGACGTGCTTGTGTGGGCGTGTCCATGCGGAAGCTAGAGGTCAACTGGAAGTGCTTTCTTTCCTTGATGGCTGTCTATCTTGCTTTTTCTCCAAATAGAGTCTTTCACTGAACCCTGAGCTCCATATAAGAAGTGAGCTCTGGGGGTCTGCCTGACTCTGCTTCTGTGTTGTGCTCCCCAACACAGGGGCTCTGCAGTTATGTGTGGCACATCTGGATTTGATGTGGGTGCTAGGAATTGAACATGGGGTTCATGCTTGCCTGGGAGGGAGATCCTGTCTCAAAACTGGGGGAGAGGGGAGCTGGGGGTACATTCGGTGACTCACTCGCCTAGTATGTGTGAGGACCGGGGGTTCCATCCCCAGCATCACATAAACAAGGCATATGGCAGTGCCTACCTGTCATCCCTCGGGAGGTGGAGGCAGGAGTTTCAGAAGTTCATTCAGAAATTCAAGGTCGGTGCTGCACAGTGATTTCAAGGCCACAGCCTCGGACAAATGAGGTTCTGTCTCAGCAAAACCCAAAACTCGAGAAGATTGAAGCTCAGCCCTGCCTTGTGCCTCAGAGTCCTGAGAAGCTATGTTGGTTAGAGAAGCTGAGCTGTAGCCAAGAACCATGGCGGGGGAGGCGAGAGCTCTGATCCATAGGCACCGTGGTGAATATTGCCAGGAGCGTATCAGGTACTCTGACAACACTGAATGAGCTCCTGTGAGCACATCCATCCCCCACCCCAGCTGCAGAAAATGTGGGGTAACGGTTAGGTCAGGGGAGCCTACAGGTGCCTCAAGTGATTTATGATAGTTAATTAGTGTTTTCATTTTACGCTTATTTATCGTGTGTGCATGTGTGTGTGTGTCAGGAGTAAATACGAAGGTACATGTGTGAAGGTCGGAGATCAAATTTTAGTAGTCATTTGTCTCCTATCGTGCAGGTCTAGTGGATTGATGGCAAGCACATTTAACCCACCGAGCCATCTTGGCTGGCTTGGTAGTTAATGTCTGTTGTCAACTTGGCAGGACCTAGAATCACCAGAGATAAGCCCTTGGGCCTGTCTACGAGGGAGTTTCTGGTTCGAGTTCATTGAGGTGCTCACACTCTAAATGTGTGAGCTGCAATCCTACTGGCCTGAATCAAAAGATGTGAGCTGAGCCCCGGCATCCATCTCTCTGCTTCCTGACTGTGGATGCCATGTGACCAGCCACCTCACACTCCAGCCACCATGCCTTTCCCACCATGATGGACTGTCCCCTCAGACCGTGAGCCATAATCTATCCTTTCTTCCCATGTTGCTTTTTTTTTTTTTTTGAGACAGAGTTTCTCTGTGTAGCCCTGGTTGTCCTGGACTCACTTTGTGAACCAGGCTGGCCTGGAATTCAGGGAGATCAGCCTGCCTCTGTCTCCCTAATGCTAGGATCAAAGGCGTGCGCCACCACACCCAGCTCTGATGTTGCTTTTGTTAAGTATTTTGTCTCAGGAGTGAGAAACATAACTAAAGTATGACTTCTTCCCGAAGCCCAGGGCTAAACCAGGTCCTTCTCAGTTGTGCTGGACCCAGGCTTCGAGGCAGTGACCCCTTAAGTATCACACTAAAGAAAATCACCTCATTTGCAGTAAGTCCCTGCCCTGCACAAGAACTTCCTCTGGGTCTCCAGCACCAGTCACACTGTCCTACCTGTGGTCCTCTCCCATGTAGTGGGGACCTCATCTAGCTTTAACCTGTCAATCTTTCCAACCATCACCCTGAGAAGTGATTGACAGGTAAAGTGATTGATTTGTTTCAGAGTGGTTGGTGGTAGGTGAGTAGCAACTGCAAGAAGAAATCCCCAACAGTCACACAGTTTTTTAGTTTATTCCTTTTGAGGCAATGTCCCATGTAGCTCAGGCTGGCCTTGAGTGTCCCAGGGAGCTGAGGATGGCTCTAAAGAAGAACAAGGGAATCCTCCTGACTCTGCCTCCAAAGTGTTGGTATTATCGATATGCTACCACATACCACTTCATCACCTAATTTTGAAAGGGAAGTTTTAGGGTGCTGGGACGTAGCTCAGTTAGTGGAGCACTTGCCTAGGACTCATGAAGTCCAGGGTCCCAGCACCATTATCAGTCAGTACTGGTGGAGGCAGAAGGATCACTCCTGGCTGTACACCAGTTTTGAAGCCAGCCAGTCCAGGATGTATTTATATATGTTTCAGTGCTTTCAAAGTGAAAGGTTTAAAAAATAATTTACAAAGACAAAATTTAAAACATTTTTTTAGCTGGGTGTCTTGCCGCCCACCTTTAATCCCAGCAATCGGGAGGCAGAGGCAGGTGAATCTCTGAGTTCAAGGCCAGCCTGGTCTACAGAATGAGTTCCAGGACAGCCATTTGGCTACACAGAAAAACCGTTTCTCAAAAAAACAAACAAACAAATCAAAAGACTAAAATACAAGGGACTAAGGACGACTTTTCAGTCAGTTAAGATTTTTATGTGTATCGATGTTTTGTCTGTGTGTATGTCTGTGCATTGTATATGTGTTTGGTATCCACAGAGACAGAAAAGGCCCTTGGAACTAGAGTTACAGATGGTTGTAAGACACCATGTGGGTACTGGGAATTTAAGCTGGGTCCACTGTAAGAGCTACCAGTGTTATTAACTACTGAGCCATCTCTCCAGCTCCAAACAAAACATTTAAAAAAAATGTTATTGCTTCTCTCTTTTTTTTTAAAGATTCATTTATTTATTTTACATATATGAGAGCTCTATCTGCAAGTACCCCTGCATGCCAGAAGAGGGCACCAGATTCCAGTACAGATGGTTGTGAGCCACTATGTGGGTGCTGGGAATTGAACTCTGGACCTCTGGAAGAGCAGACAGGGCTCTTCACCGCTGAGCCATCTCGCCAGCCCCCAAACAAGACATTTTGAGTACATATTCTTACTCCTGGAAAGCTACCCTATTGAAATTAAAAACCTTTGTTAACATGACTGTATGGAGCTAGACATGGTGGTACATGCCCTGTAACCCCATCTACTCTAGGAGGCTGAGGTGGGGGTGGACAGGTCTTCAGTCAATAGCTGTCTGGGGTACCAAGTTCGCCCAAGGCCTGCCTAACCAATTTGGGGGCAAAATGAGGCTTTGCCTCAAAAATCTAAAAGTAGCGCAAGGTGGTAGTGGTGGCGCACGCCTTTAAACCCAGCACCCGGGAGTCAGAGGCAGAGAGGATTATCTGAAAGTAAAGCAAAGAGAGTACAGTCCATCCCACAATGCACAAAGTAAACAAATGTAATAATAATAATAATAATAATAATAATAATAAACTTTTCCAAAAAAACAAACAACAGAGGTTTGGGAGGTAGCTTGGCGGCAGTAAAGAGTGCATGCATACTGTTCTTGCAGAGTACCTGAGTTCAGTTTCCAGCGCCCACATTAGGTGGCTCACAACTCTAGCTCCAACACCCCTAGCCTCCTCCATCACCTGCAATTGTGTGCATGTACCCACAATCAGACACACACATACATAGGATTTTTAAAAATAATAGATCTTTTAAAAAAATTCAACAATAGCCGGGCGGTGGTGGCGCACGCCTTTAATCCCAGCACTTGGGAGGCAGAGGCAGGCGGATCTTTGCGAGTTCGAGGCCAGCCTGGTCTACAAAGCGAGTCCAGGACAGCCAGAGCTGTTAAACAGAGAAACCCTGTCTCGAAAAAACCAAAAAAAAAAAAAAAAAAAAAAAAATTCAACAACAACAAAATATGCTACATGATATGGTACCGTTTAGCATTTTGTGCAGGTTATTCACGTATGTATGTTAAAATTAACAGGAGAGTCGTGTTTTTAGAAAATAACAGGAAAGGAATAATTTCATGTTTTTCTGTGAAATTAAGGAAGGGAAAGGTATTTGCCCTCAAGTTGATAGATGGCCAAGAGTGGATGGAAAGCCTATGGAAGTTTTGATTATTATTTGAGGGAAAAACTTGACACAGCTCTTTTTTTTTTCTTTTTGGTTTTTTTCAAGGCAGGGTTTCTCTGTGTAGTCTTGGCTGTCCTGGACTTGCTTTGTAGACCAGGCTGGCCTTGAACTCACAGAGATCCACCTGCCTCTGCCTCCCAAGTGCTGGGATTAAAGGTGTGCGCCACCATGCCCGGCTATCACCATAGCTCTTATGTGAAGGTCAGGGGACATCTTTGTGGATAATGATCTCCCATTCCATCTTCATGGAGGTCCTGGAAATGGCTGGGAATGGCACTCCAATACACGAAATAAATAAATGTAGTAGTAATAATAAAGAAAAACTTTTTCGAGCAAACAAACAACAGAGCCTTGGGAAGCAGGAAGCTCAGCAGTTGCTGTGCCAACACCTTTACTCACTGAACAACCAATCTCGCCAGCCCCAGGTGGGAAGGCTTAGAAGTGGCAGAGGGGTGGCTGGCTGGTCTCAGGCCACTGTGGCTCCCTGACCTCAGCGTCTCTTCCTCTTGTACTCTGAGGAATAATGTTTCCCTGGGATGAAGAAGCCTTCCTTTGTGTGTGGCCCCTTAATTGCCATGCTGTTGTGCCAAGCCAGCGAGTAGCAGGCGGGTGCAGCAGCTGGGCATAGCCAATGCCAGGCAGCAAAGCCCGCTCCCTTGGGACAGCTGGTCTGGGAGTGCTGCCCACCTCTGCATCCCTCTACCCCAAGCTAGGTACTCAGAGGATCTAGAGGGTCCTGGATGGTCTCTGGGCCCTCAGCAATACCGAGGGTCATTGAAGGAGGGGGGGTGGGGCAGGAAGAGGAAGGGGTGAGAAGTTGGGAGGGTCTTAGTCACTCTCTCAGAGCCTTATTTATTTCATCCCTTCCCCTCCCCCATCTTGTTTTTTGCAGACTGTCAGCGTCAATAAGGCCATTAATACGCAGGAAGTGGCTGTGAAGGAAAAACATGCCAGGAATATCCTTTTGGACTGGATCCTTGGGAGGCTGACCCTGAAAGGGGGTCAGATGGTGGGAACTGAGGTCAGGAGGAGGCTTCTAGCTCAGCAACAGGAAGAGAAACCCTTGCCAGGAACAGGAGCCTGTGATGGAATGGAAGCCACCTCTGCTATAGATAACTACAGACCCAGGGAGTACTCACTTGTCTTGGAGACCCCAGCCTGGTTATGTCTAGTGGTCCTAGGAGGCCATCATGCCCAATGTTTCCTATTTATTTAGTTAGTTAAATTTATTTTGAGACACTCTCATGTACCCCAGGCTGGCCTCAGATTCACTGTGTAGCTGAGGATAACCTTGAACTCCTGACTTCTCGAGTGTGGGGGGGGGGTGTTACAGGCAAGTACCACTATGCTCAGTTCTTACGCAGTTTGGGGTGAAACCCAGGGCTATGTGCATACTAGGCAAATTCTATTTATTGTGTGTATGGGTGTTCTGCTTCTGTTTGTGTCTGTGCACTACATGCTTACAGTGCACATGGTGGCCAGAAGAGGGCATTTGGATCCTCTGGAATTGGAGTTACAGACAGTTGTGAGCTGTTAATGTGGGTGCTGGAAATTGAACCAGAGTCCTAGAAAAGCAGCCAGTGCTCTTAACCACTGAGCCATCTCTCCAGCCTCTGCTTGTTTATTGATGAGTTTCAATGGTGGTGGTTTTAAGATCGGGCCTCATTGTGTCTCTTTCTGAGATTGGCCTCGAAATTGGGATTCTCCTGCCTCAAGATCCCACTGGAATTATAGTTGTGTATCACCAAGCCCATCTCCTACCTTCACTTTAATAGGAAGCAGGAAAGACTCCTGAGCTGGTTCAGCCCGCAAAGGCATGTATGTGCCTTGCTAGTCAAGTCTGAACCCACAGGGTGAGAAGGACCCTCAAGGTTGTCCTCCAACATCCACACATGTGCCACAGCATGCTGTTCCTACACCCACACCAGGCATGGCACACACGTGAACAATGATCATAAGCAAAAGAGAAGAGAAAGGGAGGCAGGCAGTGGTGGTGCACGCCTTTAATCCCAGCACTCGGGAGGCAGAGGCAGGAGGATCTCTGTGAGTTCAAGGCTAGCGTGGTCTGCAGAGCAAGTTCTGGGACAGCCAGGGCTACACAGAGAAGCCCTGTCTCAAAAGCAGAAAAAAAAAAAAAAAAAGAAAAGAAAGAAAGAAAAGAAAAAAGAAAGTGAAAGAGGAAGCCAGATGTTAAAATGTTGGCAGTGTCCCCAAGAGTCCCACCCTTCCTCTGGCTGACCCAGAGACCAGAGGTGGTAAGCCAAAACCAACTCTGGTCCAGGGCCACATGTGCAGATTGCAAAGAGACTTCCCCTCCCAAGACACTTCCGTTTCTGGGGACCATAGTGGCACATGCCTATAATGTCAGCCACTGGGAGGATGAAGCAGGGTGATTGCCATGAGCTGGGGGCCAGCCTGGACTATAGAGTGAGACTATCTCATTAATACCAAGAAATGTTGCGGGGCTGGGGTTGTGGGTCATTCAGACAGTAGAGCACTTGCCTAGCAGAGACACAGAGCCTTCAGACCAGCCCAAGCGTCACACTAACGAGGTAGGGTCCTGCACACTGTCATCCCGGAAGTCTGGAGGTGGAGATGGAGGATCAGGAGCGAACAAACTAACTTCCAGGACAACATGGACTACTTAACTGTTTACCCTGTCCCAAAATGACAGGTGCTGGGGGCCAGTAAGATGTCTCAGCAGGTGGAAAGGAGCTTGCCAGCAAGCCTAATGACCTGAGTTCGATCCTGGAGACCCCATAACAAGTTGCCCTCTGACCTCCACATGTGTACCTCGGCTTATGAGTGCCCACACATGTATATGCACACACATAATAATACATAAATAAGTTAAAATATGATTTTGAGAAAGACAATTCCTTTTTAGGGGAAACTGTTATAAAACAGAGAACATGGTATTTTATACCTTCAGCCTCCCAGGTACCAGGGCAAACATGTAGGACCGTGGGGTCCTAGCAGTGAGTAGTGCCCCCTCCTCCTTTAGTCAGCCTCACCCACCCAGCCCTTGTCTTCCCTGACTCCCCTCACCGTGCATTCTGGGAACTCACCATGAGAAAGGGGCACAGACGTTTTGGTCCGTGGTCAATCGTTTGCCGCTCTCCAGTAACGCCATGCTGTGCTGGAAGTTCTGCCACGTATTCCACAAACTCCTCCGAGACGGACATCCGAACGTGAGTCCCTGGGGCTGCCGGGGAGGCCTGGGGCGCATGCGGGGATGGTGAAGCCCAATGTCCGAACGTGAGTCCCTGGGGCTACAGGGGAGTCCTGGGGCGCATACGGGGATGGTGAAGCCCAAGTTCCACACCTGCTCCCCATTACAGATGCCAGTGAGCAGAGACTGGAATCGAAGCTTTAAAGAAATGTTTTTAGCTTTGTGTGTGTGTCTGTGTGATTGTATGCACACCCTGGATCCCAAGATGGAAGAGAGAACTGATTCCTGAAAACTGTCCACTAATCTTTACATGTGTTTTGTATCATTTTCGTGTGCGCGCACATGCGCGCACACACACACACAAATTAAAAAAAAATGTTTCTGGGATGGAGAGATGACTCAGCGGTTAAGAAGAGCACTGGCTGCTCTTCCAGAGGACCTGGGTTCAAATCCCAGCACCCACATGGCAGTTCACAGCTGTCTGTAATTGCCAGGAGTGGTGGCGCACGCCTGCAATCCCAGCACTCAGGAGCAGAGGCAGGTGGATCTCTGAGTTCAAGGCTAGCCTGGTCTACAAAGTAAGTCCAGGACAGCCAGGGATATACAGAGAAACCTTGTCTTATATTTTTGGTTGTGAGCCTAGCCTTTAACGGCTGAGCCATCTCTCCAGCCCAAGAAACCTTGTCTCAAAAAAACAAAACAAAACAAAGTTTGCTGTCTGCTGCCATACCCCTCATCTTTGATTTCCCATAGGAGGTGGGTGCAACCCTTCTGATGGGTCTCTTCCCCACCCCAGGCTCAGGTAGACCATTCTCTGGCCACCCCTGTCTCCTCTCATGGTTCGTCTCTTCTTTTCTAGGTGCTGAAAGACTCTCTGAGATACAAAAATGAATTAAGTGACATGAGCAGGATGTGGGTGAGTGTGGAGATGTACCCGGGGACCCCCTGCTCTTCATCCCCAGACACGGGCAGACACAGTATGTCCTGCGTCTTGGTTTGGTTTGGTTGAGACAGCATCTTATGGTACCTGAGCTAGCCTCGAACTCACTGTGTAGCCAAGGTTGACCTGGAACTCATGGTCTTCCTGTCTCCCCTTCCTCTTGTGTGCTGGGATTGCAAGTGTGTGTGACCAAGTCCAGTTTATACGAGGTGGAGGGGAGCGAGCACTCTGCCAACTGAATCACATCCCGAGTCCACCCCTTGGTTGTTTAGTTTCTCCCATGAGTCTTAGGAGGTGACCTGAAGATGCCCCCACATGGATTGTCCTGCCCAAGTCCCCAAGAAGCTACAAAGAAGTTCCGGGTCCCCAGAGCCTGTCCCTGACAACAGAATTCCATACCATGGAGTTAGGATCCCTCACAAGGGACTTGCCACTGTACTTGTGCCCTTTGTGGTCACAATACACTGCAGTTTTAATTCTTTGTTTTGGGGCTGGAGAGATGGCTCAGCAGTTAAGAACACTAGCTGTTCTTCCAGAGGACCAGAGTTCAATTCCCACCAACCACATGGCGGCTCACTATCACCTGTAACCCTAGAGATCCAGTGAGCTCTTCTGGCCTCCTCAGACATCCACACATGTAGTGTATAAACCTATATGCACACCAAGCACCTATACATATAATAATAATAAAAGGTAAAAATTTAAAGATTTATTATTTGTTTGAGGTCTTCATATGTAGCCCAGGCTAGCCTAGAACTTGTAATCTTCCTACTTTAACTTCCTCAGTACTGAGATTATTGGCATGGGGGGGTACAGTTGGGGGATGAAGGTGAGAGTATATGTACTTATGTGTGAAGGCCAGTAGTCAGCCACAGGTATTGTTCCTCGGGATCTGTCCACCTTGTTGGTTTCTGGTTTTGGTTTTTTGAGACAGGGACTCTCTATGTAGTCCAGGCTATCCCCTAGAACTCACCATGTAGACCAGGCTGGCCTCAGATTCACTGAGATCATCCCACCTCTGCCTCCCAAGTGCTGGGATTAAAGGCATGCACCACCACACCACACCAAGCCTTCCACCTTGTGTTTTTGAGACAGGAGCTCCCCAGACCTGTGGCTCATTGATTAGGTTAAGCTGGTTGTCCAGTGAGCCCAAGTTCCTCCTGTCTCTTCCTCCTCAGCTCTGGAATTGCAAACAGGCACTGCTGAGGGTGCAGCTCATGCCCTGAGCATAAACTTCACCAACCCAGCCTCTCTGTGTTTTTATCCTGTCCATCTCATCCCTCGCTTTCTTATGGGTTGATTGGTTCTCACTTTGTAACTCAGGCTGGCCCCCAATTGCAGATCCTCCTGCCTCAGCTTCCCCAGTGCTGGGATCACAAATGTACGGGGTCACACCTGGCTTCCTTTATGATGGCTTTTTCTTTGCTTGTTTAGGTTTTTCCGAGACAGGGTTTCTCTGTGTAATAGCCCTGGCTGTCCTAGAGTTCACTGGGTAGACCAGGCTGTCCTTGAAGAGATCCGCCTGCCTCTGCCTCTCGAGTGCTGGGATTAAAGGCGTGCGCCACCACCGCCCGGCTTACAATAGCTTTTTAACAGTTTTTATTTGTATTTGTCTGTGTGAGGGGGTATGGATACAGGCCAGAAGAGGGTGTCACGTTCACTAGAGCTGGGGTTACAGGGGAGTTGTGAGCTGGGAACTGAGCTCAGGTCCTTCACAGGAGCAGTATGTACTCTTGACTGCTGAGCCATGTCTTCAGCCACCTTTTCCAAGATCTTATGCCTTGCAAATATTTTATATCTGTATTAGTGATACCCATGCCATATATTACTTTTTATAATGCCATCGCCTGTCCTTAGAGTTCTGTTTAGCCATCCGGCATTTCGGGTGAGTTTTAATTGTTCTTCATTATTTTCCTTTTGTGCTCTCCCCTCTCCCCACCCCATGCAATTCTTTGAAGTCAGTAACGAAGCCTGGTTCCTCCAGAGAGAGCCTGTGCTGGCCTCCACAGAGATTGATGTCAATTAAGCTCTCTGCTGGAGGTTAATGAATTCTGGGAAGGTCCCCCTGGGTCTTGTCTGCTAGGTCTCCTTCCCAGAAGTGGATTTTTACTTCTTTTCATCCTGGGACTGGGTGGAGAAAATTGAAATTGCCTATCCTTAAGGATTTCCTCCATATTAGAATGGTGGTTGGAGATGAACACCCCTTAAATTTTTATTTTTAGGGTGAATGCGTGTGTGTGTGTGTGTGTGTGTGTGTGTGTGTGTAGGGAGGGATACAAGCATGGTTACCGGAGTCAGGGTTTCACCTCCACTCTGTGGGACCTTGCGCTTATCAGGCTTAGTGGCAAACATCTTTATCCTCCGAGCCATTTGTCTGCCCCATCTTTTAAAATTACATTTATTATGTGTGCTGGGACGGGTGGGGGGACATGAGTGACATAACATTTGTGTAGAAGTCAGAGAACACCTTGCCTGTGGTAGTCAATCCTCTCCTTCCACCATATGGGTTCCAGGGATTAAATTCAGGTTGTCAGACCCGGCAGTGAAAACTCTCACTCACTGAGCAATCAGCCAGCCCAAGAAAAAGATTTAAGCGAAAGCCCTGGCGTAAGAGTGATACAGCTTCCTTTCTTCCTATCCAAAGGGCCACCTGAGTGAGGGGTATGGACAGCTGTGCAGCATCTACCTCAAACTACTGAGAACAAGGATGGAGTATCACACCAAAGTGAGCATCTCCCATTCTCCATGGCCCCCGCTCCCTTGCCCACCTTTCCTTCAAGCCCTCCCCCAGGTCCCCCTCCAGCCCCTCCTTTGTCTTTATTATCACTTTGGGGAGCAACCTGGGACCTCAGAGAGAGGGGGTCCTATGGCCCAACTCTGTGAAGGGAAGTCAACTGGTAAAACAATGGTGGCCAACAACCCCAGGGTGTGATCAGCCTTTTGACCTATGTTCATGGGGTCAGTCTGTTCTTCATTTCACAAATAGGATAACAGCAAACATGCAGTGGGGGTTGTTTCCTGAGAAAAAATGGCAAATATTTACATACATACATAAACACACACACATACATATATGTATGTGCACCATGTGCGTGCAGTACCCAAGGAGTCTAGAAGAGGGCAGAAGATCCTCTGAAAGCAGAGTTACAGACAACTGTGAGCTTCCAAGGAGGTGCTGGGAACTTAACCTGCCTCCTGTGAAAAAGCAGCAAGTGCCGTTAATTACTGAGCCACCAGTCCAGCCCCCCTTGAATTTTTGTTTTGAATTATATGTTTGTTTATATTTCAGGGGGGATGGTGGAGTCAGAGGACAGTTTATGAGAGTCAGTTCTTTCAGGGCTGGAAAGAGGGCTCAGAGGTTAAGAACACAGGCTACTTTTTAAAGAGGAATAGGGTTCAATTCCTAGCACCCACATTGCAATTCACAACCATCTGACTCAGCAGTTCTAGGGCACCCAGTCCCCTCTGCTTACAGTCTGTGGGCACCACGCCTACACATGCTGTACATGTATACATACATGCAGGGAAAACATTCATATAGATAAAAATTAAAATCTTTTAGAAGATGCAAATAATTAGTAAATAGAATATACCCTTTAAAGTGTTGGGGGCAGGGAAATTTATTCATTCTTTCTACCATGGAGCCCCAGGAGCCAAATTGAGGTCGTCAAGTCTCATCAAATCACCTTTACCTGCTGAGCCTCTTCATGGCGACCACCTCTTTTTCCATTTGTCTGTGTTGCAAGTATGATGTATGTAGAGGTGGGGGTGTCCAAGGACGACTTTCAGGAGCCCATTTTCTCCTTCCACCATTTGGGTTTTGGGAACCAGATTAAGTGACAAACATCTCCACCACCAGCCTGTTTGTTTGTTTGTTTCCTTTTAAGGTTTTCTTTAACTTGTTTAGTATGTGTTTGTGAATACAGGTGCTCGTGTGCCTCAAGTATGTGTGCAGGTCAGAGGTCAACTGTTTGGAGTCCTCTCCTCCCACCTTGTTTTGTTTGTTTGTTTGGTTTTGGTTTTTCAAGACAGGGTTTCTCTGTGTAGCCCTGGCTGTCCTGGACTCATTCTGTAGACCACACTGGCCTTGAACTCACAGAGATCCACCTGCCTCTGCCTCCTGAGTGCTGCGACTAAAGGCAAACGCCACCACTGTCTGGTTCTATCACCTTGTTTTTGAGGCATGGTCTCTCTTGTTATTTCTGCCACTTGCTACATACATGTATGAACTTTCTTCCAGCTGATTTTCCTGCGTCCACCTCCCATCTCCCTGTGGCAGTGCTGGGGCCGGAATTACAGAAACATGCCACCCCACCTAGGTGCTTATATATTTGTGTTGTTGTTGAGACAGGGACTTACTATGGAGAAGGTGGGCATGAACTTCAACAGCATACCTCGGCCCCTCAGGTACTGGGATTATAGGTGTGCGCTGCCATGATTTGGAGGTGTTCTTTCCAAGGCTAGCCTGGAATATAATACATAGAAGACACTGTCTCAATAAGCCATACATAAATAAATATATAAATAATGGTTTAGGAGTGATTAAAGCAAAAATAAAGGGAGTCGCCTGACTTAGTGGTGCATGCCTTTAATCCCAGCACTAGGGAGGCAGAGGCAGTAGGATCTCTGTGAGTTCGATGCCAGTCTGATCTACAAAGTGAGTCCAGGAGAGCCAGGGCTACACAGAGAAACCCTGTCTCGAAAAACCAAAATAAAAAGAAGATTGAACCCACCTACCTTTCTATGATCTGTTCCCATGTCCTGTGGTATTTTGGCTACTGCAGCAGCTGAGGCCAGAGGATCACTTCAATCCAGGAGGAGATGTAGCTAAGTGGACAGAGCGCTTACCTAGCGTACATGAAGCCTTGGGTTCCATCCCCAGCACTGCTAAACCTAATATAGTGTGTACACCTGTAAAACTTAGCACTCAGGAGGTGGAGGCAGGAGGATCAAAAGTTCGCAGTTGTCCTTAGCTACATAGTAGATTTCAATTTAGCATGGGCTACACAGGACCCTGCCTCAAAACAAAAACAAACAAACAACAACAAACCACTTTGAATATATGGACCTGTCTCTTCTAGACTCCCATGAGAACCTAATGGCAGCTCTGGCAAAGTGCCAAGTCTGAGGAGATTGACTGGGAGTCAGAGGACCAATGACAAATGAGCGTCTGCTGCCCAGGGATTCCAGATGATTGGCAGGGGAATATTCTCACATGCTGGGTCTCATTGCACCGTGGGAGGATATGCTTAGGAGGTTCTGGAGTTCACGTTACAAGGAAGAAATCTTCAGCTCTGATGATGGATTGTGGATAGTACATGCTCTCTCTTGGGAGCCATGAAGGGGTCTGTGTTCATGAAGTAATGGCCGATCTTGCCTCCCTCAAAAGGGTGTAGTTGACATAAGCCCTGCTGCTACATGCTTGATTAAGGGAGCTTGTGTCCACACTGGTTTCACTGGGCTGTATGGGGCTTTTTTTTTTTTTTTTCCCTGAGATACCAGGGATTGAACCCAGGTCTTTGTACTTGCCAGAGAACCACTTTACCTCTTCGCTGTGCCCTCAAACAAACACTCCACCTAGTGAGTTGCACTCTTAGCCCTCTTCATTCCGTCTTTCTTCACCCAAATTACCTTGCAGAATCCCAGGTTCCCAGGCAACCTTCAGATGAGTGACAGACAGCTGGATGAGGCTGGAGAAAGTGATGTTAACAACTTGTAAGTGGCCATCCTTCTGCTCTAGACCCAGTAGGGAAGTAAGCTTTTGTGATTTGGATTTTGCTCCTGGAAATGGTGAGAGGGCTGGAGGGTAGGAGACAAAGGCCTGGGTGAGGAATAAGTGCCCTGAGTAACTTGTCCTCAGGGCCCTTTACCTCTAGTGCGGTATTCATCTGGAATCCTGCCAAGTTGTATTTCACCATGGCTTCCTTGCCTTAGCATCCACTTCCTAACCTAAAGCCAACCACTGTCATCTCTTTTTCCCCTGTGGAACCTTGAGAGTCTTTAAATAACTTTCATAATATGTGCTTGGGAGGAAGCTAGGGTATATGCATTTGCAGGCAAGTATGCACCTGTGCTCACATGGACACCATCAGTGTGGGGAAGCAGAACAGAGCATGAGGGTAGTGTGAAAACCTGGCTTTGGTGTCTGGGGGTGTGGCTCAGCGGTAGAGCATCTGCCTAGAATCCCCCAGTGAGGGGCTGGGGTGTGGCTCAGTGGTAG
>CAJQZJ010033880.1:391559-429978 GCA_907164525.1 Lophiomys imhausi | reverse complement strand
GGCTGGGGTGTGGCTCAGTGGTAGAGCACCTGCCTAGAATCCCCCAGAGAGGGGTTGGGGTGTGGATTAGTTGTTGAGATCTTAACTAGCATGTATAATGCCTTCAGTTCCATCCCTACTACACAGAAAAATGAAATATACCTGAGGCTGGAGGCATATGCCTGTAGTCCTAGCAGTTTGGAGGCAAAGGCCCAAGGATCTCTACCACTTCCAGGCCAGCCTGAGTTCCATACTATATTCCAGGCATTGTGAGGTACTTTCTTTAAAATCTTACATAGTGAGATACTTCATTAACAATAAACAATAAACCAGGCGGTGGTGGCGTATGCCTTTAATCCCAGCACTCTGGAAGCAGAGGCAGGTGGATCTCTGTGAGTCAAGGCTAGTCTGGTCTACAAAGCAAGTCCAGGACAGGCAGGGCTACACAGAGAAACCCTGTCTTGACAAAACCAAAGTAATAATAATAAGAAATAAATCAATAAACAATTCACAGCTGATCCAAGAAAGGGATGGGTATATTTTGCCCAGCAACAGACCCTTGCTGTGCTCTTAACAAGGCTTAATTTGAGAGCTTCTGATTTGCAGAAGTTCTTATCTTTCTTGCCCTGGTTTAAAATGGGGGATGCTGGGGTGGGCTTGCAAGATGGCTCCGGGGAACAGCCTGATGACCTGAGTTCTATTTCCAGAACCCACATGATGGAAAGAGAGACCCTCCTGCCCAAGGTGACCTTTGACCTTCACACGTGCACATGGGTGCAGGTGTGCACACAAACATACACACACAAAATTAATCTTCCAATTTTTTAACAATGTGAGTGAGCAGGCTTCTGCAGAGCTTGGATAGGTCTCTGATACAGTTCAGAATCTAAATCTTTCGATGCAAATTCCCCACATAAAGCTGTTGTTAATCCTCCCAGCGGGGGGATGGGGGGATTTTTGGCAAGTGCTTTACCACTGAGACATGCTTCCAGCCCCTCATTGTCATATTGCCAAGGTAACTACCCTAAAAATGCCTACAGAATGGTAGGAAACCTAAAAACTTACAGGTTTTTAGGATACTATTAGAATTGGTGCTGTTCAGGTTTCATGGCCCAGAAAGGATAAGGGTGGTGTTTCAGACTTGTAGAACAGTGATTGAGTGTTGGGGTATATACCTGGAATCCCAGAATTTTGGAAGTTCAAAAAGAGGATTGAAGCTGGGAGTGGTGGCACATGCCTTTAATCCCAGCACTCGGTAGGCAAAGGCAGATGGATCTCTGAGTTACAGGACAACGTGGTCTACAGAGTGAGTTCCAAGACAGCCAGGGCTACACAGAGATACCCTGTCTCAAAAAGCCAAAAATAAATAAATAGGTAGGTAAATAGATGGGGGAGGGGGTGGTGGCTGGAAAGAAGGCTCAGGAATTAAGAGTACTGGCTGCTTTTCTAGAGGACCTGGGTTTGATTCTCAGCACCCACATGGAGACTCACAACCATCTATAATTCCGGTTCCAGGGGATCTGACATCCTCTTTGGCGTCCTGAGTGCATTTTATTCATATTATGTGCAGACATACATGCAGGTCAAACACTCTATATGCTCAAAGATAAATAATTGTATAAATAGGTAATAAAAGTAAATACCAAGTATGGGTGAACTTATTTTTATTTAATTTGTATTTGAATTTTCTTTGTTTTATGTGCGTATTTGGAAGAATTTTATATATACCGAGTTGTCTGTGAACTCAAAATGTAGCCTAGATTAACCTTGAATTCCTAACCTTCCTACCTCTGCTCTCTTCCACCCCACCAGACAATGGTGTTACAGTAAGAAGCCACCAAACCCAACCTTCTGTTGTAATGTATTAGTGAGCCTGCACTGATACTTCTTCTGTGAGCTGTATAGAAACAGTGTCCTGTGTTCTAAGCAATCACTTTTCGGCTATGCCACGCCCCCAGCCCCCACTGGGGTTTCTAGGCAGGTGCTTTACCACTGATCCACACCTCAGCCCCTCACTGGGGGATTCTAGGCAGGTGCTCTACCACTGAGCCACACTCTAGCCCCTCACTGGGGGATTCTAGGCAGCTGCTCTACCACTGAGCCACACCCCCAGCTTCTCACTGGGGGATTCTAGACAGGTGCTCTACCACTGAGCCACACCCCAGCCCCTCACTGGTGGATTCTAGGCAGGAGCTCTACCACTGAGTCACACCCCAGCCCCTCACTGGAGGATTCTAGGCAGGTGCTCTACCACTGAGTCACACCCCAGCCCCTCACTGGGGGATTCTAGACAGGAGCTCTACCACTGAGCCACACCCTAGCCCCTCACTGGGGTGTAAAAAACATAATTAAATTACGTTGGTGGGTACCATTTGTAGAAACAAATAGTTAAAGAGTTTAACCAGTATTTATATTATCATTAATTGGTTTGGGGGCTGTTAATCTTTAATTCACTATTATAAATAAATACACACAGAGACTGCATGGAATTTAACAAGCCTTGGCTTGAACTGAGCAATCTTGGCTCATCTAAGCTAGCTCATAATTCTATTACCCAAATATGACTCCATATATACATACGTCCCCTTGGACTGCCATACTCCACGATATGTCGATGTTCCTGGTCATGTAGAATGAGGTTCTTTTTTCTAACCCATGGTGTGTGCCTCCTTCCTGCTGCTCCTGGCTGGAATGCTTTAATTCTTTGTATAAAGCACAAGCTTCCTGTTCTAATCTCAGGAAGTCCCACCTTTCTCTGTCTTTGCCCAATCTCAGACTTCAGCATTTTATTTAACCAATCAGAATCAATGTAAGTAACAGACAGCAAATAGGGCCAATTAACATTTAGAATGCTTAACATTACCCCAACACTGGGGGATTCTAGGCAGGTGCTCTACCACTGAGCCATTTCCCCAGCCCCTCACTGGGGGATTCTAGGCAGGTGCTCTACCACTGAGCCATTTCCCCATCCCCTCACTGGGGGATTCTAGGCAGGTGCTCTACCACTGAGCCACAATCCAGCCCCTCACTGGGGGATTCTAGACAGGTGCTCTACCACTGAGCCACACCCCAGCCCCTCACTAGGGGATTCTAGGCAGGAGCTCTACCACTGAGCCACACCCTAAGCACTTTCTATTACACTCTCAGCTAAAGTCGGTACTTCACTCAGTTGTCCGTCCACCCATCTTACTGAGTTTCCTTTTTCTAAGATGAGATCCAGTAACACTTAGTCATTGTTTCTTCTGAAGATTCCAGCAGCTGTGACAGCTTATCAGACTTCCTTTATTTTTGATGACCTTGACAGGTTTTGTTCTGGTGCTTCTGTGAAAAAACTTTTTAGTGGAATCTTCCTTAATTCAGCTTTTTCTGCTATTTTTCTCATAGTGTAACTGAGATTAAGTGTTTTGAAATAGAAATTAAGTGCTATTTCTGTCCTTTGTCTAATTTTTATTTTTTTTTGCTTTTTTTTTTGGAATTAAGGTCTCTATATGTAGTCCTCGGTGACCTTCAGTTCTCCATTTTCCTATCTCACGATTACTACTTCCTTTTTTTTTTTTTTGGTTTTTCGAGACAAGGTTTCTCTGTGTAGCCCTGGCTGTCCTGGACTCACTTTGTAGACCAGGCTGGCCTTGAACTCGCAAAGATCCGCCTGCCTCTGCCTCCCAAGTGCTGGGATTAAAGGCGTGCGCCACCACCGCCCGGCATGATTACTACTTTCAATAATCATAATTTATACTTGAACTTTGTGATTCCGTCACTCACTCAAAAAGAATTCAAAACAATTAGAGAGTTTGTTGGCACACATTTGTAATCCGAGGCAAAGGCAGGAGGATTGTCACAAATTCAAGACCTGCCTGGACTGTGTAATAAGTTCCAGGACAATCAGGCTTATAGTATGAGAAGGTATCTCAAATAAACAAACATAAACCACATCCCAGTGGCAGGGCTTGTTGATCTTAGTACAAGAAATGCAGAGGCTAGAGGATGCCGTCTATCCAGGAGTTCAAGGACAGCCTGGGTAACAAACTAGATTCTATGTGGGAAAGAGAAAAGAGGGAAGGGGGAGGAAGGGGGGGCGGGAAGGGCAAGGGGACTTAAAATAAAAGCTGGTGCTGCGGGTCTTTCCCTCGGGGTTATCTTCTGACCTGCACACATCTACTATAGCACGTGTGTACCCACGTGCTAAGATAAAATGTACCTTTCAAAATAAAATAAAATGAAAATTGAGTTTTGATTCATAGTTGAAATATTTAGCCTCCCATGGTCTGGGATATGAGAGAACCCCAGAGAAGCAGCTCTTTAGTCAGGGGATTGGCCCTGAGGGAGAGTGCTTGAGCAGTGTCAACAAGCCTTGTCCTAAGGCCTAGGATGAATCTCACCCCTGAGAGAACCCCACTGCAGCTCACTCACCCTCACCAGTCCTGTAGTTTGATTAAGCCACGGGCTTCCCCAGGGATGGAGGCTCCATCCCTCCGGGCCCAGTACAGTGAAGTGGAAGAATGCCGAGGCTGAACATCCTATTGTTCGTGGGGCTTCTTAGTTACCAAACCTCAGAACATCTCAGGCAGGAGTGCCAGGGTGGGTGGGAAGACGGACCCCTCCCTCAGCCATGGTGTGGCTGGCCTGAGTCCTGGTCTCCATGTGAACTCAAGCATGTGTACCGATTTCCTCCAGGTCTTCCCGCTGACACCCTTCAGGGCCACCGAGACCGCTTCATGGAGCAGTTCACAAAGTAAGTGGGTCTAGGGAAGGGAATGACACCCAGTCAAAAAGTCTTATAGGGAGCTAGGGTAAAGTCCCTGCTGCGCAAACATGAGGACCTGAGTTTGTATCCCCAGCTCTCAAGTAAAAGATAGGTTAACAGCGTAGATTAACCATGCCTTTACCTCACCCTTCCCCCCTACACCTCCTGTTTTTTTTTCCTTCCTCCTCCCCTTTGGCTCCTTCCAACCGTATATTCCTTCTTATACTTGGATATAGAAGGGAGAATATACATGTATATATTTAAATCCAGAGCCTATGTAGTAGAGAAAACACGTAAATACTTATCTGTCTGCTTTATTTCACTTAGCTTGATAATGTCCAGTTCCCTGCACATGACATCCTTTTAAAATATTTTATCGCCGGGCGGTGGTGGCGCACGCCTTTAATCCCAGCACTTGGGAGGCAGAGGCAGGCGGATCTCTGTGAGTTCAAGGCCAGCCTGGTCTACAAAGCGAGTCCAGGACAGCCAAGGATATACAGAGAAACCCTGTCTCGAAAAAACCAAAAAAAAAAAAAAAATTATTTTATCAGGAGCCAGGCGGTGGTGGCACACACAACTTTAATCCCAGCACTTGGGAGGCAGAGGCAGGCGGATCTCTGTGGGTTCGAGGCCAGCCTGGTGTACAAAAGCCACTCCAGGATAGCCAGGACTACACAGAGAAACCCTGTCTCGAAAAACCAAAAAAAAAAACCCACAATTTTATCACATTCATTGTGTGTGTGTGCGTATGTGTCTATGCACACACACACATCCCATGAAGCATGTATGAAGGCCAGAGAACAGTTTTCGGGAGTCAGAAGTTCTCTCCTTCTACCTCATTGAGACCCAAGAATCTGATTTGGGTCTCAGGCGTGGTCACAACTTTCTTTATCCACTGAGCCATCTCTCTTCCTCTACAATTTCTTCTTTGTGGCTGAATGAAACCCCTCTCCTGTATGTGGCACACCCCCCTTTATTCCATTCGTCTTTAGATGGACCCCTAACACAATTCCACATCTTTGCTATTGTGAGTGGCACCACAGTGAACGGGGGTGCGCAGGTCTCTCTGCGGTGCTGAATTAGTTTCCTTCAGGCTACACCAAGCTGTGTCACCGACAGACCTCATGGAATTTCTAGTCTTTCGAGGGGCCTCATTCAGAGTTCCACTGTGGCTGTACCACTTAACCCTCCCACCAACAAACAGTGTATCAGGGCTCTTGTTTTCCCATATTGTCACCCCCATGTTTGTTTTCTTGATGATAGCCATTTATGCCTCAGAAAAACCCTCAATGTAGTTTTGTTTGCATTTTCTTGGTAGCTAAAGATATTGAGTCATATTTGTATATGTATATACATATGCATGTGTATGTATAAACTGGTGTCTTAGTCTCATATCTGTCGTGATAGAATGCCCTGACATATGGCAACTTAAAGGCAAAAGGGTTTATTTGATGTAGAGTTCTAGGTTACAGTCTGTTATTTCTGGGACATGAAGGCAGGAACTTGAGGCGTTTAGCCACACCACATCCAAGAGCAGAGAAAGAAAGAATGCCCGCATGCCCGTTGCTCAGCTAGCTTTCTGTACTCCCAAAAGGTCCAAAGCCAGGGAATGGCGCTGCCCACAGTGGACTAGGTATTCCGTATCAATTAACACAATCAAGACTGTCCCCCCCAGACCAACTTGATATAGACAGCCCCCCGATGAGACTCCTTTTCCAGATGATTCCAGATTGTGTCAAGTTGACATTTCAAACTAACCTTCATGGCTGGCTTTTTGTATCTCGTCTTTTGTGAATTCTTCCTTTGTGAGGCAGCCTCCTTGACTTAGTTTGTTCCCCCCCCTCCCTTTTTTTTTTGGATTTTCGAGACAGGGTTTCTCTGTGTAGCCCTGGCTGTCCTCGATTCACTTTGTAGGCGAGACTGAGGCTGGCCTCTACCTCCCAAGTGCTGGGATTAAAGGCGAGTGCCACCATGGCCAGCTTATTTTCCCCCTTTTTAACTTCTTCATCCTTGACCACTGCTTCTGAATCCCTAGCTGGGGCTTCATCTATTGGTCCTCTCAGGAGCAGCCAAAGGACAAACATGGGGTTGAGCTAACCAGTTGGTTTTCTCATTCCACTGGGGAAGCCTGATGCACACGTCCTATGATGAATGGTTTACTAAATCCTAGGAGACAGGCCCTAGGGGCTGGTTTCCTGGAATGTGAAATTCCAGTAGCTTGCAAAAGTACTGGCATCTATTACTGTTGGCGCCAACCCAGAGAGACGGGGACGTGTGGTCAGCTCATTTTATTTCCTTCTATTTCTACCCCCCCCCCCCCGGCCTATGAAAACATCTCCTGTGAGTAGCTGTTTCATTTTCTCTCCCACACAGGGGCCTCACTGTCCTGGAGTTCAGGGAAAGGTAGTCTTGGGGTCTGATAGGCTGTGATGAGACCCTGGGTCAGGTGGTTTAATGGGTGAAGCGAGCAGACGTTCTGTGCTGTAACCAAAGGCTGCTGCTGGAACCCTGGCTCCTCCTTTATGTCTGCTTTCTTGGTCTTCAATGTTTTTAAAGTAGGAGTTGTAATCTAAACTTTGATCAGAGGCTTGACAAGGCGGAAGTGCCTTCAGGGTCTGGGTGTTTGACTCAGTTCCACAGTTCTGACCTGTGGCACTGCCGAGTAGCCTGGGAGAATGGACGGGAATGGGATAGGATAGAGTAGAGTAGAGAAAGAATAGAATAGAATGGAGAAGAATGGAAGGTAAGGTAGAATAGAGAACTATGGAATGGAGAACAGTGCAGAATATCACTTTTCCAGTTACTGATACAAAATACATGACAAAGCAGCTTGAGGGTTAAGTCCATCTAGTGTGGAAGTTGTTATGGGGGTATCTCAGTTAGGGTTTCTATTGCTGTGAAGAGACATCATGACCACAGCAAGTCTTATAAGGGAAAACATTTAGTTGGGGCTGACTTATGTTTTCATAGTTGGGAACTATGGCAACGTTCAGGCAGACATGGTGCTGGAGGAGCTGAGAGTTCTACATCTTGATCCACAGGCCCCAGGAAGAGAGTGCGAGTCCCTAGGCCTAGTTTGAGCATCTGAGACTCCACCCCCCAAGTGATGTACTTCCTTCAACAAAGCCACACCTACTCCTACAAGGCCACACCTCCTGATAATGCCACTCCTTTTGGATCTATGGGGGTCATTGTTATTCAAAGCACCACATGATGGCAGCAGTTTGAGGGAGTGTTTGCACTTGGGAAGCAGAGAAATGAAAGCTGGTACTCAGTTCACTTTCTTCTTTTTATTTATTTTCATTTATTTTTTTAATTAATTCATTTATTTATTTATGGTTTGGTTTTTTTGAGACAGGGTTTCTCTGTGTAGCCCTAACTGTTCTGGAACTCACTCTGTAGACCAGGCTGGTCTTGAACTCAGGGATCTGCCTGCCTCTAGCTCCTGAGTGCTGGGATTAAAGGCGTGTGCCACTGCCATCCTGGCTTCGCTTTCTCCAGGATCTTAGCCCGTGGGGTGGTACCACCCATACTCACATGCCCAGAGGTTTTATCCCATGGTGATTCTCAATCCTATCAAGTTGACAATAAAGACTAATCATCACGAACAGGACAGCATAGGTCAGGATGGAATACGAGGCTGGAGAGATGGCTCAGTAGTTAAGAGCATTTGTTGCTGTTGCAGAGAACCCGTTTGATTTCCTGCTCCCACATCTGGCGGCTCACAACCTCCTGGAACTCAGCTCTGAAGGAATTCCTTTGCCCTTGTGTCGCCTGCCCTCACATGCCCATACCACCAAGATAGACACACACATATAACTAAAAATAAAAACAAGTCCGGTTATGGTGGATTCAACACATGTTGAATCCTGGCAGAGGAAAAGGCAGGAAAGTCTCTTTGATTTTAAGCCTACCCTGGTTTGCATAGTGAGTTTCAAACCAGCTAGAACTACACAAGGAGACCCTGTCTCAAGAACAGAATTAAATTTTAAATTTTAAAGAAAAAAAAGGAGTAGGATAAAACTAAATTGAATTGTGTAGCCTAGAAGAGAAGAATATTAGTTTTCTTACGGCTCTATTTATTTGGGATTAGGGCTTGGTGTAGACAGGCCATGCCTCTTTGTCGGGTGTCTGAGTGACTCTCACCTGTGCCTAGAACTTTGTGGAGCCCAGCAGAGTGCTTGGACCCTGGCTACTCGAACCTTCTATTCTAACAGGGTGATAAATATGAGGAGGATATGCCTTACTCAGTAAGCTTCCTTCCCTGTGTCTGCAGCTCATTGCCTCAGAACTTTGGAGAAAATCACTTCCCTTTCATTTTTCTCCAAACTATCCCTAGGAAGAGAAATCTGCCAGGAGCCACGTGTAATAACCACAGTCACAAGGAAATGAGTTTGAGGATTTGAGTAGTTTTCTGGGTTTCTCATTCTGTCAAAATGCCTGACAAAAGCAACTTAAGAAAGGAAGGGTTTGTTTAGCTCACAGTTTGAGGGTGCATAGTCCATCATGGCAGGGAAGGCGTGGTGGCAGGAGCTTGGGGCAGCTGATCATGTTACAACCACAGTTGGGAAGCTGCTGCTCTCTTCAGTTTCTCTCCCTACCTTTATTTATTTTGTAGGGCTGTGCCACAGTATGCATGTGTGGATCAGAGGACAACCTGAGGGAATCAGTTCTCTCCTTCCTCCCTGTGGGCCCCAGAGACTGAACTCAAGTTATCAGGCTTAGCAGCAAATGCCTTTACCCTCTGAGCCTTCTCAAAGGGTCCATTTTCTCCTTATTTAGCCCAGAGGGATGGTGCTTCCCAAATTCGTGGGGATGGGGGTTCTTCCTACCTCAGTTAAACCTCTATGGAAACATAGATACACCCAGAAGTATGTCGCCACAGTGATTATAGATCCCATCAAGTTTTCATCAAGATTGGCCATCTCTAAGACTGTCCAGTCTTCAGCAGGATCTATACTATTAGTTACTCCTTTCTCACCACTGGTGACTGAGAACTCATTGTAAAAGACTTCAATCGGTAACATCATTTTTGAAGTTTTGTTTTCATTTATGGGGGGGTTGTTGTTTATGCCATGGCATATGGAGATCAGAGGGCAACTTCATGGAGTTGGTTCTCTCTTTCCACCTTATGTGGGTTCCAGGAATCAAACTAAGGTCACCAGACATTCTTCTTTAGATGGTAAGGTGTCTTTACCCACTGAGCCATCTCCCTGGCCCAATGGCATCATAATTGAATTCTGGCATCATGGAGATCAATCCATCAACAGCTTGTGCCTTTAAAATGGACAGAGGGTGGGAATGGTGGGACTGGCAACCAACCACATCCAGCACCCCTGAAATCTTTCTACACTTCCAGGTTGAAAGATCTGTTCCAGCGCTCCAGCAACCTACAGTACTTCAAGAGGCTCATTCAGATCCCCCAGTTGCCTGAGGTAAGAGTGCCTGTTAGGGGGCTGGAAAGATGGCTCAGCAGTTAAGAGCACTGGCTGCTTGGTCTTCCAGAGGTCCTGAGTTCAATTCCCAGCAACCACATGGTGGCTCACAACCATCTATATTAAGATCTGGTGCCCTCTCCTGGCCTCCTGCAGCCATACAGGCAGACAGAACACTGTATACCTAATAAATAAATAAAATCTAAAAAAAAAAAAGAGTGCCTGTTGGGCTGTGCGTGGCTCCAGGGCCTGTGAGCATCCTTTAAAGCTATGTCTCCCTTCTCCAGAATCCACCCAACTTCCTACGCGCCTCAGCCCTGTCAGAACACATCAGTCCTGTGGTGGTGATCCCAGCAGAGGTGTCATCTCCAGACAGTGAGCCTGTCCTGGAGAAGGATGACCTCATGGACATGGATTCCTCCCAGCAGGTAGAAACCCTTTGGGAGAGGAACTTGGCCCTCCCAGTTGTCTCCAAAACAGACAAAAGGATAGGAGAGGCTCCTAGTTTGGGTGTATCTGCTCCAAATAGGTCTGCTTGGCTTTAATATTTGGATATAGTGTCTCACTGTGTTATTTATTGCTGGTCTCAAACTCCTGGGCTCTGCCTCTGCCTCTAAGATGGGTGTAACTACATGTGCATGCCACAGTGCTTAGCTGGGTTCCTCTTTCTCTTAGCCAAGTAGGAACTTAGACTGATTGCCCTGCACTCGGGCTCCTGGAGTGATCATAGCTAGGACTCAGCCAAATCAAGAAAACAGAGCTTCTTGGCACCAAGCGTGGTGGTACATGCCTCTAATCACAGTACTTGGGAGGTGGAAGCAGGAGGAGAGGATTCTAAGGTCAGCTTCAGCCACATAGCACATTGTGAGACTCTGTCTCAAAACTACAAAGGACTGGAGAGTTGGCTCAGCCATTGAGAGCAATTGTTGTTCTTGCAGAGGACCTGGGTTTGATTCTCAGCATTCACAAGGTGGCTCACAACCATCTTTTCTTGGGGGAGTGGGGGTGGGGGAAGAGTTTGGAACAGGGTTTCTCTGTGTAGCCCTGGCTGTCCTAAAACTAGCTTTGTAAACCAGGCTGGCCTTGAACTCGGAGGTTAGCCTGCCTCTGCCTCCTGAGTGCTGGGATTAAAGGCGTGCACCACCACCACCTGGCCTCACAACCATCTTTAACTCCACCCTCTTCTGACCTCTGTGAGCACCAGACACACACACAATGCACAAACATTCATGCACACAAAACACTCACACATATAAAAATAAATTAATAAATATTTTAAAAGGTTTATTTAAATACAAAGAAAGAAAGGAAGAAAGGAGTCAGGCATGGTAGCACACACTTTAATCCCAGAACTCAGGAGACAGAAACAGGAAGATATTTCTATGAGTTTGAGGCCAGGCTGGTCTGTATAGCAAGTTCCAGGCCAGCCCGAGCTACATAGTGTGCCCCTGCCTCAAACAAAATAAATTGCGTGCCAACCTCCCCTGCACCACTCCACTGCCCAAAGAATTTTCTAGGTCTCTGACTTATTCTTCACCCTTCCCCCACCTTCCTACCAATGACTGCAGAATTTGTTTGACAACAAGTTTGATGACATCTTCGGCAGCTCGTTGAGCAGTGACCCCTTCAATTTCAACAATCAAAATGGTGTGAACAAGGATGAGAAGTAAGTCCATGCTGGGTAGAAGTACATGGTCTAGAAATGAAGTTATGCCTTGCGACAGCTACCCCAAGAGAAAGGAATGCTCTGTGTGTGTGTACATATGTGTGTTTTGTATGTGTAAGTACTTATGTATGTGTAAGTACATATGTATATTTGTGGGGGGTGTGTGTAAGTACCTATATGTGTTTGTATGTGTAAGTACTTATGTGTGTAAGTATATAAGTATATTTGTGTGTGTGTGTGTCAAAGTATGTATGTGTGTTTATGCCAGAAGTCAGACTCAGGTGTCATTCCACAGATACCCTCCACCTCCTTGGTTTGTTTGGTGTCTGACTGTGGGTGTGTATACGATATGTGTATGTGTGTGAATGTATTTGTGTGTATGTGTACAATATATATGTATGTGTGTGTGTTTGTATATATGTGTGTGTGTTTATACGTGTGTGTGTGAGTGGGGGCAGTGGATATATATATATATATATATATATACATGTGTGCACTAGTGCACTTGCCAATGTATGCATGTGTGGAGGCTAGAGGTCAATGTTGGGTATCTTCCCCTATTGCACAACACCTCTGTATATGTGTGTGTGTGCCCACAGAGGCTAGAAGTATGTGCAATTCTTAGTCGCCCAACATAAGTGCTAGGAACTGAACTTGGGTCCTCTGCAAGAACAAGTACTTTTGACCACTGAGCCATCTCTCTAGTATACAACTTCTTTCAGAAACATGTTTTCTTGGATTCGTTTGACTATATGTGTGTGTTATGGGTTGGCGGATGTGCCAAGGTGTACCAAGAACTTTATGGAGCCACCTCTCTCCACGTTTATATGGGTTGCTGGGATCTAACTCAGGTTGCTGGGCTTGGGGGCAAGCGCCTTCACCTACAGAGCCACCTCACCCACACTAAGAATCCTTAATACTGGGGCTTCTTGGAAATAGTTGGGGTTGTACTCAGTGGGACCTCTCACTTAGCATACCTAAGGCCTGAAGTCCAATCTCCCAACTAAGAAAGGAGCCGGGGCTAGAGAAATGACCCAGTAGCTAAGAGCCCTTGCTGCTTAAAGTTCATGTCCCAGCACCCACATTGAGTGACTCACAGCCACCTGAAACTCCCAGGGATCCAACACCCTCTTCTGGCCCCCAAGAGCACCTGTACATATGTGTTACACACTAACAGGCAGAGAAGAGAGTCACATCATAAATTTTAAAAATTGTTTGAGTCTCTTACCCCCTCTCTAAACATAACCCCTGGTGTTCCCGATCAGCAACTGTGAACCTGTGGGTATCAGGGTAAGATACCTGATGTTTAAGGTACAATCTCCCAAGGTATCCATGGGTTGTTGGCTCCAGAATCACTCCCACAGACAGGCGCGGATACAGAATTCAGCCACTGAGCAAGGCTCCTTTATAAGACAGATACTGTTTGCATATAATCCATACACCTCTCTTCCTGTACTCTTTAAATCATCTCTACGTGACTCAGAATGCCTGATATAAAAACTACTACAATGCTCATTTCTGTGGGTTGTTTTTTTTTTCTTTTTTCTATTTTTTTGACAGCCTTAAATTTTGTCCTGGGAGGGAGTTGCTGCATCGTACTGTGGCATTAGTGTTTAAGACGGAGGACAACTTGCAGTAGTCAGTTCTCTGCCTCCACCATGTGGGTCCCAGGGATCTAACAGAGATAGTCAGCCTTCATGGCAAACATCTTTACCCTCTGAGCCTTCTCACTAGCCCCTGTTTTTCTATTGTTCGGGGAAAAACAAGAACAACAGTCAATATAAATGCAATTTTTTTTTCTCCCCAAATATTGTCCATCCCCGCTGGGTTGAAGGCACAGATGAGAAAAGTTGACTCGAAAATTTATTCTTGGGGCTGGAGAGATGGCCCAGCGGTTAAGAGCACTGGCTGTTCTTCTAAAGGACCTGGGTTCAAATCCCAGCACCCACATGGCAGTTCACAACTGTCTAATTGCTGGGTGTGGTGGTGCACTCCTTTAATCCCAGCACTCAGGAGGCAGAGGCAGGCGGATGTCTGTGAGTTCGAGGCCAGCCTGGTCTACAAAGTAATGCCAGAACAGCCAAAGGATACACAGAGAAACCCTGTCTCGAAAAACCAAAAAAAAAAAAAGGTAAAATTTATTCTTATGAAGAATTAGTATTATTCATGGACCTACAGATGTAGCTTCATTTGTAGAGTGACTGCCTACCATTCAGGGACACCCTAGTACCACATAAACCAGGCACAGTAGCATATGTCTATAATTCTAGCACACCAGGGAAAAAGGGATAGAGGAAGAATCTTCTTTGAGTGGATATCTGGTAACTGCCCCAAATTAACACACTCTTTTACCTCCTTTCTCAATCTCTCAATTTATATGCAGGAGAGGGGCAGGGCATAGTGATGCCAAAGCATGTTCTTTTCTTCTCAGGGACCACTTGATTGAACGCCTATACAGAGAGATCAGTGGACTGACAGGACAGCTGGACAATGTAAAGATTGAGGTACATGCTAGGGTCCGTCTGCGCTTGGGTTTCACCAACATGTGGCAAATGTCATGTCTCATGGTATTGGTTGGACCCCATCCTAAAATGGGTTAATTATTGGCATGCCTAGCTGGGCAGTAGTGGTGCACGCCTTTAATCCCAGCACTTGGGAGGTAGAGGCAGGTGGATCTCTGTGAGTTTGAGGCCAACCTGATCTACAAAGTGAGTTCCAGGATAGCCAGGGTGACACAGAGAAACCCTGCATAGTAAAACAAAATGAACAACAAAATCAATATCAATGAATTTGGTCATCTCAAGGTCTCAATTAGAAGTCCTTATGACCAGCAGCTAAGCTGGGTACCAGTGTCCCTATGAGCCATGATTATGGCTTGGGCATTAGACAGTGATGAAAAAGATCAGTTCTTCCATAAGATCCTTGAGAAAGCTTGATTTAAGAGCTGGGGCTGTAGGTCCGTGATAGACCACTTGCCTAAATCCATCAGAAGGGCTGGAAGTGTGATAGAGCGCATTTCTGGAATACCTCAGGAAAGGGTGGAGGATACACTTTAGCCCAAGAGGATCTGCCTAGAATTTACCAATGATGGGCTTAGAGATGTGACTCATTTGTATAGAGCTGGGCCCAGGAAGGGACAGGAGGTATGGCTCATTGGTG
The DNA here is from genome assembly GCA_907164525.1 of Lophiomys imhausi. NCBI lineage: Eukaryota > Metazoa > Chordata > Mammalia > Rodentia > Muridae > Lophiomys > Lophiomys imhausi. The sequence goes on along the minus strand of CAJQZJ010033880.1, from coordinate 414,995 downwards.
GAGGTCTTACCTAGAATTCCCCAGTAAAGGACTTGGGGTCAGGGTGGCTGAGCAGTAGAGCACCTTCCTAGAATCCCCCAGTGAGGGGCTGGGGTGTGGCTCAGTGATAGAGCACCTGCCTAGAATCCCCCAGTGAGGGGCTGGAGTGTGGCTCAGTGATAGAGCACCTGCCTAGAATCCCCCAGTGAGGGGCTGGAGTGTGGCTCAGTGGTAGAGCACCTGCCTAGAATCCCCCAGTGAGGGGCTGGGGTGTGGCTCAGTGGTAGAGCACCTGCCTAGAATCCCCCAGTGAGGGGCTGGGGTGTGGCTAAGTGGTAGAGCACCTGCCTAAAATCCCCCAGTGAGGGGCTGGAGTGTGGCACAGCAATACAGCCACTGGCACCTGAGCAAGACCCTAGGCTTCCTACCTATGGCACCAGAATAAACAAAACAAAGTTTCTTGTCTGTGGTTGGTTGGATCTGTGGGTCAGGAAATACAGAGGTCAACCATAATTGGTCAGTGCTAGCAACAAGATAAGTCATTCTTTTTTCTTTTTTTTTTTTTTTTTGGTTTTTCGAGACAGAGTTTCTCTGTGTATCCTTGGCTGTCCTTGACTCACTTTGTAGACCAGGCTGGCCTCGAACTCACAAAGATCCGCCTGCCTCTGCCTCCCAAGTGCTGGGATTAAAGGCGTGCGCCACCACCGCCCGGCTGAGATAAGTCATTCTTATCCTGGCTGGTGCCCCCATGAGGCAGCCTCACAGTAGTGGGCTCCTCACCCCGGGTCCCCCTCACAGAGCCAGCGGGCCATGCTGCAGCTGAAGGGCCGTGTGAGCGAGCTGGAGGCAGAGCTGGCCGAGCAGCAGCACTTGGGACGGCAGGCCACAGATGACTGCGAGTTCCTGCGCACGGAGCTGGACGAGCTGAAGAGGCAGAGAGAGGACACTGAGAAGGCACAGCGCAGCCTGACTGAGATAGAACGTGAGAGGAGAGGCTGGGGCTGAGGGTGTGGGTGGGAGCAAGGCAAGAGCACAGCTTCTTCCCCGAAGTAAAGTCCAAGATGCTGGCTCTTGTCCTCAGAGGTAGGGACAGGTTTGGTGGCACAGCTGGGCCCATAGCAACCAATGACACATTGATGATAGACTTCCTATCCTGGGAGAGGAGACTTCCTATCCTGGGAGAGGAAACTTCCTAGGAGAGGAAGCAGGACAAAGAGTTAAGGAGGGGGGAAGGGGGGGAGGCGAACCTGAAGCTTAAAGCTCTGCTGACATAGATCCTTTGGTTGTAGGCATCAGTTCACAGAGGAATTCGAACCCGGGGACTGTTTACTTAAAAAAGACAACCTTTATGTCTGTTGTAGTGGTGTTTGCCTATAATTCTAGAACTCGGGAGTCTAAGGCAGCAGGATGACCATAATGCCAGCTTGAGCCACATAGCAAGACCTTGTCTCAAAAAAAACAAAAGAAAACAAATAACATTTAATTAGATAGCTTCTAGATGAATGCACTCTAGAGGTGGAAGCAGGAGGATCAGAGGTTCAAGGCCATGTTGGCTACATAGCCTGGACTATGTGAGACCATGTCATCCATACATTTAAATATTATATATATATTTAAATATATAATATATATGCTTATATTTAAAAAAACAAATATATTTATAAAGATATGTATACTTTTTTCTTAGGGCCCCTCGATTGCTGGAGGGAGGATAGGGATATCCCAATCTGGGCAAGAGGCCTCACTTTGGTCTTTTCTAATGCAGGAAAGGCCCAGGCCAATGAACAGCGGTATAGCAAGCTAAAAGAGAAGTACAGTGAACTGGTTCAAAACCATGCTGACCTGCTGCGGAAGGTAGGAACGTTGACTCCTCTAATCCTCCCACATAACCGACATTACAAGAGAACCAGTGCAAGCCTGGGGGAGGGGGAATTCTCCAAGTTGTACTTCTATTTGCTTATTCTTCCTCTGTGTGTGTGTATCTGTGTATGTGCATGCAGTTGCTTCAGGAGGCCAGAAGAGAGCATTCAAACCTCTGAAGCTGAAGTTACAGGCAGTCGTGAACTGCCTAGTAGGGGTGTTAGGAACCAAACCTGGGTCCTTTGAAAGAGCAGGACATACTCTTAGCCACTGAGTCATCTCCCCAGCTCTTGGGCTCCCTTTTTTTTGGGGGGGGAGGGGTTCATGACAGGGTTTCTCTGTGTAACCCTGGCTGTCCTGGACTGACTTTGTAGACCAGCCTGGCCTTGAACTCACAGAGATCCACCTGCCTCTGCCTCCCGAGTGCTGGGATTAAAGGCATGTGCCACCATTGCCCGGAGTGCTCCCATTTCTTAACCCCAGCCTTTTAAAACTTCTTGAGTTCTGTCTTGTGTGCCCGCCACACATAGAATTACTCCTCATTTGGGCTAGGCATAGTGGGATACACCTATAATCCTATCAGATGGTGGGGAGAAGGGTGGCAAGATCCTGCCTCTAAAAATAAATAGCCATGTATAGTGACATATGACTTAAACCCAACACTCCAGACTAGCCAGGACTAAATTGTAAGTTCGTATCTCAAAAAATAACTCAGTGTACTGTACTGTCTTACACTTGCAATCCCCAAACTTAGGAAGCAGAGGCAAGAGGGAATCTGTGAGTCTGAGGCCAGCTCGGACTACATAGTGAATTCCAGGCCAGCCTGCAAAAATACTATACCAGACAACCCCACCCCTACCCCATCTGTGTTTTTTTTTTTTAAAGATTTATTTATTTTACATGTATGAGGACTCTATCTGCATGTACCCCTACCTGCCAGAAGAGGGCATCATATTCCAGTATAGATGGTTGTGAGCCACCATGTGATTGCTGGGAATTGAACCCAGGTCCTCTGGAAGAGCAGCCAATGCTCTTAACCACTGAGCCAACTCTCCAGCCCCCATCTATGTATTTTTGTAAATACCTGACTGGTCTAACATTTCAAGGTCATGGCTTGGCTCTGGCTTCCCTCTATGTGGGAAAAGCCTTCTCCTGTGTTACTCATAGTCTGTCAGAAATCATTGCTTTTAGAAGGAAGATGTGATTTGAGCCTGGGAGAGATCCCTCAGGACTCTCTTCTCCCCTTTCAGAATGCAGAGGTGACCAAACAGGTATCCGTGGCCAGGCAAGCCCAGGTGGATCTGGAAAGAGAGAAAAAAGAGCTAGCAGACTCCTTTGCGTGTGTAAGTGACCAGGCCCAGCGGAAGGTAAGCAGGAGAGGCACTTGCGGGTGTAGAAGGGAGGTGTCTACCGGAAGGGGGCTTTTACCAGTGTTATGCTGCACTTAAATATTGTGTGTATGAGCATGCACACACATAACAGCATGCCGTCAAGATCAGAAGACAACTTGTGGGTTTAGGTTCTCTTTTCCCACCATGTGGTTCCGGGGAAGCGTACTCAGATCATACAGCTCAGCAGCAAGTACCTTGAGGCACTCGCTCATCTCCTGAACCCCTGGAAACAGGCTTTGGAGGCAGACTTGGATCAGGACTTCATCGTATATTCCGGAGGCGACCCAGAAGAGCCAATGCTGGGGACTGGGGTGTTGTCCAGTTGATAGACTGCCTACCTAGCATGCTCACCTAGCAGGCCCTGGGTTCCATCTTGGGCACCACATAAACCCGGCATGGTGTGCAAGTCTGTAATCCCAGAATTTGGGGGGTGGAGACAAGAGGAATAGACATTCGGGGTCATTCCTGGCTGTATAGCAAGTTCAAGGCCAGCCCGGGCTACTTGAAACCCTGTCTCATGAAAGCAAAGGGGAATCTGGTGTGGTGATGAACGCCTTTAATCCCAGCACCTGGGAGGCAGAGACAGGTGGATATCTGTGAGTTTGACACCAGCCTGGTCTATAAAGTGCATTCTAGGACCGCCAGAGCTACACATAAAAACCCTGCCTTGAAAAAAGAAAGAGGGGAAATAGTTGTAGATAATCAATTATTATTGTATTGTTATTAATTAATATTATTAGTGATGCTAATATAAATTATGATTTATATTAATAATATTATTAAATAATATAAGCGATATCATTTCTATTTTAGTGCTAATTAATATAATTAATATTAATTAATATCAGTATTACTGATGTTAATAAATGTTATTAATGATTAATATATTGATAATTATTAATATTGATAAGTAGCTGTCAGTCATGAATTCTTACTAATGGCTAGTAAACTAATCTTCAAAAATTGCTAATGGAAAAGAAAAGAAAGTTGTTGGTAAGTTCTGGGTTATCAACATCTCCTAGCCTACATGTTATACACACAAGTGTAACTTGGACCCAGTGGAATGTGAAGTATCAATCAATAGCATAGGAAATGTATCCGTGTATGTGTTCCTTCTCCTGATTCCTCAGCTCACAGCACTCCTGTTTCCCCTGTTTCAGACTCAAGAGCAACAGGATGTTCTAGAGAGCCTCAAGCATGAACTGGCCACCAGCAGACAAGAGCTGCAGGTCCTCCACAGCAGCCTGGAAACCTATGCACAGGTGAGCCACTCCCTGCTCCCCTTCCCTCTGGTGCCTCTGCCCTTCCCATGTGCCCGCTGGCCTCAGTCGTAATCTACGAGGGACCGTTTAATTTCCTCAGTTTCTCCCTGTTTCCACATGGTGACATCTGCAGTCAGAAGCGAAGTGGCTGACGAAGATCGCCGAACTGGAGAAGGAACAGGGCAGCTTGGCGACTGTCGCATCTCAGAGAGAGGAAGAAGTAGCGGCCCTCCGAGACCAGCTGGAAAGCACACAGGCCAAACTGGCCAGTGCACAGGCAAGTTCCAGGCGTCAGTGGGACACCGTGGAAGACAGAGATGTGCAGTGAAGATTCAGGGCCATTTGGCCTGCTTGCCAAGGCCTTCTATGGACACAGTTCCTCTTTTTTTTGTATAAGGAGAAAAGCATGTGGGCTGGGGGTGTATGTCATTGAGCATACAGCTTGCCCAGCATGCACCAGGCCAAGTTCAGCCTCCAGACCCCATCAGCCGAGTCTGCTGGCATACACCTGTAATCCCTCCTCTCAGGAAGCAGAGATGAAGAGTAGGAGGAGGAGGAGGAGGATCAGGAGTTCAGTTTATCCTCAGCTCTCTAATACTTAGTTTGAGGCCAGTCTGAGATACGTGAGTCTCTGGCTACCAAATAAAATAATAAAATAAAATAGAGGCTGAAGAGATGGTTCAGATTCTGGGTGCTTGCGGCTTTTCCAGAGGACCCACATTGGGTTCCAAATTATCTCTAGAAATACTCTCACAGACTCGGGCAGAGGCACGCTTTATTAATCTAGGCTTATCTTAATGTAGGCAGCAAAGTTAGTACTCCTCGGGAAGGAATGGGACTTCCACAGATCTCATTAGTGGCCCAGTGAGAGGGCAGGAATCCCACTGTGGGTCCAGGTATATGCTGCTAGGCGTTCATTGTGGGCTTTTTCTAGGAATCCGTGGGCCAGCAGGTAAAGGACCAGAGGAACATCCTCCTGGCAGGGACCAGGAAGGCTGTGGAGCGTGAGATACAGGAGGCGCTGAGCCAGCTCGAGGAGCCTGCTCTCATCAGCTGTGCAGGGTCCACAGGTAATGGTCCAGCTGCCCACCTGCTGGGCCCAGCTGCATGCCCGAGCCCCTGGGGTGTGCCTGTCTCCATCCTAGGTCAGTTAAAGTAGAAGTTCTGTGGGACACTGCTGGAGTCATTGTGACTTAAGGGAGGAAAGGTTCATTTGGCTCACAGTTTCAGAAGGTTTTTTGGGTCCACAGTGAAGAGGAAGGCAGGGAAGAGCAGTTTCACGGCTGTTAGGATGTGGTGGAGGCTGATCACATCATGGCGGACTGGGAAGTGGAGAACAAGACAGGAAATGGGCAGGAAGAACAGATTCCCAAGATCTGCTTCCTTCCAATAGGCTTCGCCTCCAACATTTCCATAGCCTCCCAAAAATAGCACCAAAGCTAGGAAACCAAGCACAGAAACAAGATGCAGAGGCAGGAGGATCTTTGAGAATTCCAGGACAGATAGAGCTATATAGTGAGACCCTGTCTCAATAATAATAATATCATGAGCTTGTAAGAGACACTTAAGATTCAAACTTTATGGTGTGTCATGCCCCTATAGAGAGTAGGACCCTGAGACAATAGTGATGGGAGGATCAGGGCTGGGGACATGGCTCAGTTGGTAGAGTGCTTGCTTGGCATGCACAAAGCCCTGGGTTCTAGTCCTAGTACCAAGTACACTGGATATGACGGCACATGCCTGTTATCCCAACACTTTGGGGGAGGCAGGAGATCAGAAGTTCAAGGCCATCCTTGGCCACATAGTGAGTTCAAGGCCAGCCTGGGTTATGTGAGACCCTGCCTCAAAAGAAAGAAAAACAAATAGATTATATACATCACACCAGAAGCAGCACAGCCAGCAGCCCACCTTCCCATCTCAAAGAAAAGCCTGTGGGGCAGGGACTCTCAGCAGGTCAGCCCGCCCACACAGCCGCTTATATAGAGCAACTAGTGAGAACTGTTGTTCTGACTTCCTGTCTTCCCTCCCCCAGAGCATCTTCTCTCCAAAGTCAAGTCTGTTTCCAGCTGCCTCCAGCAACTAGAAAAGAACCGCAGCCAGTATCTGGCCTGCCCAGAAGGTAAGAGGAACAGAGGACATGGGGTCTGTCACCAGGGGCAACCGGGCCAGGTTCAAATACGTATAAAAGGGGGCTGGAGATATGGCCCAGTGGTTAAGAGTACCACTCTTGGGGAGGGCCAGATTCAGTTCCCCACACCCACCTCACCTCAGGCTGTTCAAAGCTGACTGAAAACTCCAGGCCCAAAGAATTTGATGCCCTCTTCTGGCCTCCCAAGCTTTTTTTTTTTTTTTTTTTTAAGCGCCTGACATTTTACTTACCTTCAGATATCAGTGAACTTCTGTACTCATTAGCCCTGCTCGCCCACTTGACCAGTGACACCATCCTTCAGGGAAGTGCCACCAGCCTCCGGGCCCCACCAGAGCCAGCCGACTGTGAGTACCAGAGTGGAGGGGACATCCCTGAGAGCAAGGAAAACAGGAGGCGCTTGAACATCTGTCTCTCCCGTCTGCAGCTCTGATGGAAGCCTGTAGACAGTTGGGCAGGGAAGCCCTGGCCTATCTGTCCTCCCTAGAGGAAGAAGAAGCCCTGAAGAAGGCTGATAGCACAGCCGTGAGGAGCTGCCTCAGCAAGATCAAGGCCATTGGCGAGGTACCTTTAACAATGTGATTTGCTTTCTTTGTTGTTCGGTTGTCTGAGACCAGGGTCTCGTGTAGCCCAGGCTGGCCTCAATTCCTCTATGTGGCCAAGGATGACCTTGAATTCCTATCTTCTTGTCTCCATCTCCTGGGTTGTTGGGATTTCAGGGTTAGACCACTATGCCTGGTTTATGCAGTGCTGGGGGTGAGGGGACTGGGGGTTCATGCATGCTAGGCAAGCAAGGGTTCTCTACCACCTGAGCCTCGTTCCTGGCCCTGTTTGGGTTTCTGTTTTTGAGATGGACTCTTTTTGAGATCAGACTAGCCTAGAACTTGCCATGTAGCCAAGAATAACCTTGAATGGCTGATCCTCCTACCTCCACCTCCCACGTACTAGGGCTGTAGAAAGCATCATCATCACGCCTAGTAAGAGTATGTTTGTGTGTGTGTATGTCTGTCTGTGCGTATATATGCAAGTGTGTGGACACAATCAGAAGAGGACATCAAATGTCCTCTCTCACTCTCTATTCTTTTGATTCTGGGTCTTTCCCTGAGACGCTCAAGTCTTCTCTGCTAAACTACAAGCCAGCCACCTCCACAGACCCTCCTCTGCCTCTGCCCCACTCAGGCATGTGCCAGGTGCCAGATGCTCTTTATGCCAGCTCTGGGATTCAAACTCCTGACTGTGCAGCAAGCCCTCTTACCCACTGAACCATCTCTCCAGCTCCCAGAAAGTGATTCTCATTCCAAGTATAAACGCTGCTGCAATGCCAGGGAATCCGCTATGCTCCCCCTAGTCCTTTCTGCATATCTGACTCAATTCTAGAAAGAGTGAGGGCTGAGAACAATGGACATCCTTGTTGCATTTTGAGATGGGATCTCACCATTTATAGTTCCCGCTGCCTCAGTCTCTTGCGTGCCGGATTGCCTGTGCCAACACACGCAGCAAGTCTGACCTCAGAAGGACTCTCTAGCGTGTTTAATGCACTGGCCTGCCGAAGCCACCGTGTTGCATCACTGTCCAAAAGAGGGGGATAGTTACCCATCTCTAAGCATTTTTGCTGGCTTGGCAGGTAACACCTAAAACAGACATAGACACCCCCAGAGTATTGTGAGAATGTCTGCCTCCTCCTCCTAAGGTCCAAATGACAAACCAGAGTTCCATTTCACTGAAGTTCATCCTGGGGAACCAATGTGTTTATCGTATTTCCTTACAGAACAGCGTGAAGGCTTACTGACAGGAATGTGGGTGAATCCATAGTAACCTCTGTTGTTATAAAAACCTAAAATACCCCAGTCATTTGATTTTGCCAGTGAAGACTCAGGAGCCAGCTGCTGGAATGAAAACCTGCTAGCTCAGAGAGGCAGAGAAAGTACCCAGTTGATCTTCCCATTCAGCTGAAAACCCTTAGAGTTAAAAGCCCAGAGCTAAAAAGCCCAGAACAACATAGAGGAAGAAGCCTTGAAGGAGAAAACCCAAAGGAAGAACTCCCAACTCCTTCCCTCCCTGCTGTCTTAAATACCCTCAGCTCATTGTCTCTCCTTTCTGTTTAATCCCTGTCAGCTAGTTTCTTGCTCTGCCTTTTGACCTAGGATTAACTTCGTTTAATCCTGTGTGCGGGAAGCTCTTGGATTAAAGATGTATGCTTAGAGCTGAACCACACCATAACCATTGGTTTCTAATTATCAAAAAGTTTTAGGATTAAAGGCTGAGCCATAGCCCAATTAGAAACAGGCTTTTACAGTTTCTTGGGGTTGCCAGTGTGATCAAATATTCTACAAAAATCTGACTGCAAAATCTTCACCCAGCATGGATGATGGCTCCCTGGAGACTATACAGAAGGATCCCCTTTCTCTTGCACCTCCCTGAGACCCTGAGGACCCTGTGCAATTCAGGCAGAGTTGAATCCAATTGGCTGTGGGGGGGGGGAGTGGTTTAACCTTAGGGGACAGGCAACTGACTCTCCATACCCACTCCTGTGAGAGAATGTCAGAAGTCAGCAAGCCCAGCTGTGACAGGCTCTAGAAAGTTAGGGGGGTGGGAGCAGTATGGCTCAAAGGATAGCGCCTTACTATGGTGCACTTCTTCAGTCCATGAGCTATAGTGTGCGTGATTGAGATCCAAAATGACTTTAGGTGAGGCTGGAGACACGGCTCACTGGAAAAAGTACCTAAAACCCATGAGCCCATGATTTCCATCTTCAGAACCCATATTAAAAAGAAAAATGAAACAGAGAAACCCTGTCTCAAAAAAAAAAAAAAAGAAAGAAAGAAAAGAAAAATGAAGCCAGGAGGTGGTGGTGGATGCCTTTAATCCCAGTACTCGGGCGGAGGCAGAGGCAGGTGGATCTCTGAATTTGTGGGTAGCCTGGTCTACAGAGTGATTTCCAGGACAGCCAGGGCTACACAGAGAAACCCTGTCACAAAAACCCAAGAGACAGAAAGAGAAGAAAAAGGCTGAGCATGGTGGTACAGACTTGTAACCCACATGACTGGGCAGTTAGAGGCAGGACTCCAGGGCCCTGTGGCCAGCCAACCTGGCCTACCTGGTGAATTAGCAGCTAGTGAAGAGTCTGTATCTTGGATAAAAGGTAAATTCCTCCGAGGAACCATACCTACAATTGACTTCTGGGCTCCATGCATATGTGTCCATGTACGCCTGCACACATGTGTGACCATCTACGCACATGAGCATGCACACGAAGAATCTGCATTAGGTATTTATGGAAGTACAAAAATACGAGAATTCTGTGCAGAAGAAAACTGAGAGCAGCTGTTTGTGTTTGTGCAATAGAGCTGAAGCAGAGATCTATGTTAACGGTATGATGCCTGGTGCCCACCTGTGATCCCAGGATTTGGGAGGCAGAGGCAGGCAGATCTCTTGAGTTCGAGGTCAGCCTTGTCTACAAAGCGAGGAGCCCAGAACAGCCAGAGAAACCCTGTCTCAGGGGAAAAAGGGGGGGAGGGGCCAGGTGTGTAGAAAGAATTAATTATTTCTTAGTATTTATATTATCATTAATTGGTTGGCAGAGTTAATCCTTAACCCGCCATTATAAATGAACACACAGACACCACATGGATTTTTAACAAGCCTTGGCCCGAATTGTGCAATCTTAGCCCATCTAAGTTAGGTTTTAATTCTATTTCTCAAATATGACCCCATATATACATATGCCCCCCTTGGACTACTATTCTCCATGCTATACTGATGTTCCAGGCCACATAGAATGATCTTCTTTTCTCTAGCCCATGGTGTGTGTCTCCTTTCTGCTCCTGGCTTCTTCCCACCAACCTCTCTGTCTCAGAAGCCCACGCACCTTAGTCCCACCTATCTCTGTCTTTGCCCAATCTCAAGCCTCAGAATTTATTCAACCAATCAGAGGCAATGTAAGTAACAGAGAGCAAGCAGGACCAATCAATTAACATTTAGAATGCTTAGCACCACCCCATCACAGGTGTGATAGCCCACGCTCTTAATCCCAATGCTCAGCTCAGCGGCAGAGGCAGATAAGCAGATGAATTCCGGGCTAACCTGTCTTAAAGACAAAAACCTTTCAGTTAGGAAATACAATTTATACCTGTGACTATGAGGTTAAGGCCTGTATTAGTCTCTTTTCTTGTTGTTGTTACAAATATCTGGAAAAAGCAACTGAAGAAAGGGCTTCTTTTGGCTCACCTATTGAGGCTATGGAGGAGGGGCCCCAGTGGCTGAGCACGAGGCAGCTAGCCACCCTGCCTCTCGTGCCTTATAGAAGGTTCCCATGATAGGGCCAAGAGAAAGCAAAGAGAAGGACCAACTGTCCTTTTAACCTCTGTGACACTGCCCACAGGAATTGCTGCCCAGGGGCCTGGACATCAAGCAGGAAGAACTAGGTGACCTGGTGGACAAGGAGATGGCCGCCACTTCAGCTGCCATCGAAGCTGCCACCACCCGGATAGAGGTGAGAGGGTTCTGTAGGATTTCTCACAGCAACTGGGTGGCTTCCCTGGGACAGTGCTGCACCTTGGGAATGTCTAAGAGTCTCCTGTCAGAAAGGTAGGAAGGAAGGAAGGAAGGTGTGGTGGCACATGCCTTTAATCCCAGCAATCGGGAGGCAGAGGCAGGTGAATCTCTGAGTTCGAGGCCAGCCTGGTCTACATAGTGAGTTCCAGGACAGCCAGGGCTACACGGAGAAACCCTATCTCAAAAAGAATTTTTTTAGAAAAGAAATGAAGAGAAAAAGAACACAAAATCAAAGTCCAAGGTCATTGCATCAATGAGGGGAAGAAAACAAGGTCCTTAGGAAGAAAGATGAACAGTCTCCCCTGAGGTAGGCTATTTTGGTGTCAGACCACCTGGGGTTTGACTTCCAGGCTGCCTGATAATAATTACATGACTTCTGTGAGTTACTTTTCCAGAGCTGGGTTTTAGATCCTATTTCAATAGGACGATCATTGATTCAGTTTCTTTTCTGTTGCTCTACTAAATCATCTTAGCAAAAAGCAACTTAGGAGAGAAGGGTTTATTTTTACTTACAGTTTCAGGATACTGCAGGGAAGTCGCCATGGCAGGAGCTTGAAGCAACCAGTCACATCCCACTCACAATCGAGAGCAGAGAGCATCATGTTCTCTAGCTCCCCTGTGCTGAGTTTGAGTTCTTCACTCTTACACAATTCAGGACTCCCTGCATAGGGAATGGTGCTGCCCACCATTCCCCATGGGCTGCTGGGTCTTCCCACATAAATTAACTTAAGACATCCCTCCCACAGATGTGCGCACAAGCCAATCCAATGTAGACAATCTCTCGTTGAGACTCTTGCTGAGTGAATCTAGGTCGTCTTGTTGACAGTTAAAGCTAGCCGTCACCGTCATAATAATAAAATGCTAGAGGAAGCCTGGTAGGTGTTCAAGAGTTTCTCGGTAGAAGCTGGATGGGGACCATTGGAAAGGACCCATGTGGCTCCTTTGGTAGACTCACGCCCTACTGTGTTGTGAGCACCTGCCTTGTGAATCTGGTAGCAGCTGCCACTGGTATTCAAGTACCACAGGGTTTTTCACGCACATCAGCCTGGGTACCAAGATTAAGACACTCACTGACTCAAAAAACAGTTGGCTCCATCCAGCTGTCTACCATCCTGATGGATGAAAGGTCTGGAGTTTTTCACACTGACAAGGAGAAAAGGGAAAATACCTAGGTTCAGCCTTCTGTGACGTCACATCTTGTTGGATCCAGAGTGGATCAGGGCTGAGGTGGCTGATCAGGTTCAAGATATATTTAGGATCTTGGGGAGGAGGTGTAGATCAGTGGTAGAGTGCTTGAGTAGGGTCCCCCAATGAGGGGATGAGGTCGGGGCGTATCAGAACATCTGCCTAGCATTCAGGAAACCTGAGCTCAATTCCCAGTAATACACACACAAAGGAAAGGAGAGGAGGGGAGAAAGGAGAGGACATAGGAAAGGAAAGGAAAAGAAAGGGGAACAGAAAAAGGAAAGGAAGGGACAGGAAAAGAAAGGGAAAGGAAAAAGGAAAGAAAAGGGGAGAGAAAGGAAAGGAAAGGAAAAACCAGCCATGCTTCTTTTTAACAGGAAATACTCAGTAAATCTCGAGCAGGAGACACGGGAGTCAAGTTGGAGGTGAACGAAAGGTGAGCCTTGTGGTCGCAGTAGGTAAGCAAGGCCCACAGAGAAGTGTCACACACCTGATTTCCTCCAACGCTTCGCCTCAGGGTTCTCCAGCAATCCCAACACCTCTCCTGCCCCTCATTTCTCCTCAAGGTTTTCCTGGCTTAGGAATGAGAAAGCAAGTTGTCCTCTTTCTCCTTAGTGTCCTTGTCACCTGCCCTTTCTTTATCTAGAATCCTTGGTTCCTGTACCAGCCTGATGCAAACCATCAAAGTCCTCGTCGTGGCATCCAAGGATCTCCAGAAGGAGATTGTGGAAAGCGGCAGGGTAAGTAGGGCTGTACTGTTGGCTCCTCCTCCCTCCGTGTGTGCTGCAATCTGGTTTTGCTCAGGGCTCCAACTGTACTCCATCATGGGTGGATCTGCCATTCCTAGGGAAATTCACAGGTATTGTGGGAGACTGAGAGTTCCTGGAGGCTAGCTCTAGGGACAGCTCCCAGAGGCCACACAGAGCCACTGTGGAAACCTGGCTGACACTGCAAGTCTAGGTCTTCAGGGAACAACTGGGCAGATGTCAGGAATAAACCTGGTACTGTCCATCCCTCAGACATTCGAGACTGGTCCCTATAGATTGCCAGACCTGCAGACACTTAACCCTTTCAATAATCCAAATGTTCATAAAGCTAAGGCAAGAAGATCTCAAGTTTGACCTCAGCATGGGCTGCATAGCTGGACTGTCTCTCAAAACTCCCTTCATGAAGTGAGGTTGTAGCTCGGTTGGTAGAGTCCCTGCCTGGCATCTACAGAACCATGGATTCCATCCCAAACTCAGCATAAAACCATGCATGGATTGTCCCCAGCGTTGGGAGCCAGAGGCAAGCAGATATCTGTGAGTTCAAGGCCAGCCTAGTCTATACATAGAGACCTTGTCTCATGAGGGGTTGGAGAGAAGCACTTCCTGGTCTTGGAGGAGTCTGAGTTTAGTTCCCAGCACACATCAGATGGTTCCTAGCTGATTAGCTCCAGCTCCAGAGTATCAGATGCCTCTGTCACCGGGCACCTGCGCTTTCTTACATACACACACACACACACACACACACACAATTAAAAGTTAAAAATAAATCTTTTTTAAAAGCTGGGGATTTGCTTTAATAATTCATTACCCCATGGCCTTAAGGATCCTGTTTTACCTATTTGCATCTTAGTTTTTCTTATCCATAAAGTACAAATAAAGGCACTTAGCACTTGTTAGGCATTCTATAAAATCAGCTGTAAATAGCCCAGCAGGTAAAGGTGCTTGCTGCTTTGCCTACCAAGCTGAGTTCGATCTCCAGGCCACACTTGTATAAGTGGAAGACCCAGTTCCTTCTAAGCTGTCCTCTGACCTTCACACATGCACCATGGCGTGCACATGTCCACCCATACACATATTCATGCAAAATATATCAATAATAAATTTTTGGGGGAACAGATGTCCTTATACTCACAGAGAAGCACTAAGAAAACCAGGAACTTTAATCAGGAAAGGGTGTCTCCTCAGTGGAGGAGATAAGAATCAAATACCTGGATTCCATCTACAAAGCTGGAAGTGGATTTTGTTAATGACCTGGTTAATTTTTTTTTTTTTTTTTTTTTTTGCTATCTGTGGAGGCAGACCTCACTCAAATCCCCCAGAATGGCTATCCCAGACCCTTACCTCCCTAGACCATTACCCATCCTTAGGGAAGATGTCACATGTACTTTATGAGCTGCTGATCTCTATGCTACCTTGTCAGAGGTCATAGGTCTTTTACCTATGGAACCTACCCTTATGGTCACATATACTTTGTAAAAGAGTTTCTATGTTGGCCAGGTGGTGGTGATGTACGCCTTTAATCCCAGCACTTGGGAGGCAGAGGCAGGTGGATCTCTATGAGCTCGAGGCCAGCCTGGTCTACAGAGTGAGTCCAGGACAGCCAGAGCTGTTACACAGAGAAACCCTGTCTTGAAAAACAAACAAACAAACAAAAAAAACAACAACAAAAAAAGACTTTCTATGTAGTCACAACTTAAGCGTTATTGTGCACCTGGAATTGGACTGGTTGTCACCTGGAAACCTTTCCCCAAATTTTACTGTGTTTTAAATATGTTGACTGTGAACCACCTGGCATTAGACTCCCCCAAGTCTGATGCAGGTTGACTAAGTTAGTCTGCACCAGGTTTTCATTCTTACCTTGTAGTTTACTTCCCTGTATGACACTTGCAGGCACTCCCTCAATAAATGTAATTTTTCCCCCCAAAATCTGGGTATAGTGGTACATGCCTATAATCCTAGCACTCGGGAGGCTAAGGCAGCAGGACCAAGAATTGGGGGATAACTTAAGCTATGTAATAAACCCTGTTTAAAAACAGATAATGCAGGCTGGAGAGATGATCCATTGGTTAAGAGCACTGTTGTCCTTGCAGGGGACCAAGGTTCAATTCTCTGCACCTACATGGTAGCTCACAGTCATCTGTAACTCCAGATCCAAGGGATTTGACCCCCCTCTTCCTACCTCTGCACACATGTGGTGCATGTACACGCAGGCAAAAAAACTCATATGTGAAATCTGTTTTAAAATTAAAATAAGGCCAGACAGTGGTGGCACACATCTTTAATCCTAGCTCTCAGGTCACAGAGGCAGGTGGATCTCTGAGTTCATGGCCAACCTGGTCTATAGAGAGAGTTCCAGGATAGCCAGGGCTACACAGAGAAACCCTGTCTCTTAAATAAAATACTAACCAAGTTGTTATATTTTTCCTTCTGTAGGGTACCGCATCCCCCAAAGAATTTTATGCCAAGAACTCTCGGTGGACAGAAGGGCTTATATCCGCCTCCAAAGCTGTTGGCTGGGGAGCTACCATCATGGTGTAAGTTTCTAGCTCCCCACATCCATTCCATTGATCCACCTCTGACAGTTGCTAAGACAGAAAAAAAATATCATTCTCAGCCAAGCATGGTGGTACCTGCCTGTAATTCCAGCACTTGAGGGGCTAAAGCAGAAGGATACAAGTTAGAGGCCAGCTTGGGCTATGCAAGACCCTGTGTAATAATAGAATATAAAGTGCTTCCAGGGTAGATGGTCAATGGAGAGCATTTGCTGAGCTTGAACTTGCCCCTTGGCTCAGCCCCAAGTCAGTCCAAAAAGTGTGTTGGTCTTGGTGTTGGTGTTGGATCTGTCTGTTTTGGTCTGTGTAGCCCTGTGTAGCCTGGAACTCATTGTGTAGACCAGGCTGGCCTTGAACTCACAGAGATCCCCCTGCCTCTCTCTGCCTCCCAATTGCTGGGATCAAAGTCGTGCATCATCATGCTTGCCCCCCCCCCACACCAAATATTTAAAATCTAGAAATACATGATTGGTTTTTAAAAAATGAATAGTGGGGCTGGAAGATGGGTCGGTCATGCAGTCAAGCATGGCAATCACGAGCACCTCAATTCGATTCCTGGCTGTCATTAAAAAGCCACATGTGATGGTATGGATTGCTAATCTCAGTGCTGGGAAGGCAGAGGCAGGAAGATGCCTGGAACTGCACCAATCAGCCTAGGCCTAATCTCCCAGCTCCAAGTCCCATTAAGAGACAGTGATTCGGGGCTGGAAAAATGGCTCAGCAGTTAAGAGCACTGACTGCTCTTCCAAAGGGCCTGGGTTCAAATCCCAGCACCCACATGGCAGTTCATAGCTGTCTGTAATTGCCGGACGTGGTGGTGCATGCCTTTAATCTCAGTACTTGGCAGGCAGAGGCAGGCAGATCTCTGTGAGTTCAAGGCCAGCGTGTTCTACAGAGTGAGTCTAGGACAGTCATAGATACACAGAGAAACCCTGTCTCAAAAAACAAAAAAAGAAAAAGAGACAGTGATTTGGCCAGGCAGAGACAGGCAGACCTCTGTGAGTTCAAGGCCAGCCTAGTATACAGAGTGAGAACTTGTCTCAAGAAACAAAACAAAAAAGATATGGGCCACAGCTCAAAAAACAAGCTGGAGGCAGGCATGATGTATATGACTTCAATCCTAGCACTTGGAAGGCAAAGACAGAAGGAACTCTGTGAGCTTGGAGCTAACTAGGGTTATATAGTGAGACCCTCTCACCAGGAAACAACAAGCAAACAAACTGCGCCTGAGGAAAGACATCTGAGTTGACCCTGTGGCTTCCACATACTTTCTCTCTTACACACACATACCTGTACACACACATACACACACACACACACACAAAGAAAAAGGAAAAAAAAAGTGAGTAGTACTTTGAAAGAGACCCGGGGTCTCCCAACACAGGGTCAGGGCAAGCAGGTTGCCTTTTCTGTCCATCTAGGGACTTGGTGGTGGGCTGGAGATGGGATCATGGTGGGTTTTGCTCTCTGTAACCTCATCCTTCATGTCTCTCCTGGGTTCTCAGAGATGCTGCTGATCTCGTGGTCCAAGGCAAGGGGAAGTTTGAAGAACTGATGGTGTGTTCACATGAGATTGCTGCCAGCACAGCCCAGCTTGTGGCAGCATCCAAGGTAGGACCAGCCACTGCTGGCCACTGCAGCACACTATGAGACCTTGCTGAGTTAGAAAGGACATGAGCCATGGAACTGGCCTCAAGGGCAGGTGATAATACATAGCTCTGCATGTGTATCCTGAATAGAAGTTCTGTCTCTCAAGGTCCCATAGCACCCTGTTTTAAAAGACTGATATATCCCAGGCAGTGGTGGCGCACACCTTTAACCCCAGCACTTGGGAGGCAGAGGCAGGCAGATCTCTGAGTTCAAGGCTAACTTGGTCTACAGAGTGAGTTCCAGGACAGCCAGGGCTACACAGAGAAAATCTGTCTCAAAAAAACAACCGAACAAAAAAGCCTAATATATGCCAGCAAGGAACCCCTCCACTCAGCTCATCATATGCATGCTTTATTGTTCTTGTCACTATTTTAAGGGTCTCAGGTACGCCAGTGTCCAAGTAGCAAGGAGCATTCAGGTGGACCAGGTGACATAGGCCTGTCAGTGCAGCTACTTTGGAAGATGAGAGGGGAGAATTAAAACTTAAAGGCCAGCCTGAGCAACTAACATTTGACTTAGAATAAAATTTTTTTTTTTTTTTTTTTTTGGTTTTTCGAGACAGGGTTTCTCTGAATATCTCTGGCTGTCCTGGACTCGCTTTGTAGACCAGGCTGGCCTCCAACTCACAAAGATCCACCTGCCTCTGCCTCCCAAGTGCTGGGATTAAAGGCGTGCGCCACCACCGCCCGGCTAGAATAAAAATTTTAAAGAGGGCCCAGTGAGGTGGCTCAGACAGGAAAAGGCACTTCCTACCAAATGCCTGATGACCTGTGTTTGATCTCTGGGACCGTGATGGAATGAGACGATCCCACAAGTTGTTTTCTGAGTTCCACATGCACACCACGGCAGGCCCAGCTACACAGAAACACTACATAAATAAAATAATAAAAAGTAAATTAAAATTGCCTGAGGGTCAGTTTGGTGTCAAAGTACTTGCCTCATATCTGCCTTGATAGCACCTGCTATCAAGAGGCAGGAACCATGGGTCAATGAGAGAGCACCTGCCTAGAATCCCCCAGTGAGGGGCTAGGGTGTGACTCAGTGGTAGAGCACCTGCCTAGAATCCCCCAGTGAGGGGCTGGGGTGTGGCTCAGTGGTAGAGAACCTGCCTAGAATCCCCCAGTGAGGGGCTGGGGTGTGGCTCAGTGGTAGATCACCTGCCTAGAATCCCCCAGTGAGGGGTTGGGGATGTGGCTCAGCGGTAGAGCACCTGCCTAGAATCCCCCAGTGAGGGGTTGGGGGGATGGCTCAGCGGTAGAGCACCTGCCTAGAATCCCCCAGTGAGGGGCTGGGGGTGTGGCTCAGTGGTAGAGCACCTGCCTAGAATCCCCCAGTGAGGGGTTGGGGGTGTGGCTCAATGGTAGAGCACCTGCCTAGAATCCCCCAGTGAGGGGCTGGGGGTGTGGCTCAGTGGTAGAGCACCTGCCTAGAATCCCCCAGTGAGGGGCTGGGGGTGTGGCTCAGTGGTAGAGCACCTGCCAAGAATCCCTCAGTGAGGGGCTGGGGTGTGGCTCAATGGTAGAGCACCTGCCTAGAATCCCCCAGTGAGGGGTTGGGGTGTGGCTCAGTGGTAGAGCACCTGCCTAGAATCCCCCAGTGAGGGGTTGGGGATGTGGCTCAATGGTAGAGCACCTGCCTAGAATCCCCCAGTGAGGGGCTGGGGTGTGGCTCAGTGGTGGAGCACCTGCCTAGCAAGCATATGGTCCTGGGTTTCCAAAATGTTGTCACCGACCACCTCTCAAAATCACTGTTGCCTATGGGACCAGCCCCTGACATGTCTAGAGTGGAAGTGACCCCTGGCATATAGGTTGGGTGACCCTACACTCTAGCATGTACAGTTCCCTACACGCATTTTTCCATGTGTAGGAAAAATGTTGGAATTAGTATCCAAAATTGAAATAGTATCTGTTCACCAGGCTTCATGATGGTGTTGCATGCATTTAATCAGAACACTCAAGCAGCAGAGGCAGACAGATATCTGTAGATCCAATCCAGTATATTCAGAGCTACACAGTGAGACCCTGTCTCAAAAAAAAAAAGGTATCAGTTAGCCAAGCAGATTGGCCCACAGCTTTGATCCCTGCACCCAGGAAGCAAAGGCCAGTGACCTCCGTGAGTTCAATACCAGCCTGGTCTACATATTGAGCTCTAGACCACCCAAGGCTACATAGTGAGACATGGTCTCAAGAAAACAAAGTATCTGGTGATGGAACTACTTGGCACAGTCTACAGGTCACCTGACTTGGCCTTTAGATTCCATGTGACCAGTGTCTGCCCCTCCTTTGTCTCTGTGTGTGAAACACTGCCCCTTTTAAGCCTCATGCAAAGCTGTTGACCAAGGTTCCTTCACCAGTGAGCCAGACGTTTACCCCATGAATAATATTTATTCCTTCCATATTTCCTAGGTTTCCAACTTTTTTCCCACACATGGAAGAATGCGTGTAGGGAACTGTGCATGCTAGAATGTAGGGTCACCCAACATATATGCCAGGGGTCACTTCCACTCTAGACATTTCAGGGGCTGGTCCCACAGGCAACAGTGATTTTGAGAGATTGGCTGGTGACAACAATCAGTGTTTGCTAAGCGCTGTCAGGCCAGCTGTTTGGTCCCATCCTTGCCGCTTCTGATGGAGCATGAACATAAATGTCCTTTGTCCCGGCAGGTGAAAGCTGACAAAGACAGCCTCAATCTGTCCCAGCTGCAGCAGGCCTCTCGGGCAGTCAACCAAGCCACAGCCGCTGTGGTGGCCTCAACCATTTCCGGCAAATCTCAAATTGAGGAGACAGGTAGCCTTTCACACTCTGCATCTCTTTCCCTGGGATCTCAATTTAGTTCCTTTTTTTTTTTTTTTAAATTCTATTTCGTCTTTCATTTTTAATGTGTAGTGTGCATGTGTGGGTCCAGAGGTCAAGTCAGGTCTCTTCCATTATTGATTTTCCTCTCTCTCTCTTTTTTTTTTTTGAGGCAAGGTTTCTCTCAGTGTAATAGCCCTGGCCCCCGACACAACTTTTTAAAAGAAAGGATCCGGGCTAGTATTTGGCTCAGAGGATAAAGGTGACTGCTGCCACATGTGATGACCTGAGTTCAATGCGCCGGACCCACATGGTCATTGGAGAGAACCAGTTCCCATGTTTTCCTTTAGCTTCCACATCCACACACATACACACACGCACTCGCACTCACACGCACACACACTCTCACACACATACATGCACACTCACACACACATACACACTCACACACACATACACACTCACACACACATACATGCACACATACAGGCACATAATATTTTTTGTTTGGAGGTTTGTACTTTTTGAGTTTTTTGTATTAATTAGTTTGTTCATTCATTTATTTTAGGCAGACTCTCAGTATACAGTGGCTGGCCTAGAGCTCACAGAGATCTGCCTGCCTCTGCCTCCTGAGTTTTATAATCAAAGGTGTCTACCATCCTGCTTAGCTGTAACAGGGGAAAAAAAGTAACAAATTAGCCCTCACATTCTGTAACCCCAGTGTTTCTTCATTTCTGCCCTCTGGGACCTCATGTGGGTGTTGGTGTTTGAGTGACACATGCGTCTCTGTGAATATAATGCTGAAAGAGAGTTAAAGGGTTTGGGTCACAATTTCAGAGGGCTTAATCCATGGTTCTTAGCCCGTGAGCTCAAGCAAAACGCCTTGGGAATCAGTGTGGGATAAAGTGTGTTCTCATTGTTGCTGACCAGGAGGTAGCTAGAACTAGGGGCTTGGCTATAACCTTAAGGGGCTCATCTCAGGTTGGGGAGATGGCTCACTCCGGAAAGTGGTTGCTACACAAACATGAGGACCTGCCTCAAATCCCCAACATCCACATAAAAAAGCCAGGCATGGTGGCATGTCCATGTAATCTCAATGCTGGGGAGGTGGTGATAGGTCGGTCCTTGGAGCGCACTGGCTGGCCAGCCTACCCAACTTGGTGAGTTCCGGGCTGATGGGAGACCTGTCTCAAAAACCAAGGTGGAAGAAAAATATAAGTAAATTAATAAAAAAGTACGATGGACAGATCCTAAGGACAACACCTGAGGATGACCTTTGGCCTCCATGTGCGAACACACATGCACCCTCATGCACATGAACATACATGACAGCCTCTTGCACACACACTCATATGCTCACAAAGGTAGGCATGTCTCTAGGGACCTACTTCCACCAGCCAGACCCACCCTTCTAAATATTCTATCGTCTCCCAAAAAAGCAGCAACAGCTGGGGAACAAGTGTCCCAAACATGAGCCTGTGGGGACAGTTCAGCTTGCAACCATTATGGTGGCAAAGGGCAGGCCAAGCATTGCAGTGGGGAATTGCCATTGTGTGACAAGCCACAGACATCATTTGACTGGACCTTCCTGTATCCATCCTTGCAGACAGTATGGACTTCTCAAGCATGACACTGACTCAGATCAAGCGCCAGGAGATGGATTCTCAGGTAAGAAAACTATGACTACGTTTACGGTCCGGCTGTCTCCACTGCCTGCACATCAGCCTCAAGTATCCTTCCCACAGGGGTGAAGCCAGAGAGAAAGAGATTAACTTAGGGGACAGTGAACCCAGGTGTGGGCATGTGTGGAATAATCCCAGCACTTGGGAAGCTGAGGCAGGGAAGCTGCTGTGACCTTGAGGACAGTGTGTGCCACATCACAAGAGTCTGTTCCGAACTACAGAAGTGGCTCAGCTTGCTCACAGCAACCTGTAACTCTAGTACTAGGGGACTGACCCCTTGTGGCCTCTGTGAGCATCAGCACTCACTTGCTGATGCCCTACCCATACATACACATAATTAAAAATGGAAAAGAAAAAGAGGAAAAGGCTAAATGTCTCATCGTATGCCTGTAGTCCGGGCATGAGGGAGCTGGAGGAACAAAGGATTCAAGGCCAATCTGTGGTACGTGTGACACTGACACTGTCTCAAAAGAGAATTGAACTTGGATCTGGGCTGTAATGTTACAAGGTTCACCATAGGCTGTGGAGATAGCTCAGCCGGTAGAGTGGATTTGAATAAGCTGTGGAAATGGATGGGGATGATGGAAGGACTCTCAGACACAGAGCAGGTTAACTGTGAAGAAGACAAGTCCCAGAGAAGGGTTCAAAAGAACATTACAGGGCCTGGGTGTCATATGGTCTTAGAGCATCTGCCTAGAATCTGCCAGTGATATTCTGGGGGTGGTTCTGCAGTTGAGCACTTGCCTATCTAGAATCCCCCAGTGAGGGGCTGGGGTGTGGCTCAGTGGTAGAGCCCCTGCCTAGAATCCCCCAATGAGGGGCTGAGGTGTGACTCAGTGGTAGAGCACCTGCCTAGAATCCCCCAGTGAGGGGCTGGGGTGTGGCTCAGTGGTACAGCACCTGCCTAGAATCCCCCAGTGAGATGCTGGGGGTGTGGCTCAGTGGTAGAGCACCTGCCTAGTAGAATCCCCCAGTGAGGGGCTGGGGGTGTGGCTCAGTGGTAGAGTACCTGCCTAGAATCCCCCAGTGAGGGGCTAGGGGTGTGGTTCAATGGTCGGGTACTAGCCTATCATATTGAGGCCCTGGGTCCAATCCCCAGTACTTCAAAAGAGAAAGAGACTGAGAGATACAGAGGAGAGATACAGTGGTGGTAACATAGCTCATTGATATCCCCAGACTTTTAAAAATTAAATTAAATTAAACCAAAGAAATGCAAGACCTCACTCCCTTTTGCAACAGGTTAGAGTGCTGGAGCTAGAAAATGACCTGCAGAAGGAGCGTCAGAAACTAGGAGAGCTTCGGAAGAAACACTACGAGCTAGCTGGTGTTGCAGAGGGCTGGGAAGAAGGTGAGCCCACCTTGGATACTTACTGCTTTTTCTCTCCACTGTCATGATGGGATTTAGAGAGAGAGACAGAGAGAGAGAGAGAGAGACATATTTGTTAAGTGTCAGTACTGTATGTCTATTTTAATGTGCCAAGAAAGAAAGAAAGAAAGAAAGAAAGAAAGAAAGAAAGAAAGAAAGATCCTAACTTGCATCACAATTTTAAAAACATCTTCTTAGATCCCCTTCCTTCCTTCCTTCCTTCCTTCCTTCCTTCCTTCCTTCCTTCCT
>CAJQZJ010033880.1:360257-391549 GCA_907164525.1 Lophiomys imhausi | reverse complement strand
CCTTCCTTCCTTCCTTCCTTCCTTCCTTCCTTCCTTCCTTCCTTCCTTCCTTCCTTCTCTAAAATGTCAGCTGCTTGGACACAGCAGGAACAAGCCTTCCTGTAACAGAGTAGGATCATCTGGCCTGCCACTTCCTCTCCTTTTTTCATTCCTAAATAACCTGTAAGTTATTTAGGACTAAATTAATTCCTGGGGTGTATGGTCATAGAGAATTAAAAGCCTTGTCATTGTCTTTCAAAACCTGAGCATTAACAGGTGTGGTGCATGCCCTTGAGCCTAATGCGTGGCAGATGGAGGCTGGAAGATTGGGAATCTGAGGCTATCCTAGGCTACACAGCCAAGAATCAAGCCCCAAAATATTGAATATTATAAACACCTCCACACTAACCAGTAAACTTTTGTCTCAGTCACTACCTCCCCTCCTGGGTTACAAACCTTGTTGTTTGTTTTGGGTTTGTTGGGTTTTTTTTTCTGATTTTTTATTTTCTGGGTATGGGCACAGTCGTGAGCTATCATGTGCATTCTAGGCCTCCAGCCCGTGTTCTTAATGCTGAGCCACCCCCCCCAACACACATGCACACACAATAATATAATATAATAATAGTAATTTTAAAGGCCACAATGTCCGAAAGATGAACAGGCTTAGGAGGAGAAATGGCATGCAAGAAGATTCAGACCCACCCCTAAGCTGGGTCTCACAGCAGACAGAAAAATTGAAAGTTTGAGGCCAGCTTCATTCCACAAAATGAATTCAATGCCAATCTAGGCAACGTAAGACTTTTTCAAAAGTGGATAGTAAAAAGAGGGCCAGTGGGCCAGAGAAATGGATGGCTCAGCGGTTAAGAGCACTGGCTGCTCTTCCAGAGGACCCAGGATCAATCCTCAGCACCCACAATGGCAGCTCGTGACTGTAACTCCAGTTCCAGGAGACTCCACACCCTCACACAGACATGCATGCAGGCAAAACACTAATGTACATAAAAAACAACAACAACAACAAAAAATGCTGGGCAGTGGTGGCACATGCCTTTAATCCCAGCACTCAGGAGGTAGGGGAGCTAAATCTGAGGACTGTAAAAAGAAACCCTGTCTCGGGGGGAAAAAAAGAAAGAAAAGAAAAAAGGCCTAGGGTTGTGGAGTGCTTGCCTAGAAATCTCGACTTGGGAGCTGGGGCAGGGTTCAGCAGTAGAGCACTTCGCTAGACTATTCTGATGAATCCTGGTTACCTGTCTGATCTCTGAACCTGAGGTGGTTTGTTTTTCGAGACAGGGTTTCTCTATATAGCCGTGGCTGTCCTGGACTCACTCTGTAGACCAGGCTGGCCTTGAACTCACAGACATCCACCTGGCTCTACCTCCCGAGTGCTGGGATTAAAGGCTTGCGCCACTACGCCCGGCAGGACTGGCCCTTGAGAGTTGTCCTCTGTCCCAGCCCAAAAACCCACCATTGCCTACTGCTGTGTGTGGCTTCCTGAATGTCCAAAGTGGTTAGTTCCCATCACACAAGATTGTTGTTGCTTCTAGAATTTGACAAACCCTGGTAACTAAGCATATATCCATCGTCATGATCCCTAGGTGATTCTGGGACATAATTAATTACACCATTGTATGGCAGTCATGAGCTTGAGAGTCTGGAATGCCCACTGTCTGCTGGCATGTTGAGTTCATATATGCATGAGGTTCTGTGTCATATGTTGTGTTTTTGTTTTTAGGGGCAGAAGCATCACCTTCTAGTGTTCAAGAAGCAATACCCGAAAAAGAATAGAGCCAAGCCAACACCCCACACGTCAGAAGGTAAATCCTCCTTACCCTTCTGTTTGTGATGCTCCCCGCCATGGCACACCGGGTCCTTGCAGACATCTCCATTGACAAAAGCTGAAGGCCATCGTGTCCCCTCGATGATAGCACCTATGTCTGGACGAGTTCTTCCCCCATGTCCCTGACATACAGGCAGACCAGGGTCAGCCATGAACAGGCTAAGTCCACAGAAAAACAGCAACATGGTCAACTTATCTTGCTTAATACCCACTTCGTCACTAGTCGTGTCCTTAGAGAGGCTTCTTGTCATTCGGAGTTTGGAGAGGGGACATCTTACACCTGTTCTTTTTTCTTCTCCTCCCCCTCAGTCTTTTGCATTTTGTCATTTGCACAAACTTGTGAGCATCTGAACTCCACTGGATTCCAAACCAGACTGCCGCCTGAGTCCATGGTCAGAAGAACACGAAGGAACAATGCCAAAGCAGCGCCACGCTTTTGTTTGGCAGTTCGACAGATCCCTGCCTGCTTATTGTTAGGTTCCCGTTTGGGTCTTTTGGTTTCCTATTTTGAAAGTTTCACACAGCCAACTTTCCCAAAAAGGGTTCCAACCCCCAGCCCCACCCTGAGCCCTGAGCCTTCTGAGAGGAAGCCTCCCCCCACCCACACACACCATGGTGCGGCTCAGGCTGCGCCCTGGTGCTGCAGCTTGGCTCCCCTGTCAGCCAAGGCCACCCTGCAGGGTGACAGCTCTCCTTGGAAGTCTGAAGCAGAGCTAGTGCCTTTACTTTCTGACCCGGATGACAGTCCGAGGCCTCTGTCCACTTCCAAAAGCCAGGGATCACCAGAGTTTAAAAAAAAAAGATGCAGGGACCCAGCTGTTCAGGGGACAATTTTCTTAGGTGATCCTGTGACCAGACTCACCTCCGATCACATGCTGGAATGGAGCTGGTATGAACAGCATCACGACATCCCCGGAGAGAACTTCCTGTGTCATGTCACTTGGGCCACCTCCTATCAAACCTAGGCAAGGCCCTAAGAAGGACAAAGATAAAGGAACCGGAAGTGGTTCCTTCCTTCTCCAGCTGCCGAACCGGAAGTGGTTCCTTCTCCAGCTGCCTGTTTCTGTATCCTACTGAACCAGGAAAAGATGGTTCCAAGTGCTACTTACCCAACAGGATCAGACCCATTTGCTCCCATCAGGAAAAGAACTCGGCTCGGTGTAGGACTCTCCTCGTATTTATTACTAACAATCTTCACACAACACCCGCCCCAGAGGTGCTTGGAGCAATCGGGACTGAGGGTGACGGACCAGGCTTGCCTTTTGCCATCAGTCTTCACAGACAGACAAGGTTTGAAACCCGTCCCTGGTCCTTTCCAGGCCTGGATCCCAAAGCAGGCAGGTTCCTCAAGCATTGAGAGGGCAGAGGAAAGGAGAAAGGGAACCCACTGGCTATGACGCCATCCCCACCACCCACCTACCCGCCTTTGCTCCCATATGGACAGGACGGGGACAGAGGGCATGGTGCCTAGACACAAGCAGCCGGACCATGATTTGCAGCTCCCAAGTGGACCCCTGAATTAAGTGACCTTCTGATCTGAAGGGTGGGACAGAGGGATGGTGTCTTCCCTCTTTATCTGGAGTAGCTTATAGGTCGCAGCCGGCAAGCACTTCCTTGAGCCTGTCCCCAACGGAACACAGCTTTGCTGGGTTGATGGGTTGTAAGGCTAATGTTTGATCACTGTGAATCAACCCCTTTCTTCCTACTCCACCCTCCCCCTCCTCTCCTCTGTCCCCAGGTATTTTCTCAGTGGGTACTCTCAGAAAGCCAGGTGACTACTGAAACATGTGACCTCCACACTGGGCTAAAGGAGTTATCTGCAGTGGAAAAGGTCCGTTCTGGTGCCAGAAGACTGTTTCTCTGCTTAGCATTTCTTGAGTCCAAGGACCAGAACAAGCAATATGTGGCATTGTTGGTCCCACTGCAGGTCACCTTTTCCCAATGCAACTACATAGTCATCCTCTAGGGTCAAACAAGTCGCACTCATGTGACCCAGTGATGAAATCAGACACCCAGCAATAGATCAGGAGTCTCTGGATGAATAATGCATCTGTCTGAATGATGCCACTGTCATTTAAAAAACCTTAATAAACTCTGCCTGAGTGGCAAAGCATTCAAGAGCCCCAGCACGAGGCGAGCCAACCACACAGAAGGGTCCCTACCTGATTAACATCCCATCAGTACTTGGTAGTAACTCAAGTCAGAAACTGCCTTTCTCTAGGCAGGTTTGGTAGTGCATGCCTGTAATCTTGGCACTTGGGAGACTGAGGCAGGACAGTCCTATTTAAGGACAGCCTGAGCTACATACTGAGACCTTGTTTCAAAAAAATATTAAAAATAGGTTATATAGGTTTGTGTATATAGACATATATAATTGGTTTTTGGAGACAGGGTCTCACTCCATAGCCCTGGCTTCTAACCAGCTGTGTTACACCTCATTGTCCTTGAACTCACAGAGCTTCCCTTTCCTCTGCTTCACAAATGTTGGGGTTAAAGGTATGAACCATCTCACCCAACCTAGATCATAATTTGTTGGCTCTGCTGCCACCTAACCATGAGTCTTTAACCCAGTGGCTGCATAAACTAAGCTACGAACACTGGAACAGCTCAAAATGAAGTTCACACCCTTTTTTATTCCTGACATTCCTTAGGCTAAAAGCCTGCTGTGTGAGTGTAGACAGATCCTCTGCAAGCAGGGAACTGAGGGGCTGGAGAGATAGGTCAACCATTAAGAGCACTTCCTCTTCTTCCAGAGGACCTAAGTTCGGTTCCCAGCACCCACAACATATGGCTCACAGCCACCTTTAACTCCAGCTCTAAAGGATCCGATGCCCTCTCTTCATGGCATGTGCTCATACAGACACACGCACATACCTTTCAGTAAAAATAACTCTTGAAAAAGTACTTTTTCAAGGCAGGAAATTGACAATGGCCTAGGGTGGGGTGAAAAAAGAAGTTCAAATCCGGCTGTGTTTCATTGCAGCTTTCCAGTACCTCGGGACTAAGTATGGATGTATGTCCATAGATCTACCTTTGTGGGGTTAGGTTATGGCTGAGCGAGGAATTTAAATAACTACACCAGAATTGTCAGTACATACCTGTAACCGGCACTTGGGAATTAGAGGCAGAAGGGTTGTCAGTTCAGGTCTAGCCTGGGCTATATGCTGAGGCCTTATCTCAAAAAGACTGTACTGTAAATGGCTTGTTGACTGTACTGCCCGCAGCACTCACTATTCTTAGCCTCCCATGTGTATGCACCCTTAGCCTAGTAGCTGGGGGAATCAAACACCTCCAGGGCATCCTGTCTCAGAACTGGTGTGTCTGCTAGACACCAGGGAGTCAGCAGACACCAGAGTTTATACCAGGTAACCTGAGTCAAAAGCACTTGTCATTCTGGTTACATTAATGTGCTGTGGCCTCTCTCATCTTAGGAGTTGGTCCTCATCTTGTGTCTGGGGAAGTTTTTACTTCTTAGTGGATTGGTTGTAGAAGGTCTTTGGTACTATTGACCCTAATTTTTTTTTTTTTTTTTGGTTTTTTCGAGACAGGGTTTCTCTGTGTAGCCCTGGCTGTCCTGGACTCACTTTGTAGACCAGGCTGGCCTCAAACTCACAAAGATCCTCCTGCCTCTGCCTCCCAAGTGCTGGGATTAAAGGCGTGCGCCACCACCGCCCGGCTGACCCTAATTTTTAATAACTGGCAAACGTGTTACTCTGTATTGCCTTTCCATATCTCTGGGAACCTTGCTAGAAAAGCAAGCCTTTGGGCCCAACACTGACCAGTCAATAGAACAGCTTTGCCCTGTAGGCCGTCTTGGAACCTTTGTATTGGCCTTCCAACCAGA
This sequence comes from Lophiomys imhausi, assembly GCA_907164525.1. Classification (NCBI taxonomy): domain Eukaryota; kingdom Metazoa; phylum Chordata; class Mammalia; order Rodentia; family Muridae; genus Lophiomys; species Lophiomys imhausi. The sequence continues at coordinate 385,889 of CAJQZJ010033880.1, read as the reverse complement.
GTGGACTTTGCCTTCTCCTCACCATCTTTGATCATCCTCCATGTTGACATCCAACAAGAATGAGTTTTGCCCGTCCTTCGTGATCTTGGAGTCTCCACATTGACCTTCCAACCAGAGCAGCTTTGCCCTTCCCGCCATCTTGGATCCTCCTTTATTGGCCTTCCAAACAGAGTGGCTTTGCCCTCTTCTCCACCTCTCGGGTTCTCAGTGACCACACTGTAGCATTGGAAACCACAACCGCAGCAATTGCCAGCCATCAACATCCAGAACAGCTACATGCCACCCTTGGCTCCAGGTCCATACCAAGTACAGGACCGGCAAACACAGAGGTGGAGTACCTACTTGCTCTCCCAGGAGCCAAACCCAGAAACAATTGGTTAGACATGAATGGATCCAGTTGTGAGCATAGAACCTTCCAGACATGTGTTTCAGGTGACCCTCAACTACCTCAGGTTTGAAGACCCTAAGTTAAACTGATTACCACTCTAGGGACAAACCGAGGAATCCAGTTAAATCTTGATATCCTACATGTCTCAAGCTTATAAAAAAATCCTCAAACATGCAAGGATGGGGTTGGTTTTTTGTTTGTTTATACCCTCCTGTTTTTAATCTTTTCCAACATTTTCCACTAGAATAGTCCCTATAATTGAATTTCACTTTCCATGTAGTGCCTACCTTCCCAGGGCAGGTACCACTGGTTCTCGTTTCCTTCCAACAGTACCTTGATTATTGAATGAAGACCCTTTCTTTGTATAATACATTGCATCTGCGTTTTCAAACTTTTCCAATAAATAAGTCAGCCTGGCTGTGGAGAACAGTGGTGATAAAGGACAAACCAGAGTGGCCCTGAGGATTGGGCCCCACTGTCTTGTTTCTGTGTTTTGAGACACATGGCATTCACATGTCAATTCACAACCACCTTTAACTCCAGTGCCAGAGTAATCCGACACCCTCTTCTGACCTCCAGAGGCTCCTACACATGTGTGGTACACATACATATATACTCAGGCATGCATGATACCCATAAGATGCATAAATTCATGGGGTCTCTGTATAGCTGATTGTGCTGGAACTGGCTCTGTAAACCATGCTGGTCTTGAGCCTTCCGAGTGTCAGGATTAAAGGCGTGTGCCTCCACACCCGGCTTTCTTTTTAACAGATAGTCAAAAAACAAAAAATACAAAGAGGGGCTGGAAAAAAGGCTGGGCTCTTAAGAACACTTGCTGCTGCTATTCCAGAAGACCTGGTTCAGTTCCCAGCACCCATATCAGGTAGTTCCCAACTGCCTGTAAGTCCAGCTCTAGGGGATCCTACACACTCTGGTGTATATACATACAGACAGGTAAACATATACACATGTAAATTTTAAAACAACTAATTTACTTAGTTATATAAGAAACAGTGGTTTGTAAGCTAGGGGTGTATGTAGCACAGTGGTAGATGTGCTTGCCTACCAAACACAGAACTGGGTTCATCTGCAGCATTGCAAACGACAGGGGTGGTGAGGAAGGAGGGCCTAAGTAATGCACACCCATAATCCTAGCATTGGGAAGCAGAGGCAGGAGGATTATACATTTGAGGCCAGCCTGGACTACATAGTGGAACTTGGCTTCAGTATCCTAGAAAGGGACTGTGGCATGATTGAAACCATGCTCACCTAGCATGCCCAAAGCAATGGGCTTCCGGGCATTTTGTAAAGCTAGGCAGGTGGCTTATGGCTGCAACTCCAAGGCCTTTGGAGGCACAGGCAGGATGATGGGGCAAGTTCAGGGCATCTGGCTACATAGGGAGTCCAAGGACAGGCTGGGTAACATGAAGCTGTTTCAAAAGCCACTTAAAAAGAAAAGAAACATTGCTTTGTATTAAACATTTTCCACCCTCTTTAAACACGACCGTGTGTGAATAATATAACCAAGAAAAGCTTGAAGTGGTTAATAGTGTAATATACCAGAAGGCCAGGCCTCTTCACAAAGACCAAGGACTTAGGCCAGAGCTAGTCCCTCCCTATTATACAGATGCAGGTTTTACATGCTTTCTTAGCTGCCAATAATTAAAAGGCTTTCAGACCGAGCCGTTTGCAACCACTAGATTCTTCCTGGAGTAGCCAAGAACGAGGGTGGTGTACATGGTGAGTTTGGCACCACAGGGTTGGCTGCAGTGTAGTGCTGCCACTGTGAGAAGCCAGGCGGGACCTGGTAGATAACAGCTGGAGGTGATATACAATTGGCCCAGTTGCTTCATCCAAAAAGAAGAAAGCTCTTTCAAGTCTGAGGTGGGTGGACTACAAGTTCCAGGACAGCCTGGGCTATGTAGTGGGTCCCTGTGTCAAAAAAAAAAAAAAAGCCGGGCGTGGTGGCACACGCCTTTAATCCCAGCACTCGGGAGGCAGAGGCAGGCGGATCTCTGAGTTCGAGGCCAGCCTGGTCTCAAAGCAAGTCCAGGACAGCTAGGGCTGTTACACAGAGAAACCCTGTCTCGAAAAACCAAAAAAAAAAGAAACCTAACAGTATTCACAAAAGAGAAACAAGGGAGATAACACAGTGGATAAAATGCTTACCACACCAGTGTGACTTCACTTTGAATCCCCAGAGCCTACATCAAGCCTGGACATGGGAGTGTGAACATCTGTAATCTTAGTGCCCCTGCAGAGAAATAGAGGTGGAAACCAGGGTCCCCAAAAGCTCTCAAGCCAACTAGCCTGGCAGATGCAGTAGAAAGACAATAGAGACCATGCCTCAAAACGGGGTCAAAAGCAGGGAACTGCACCTCTGTCCAAGTTTCTATAGCTGTAATTTAACAGGGAGGAAAGGCTTTATCTTAACCGATGAATGTGGTCCAGATGAAAGGAAGCCGAGGCAGGTGCTGAAGCAGAGGGGTCATCTAACAATTCTGCTTACTGGCCTGTTCCCCATGGCTTGTTCCTCCTGCTTGCTTACAGTATCCAGGACCATCTGCCCTCACTGGGGCAGAACACTATCCACTAGTGGGCTAGACCTCTTCAACATCAACCATTGACCAAGAAAATACCCCACAAACTCCCCTGCAGGCCACTTGGTGGAGTCATGTCCTCAGTCCAGGTTTCCTTTTCCTAGATATGGGTTCAGCTTTGTGTCAAGTTGACAAACGCCAAACAGGACATCACCAACGTTTGTCATCTGGCCTCCACACATCTTCATGGTGGGCATATGCCTGAGGTCACACACAGACAACACACATGACAAGGGAGGAGTAATTTCAGGAGGTAACAAACATAATCAAGGGAGATGTCAGAAGAAAGGAGGCAAGCCAGAAGTAAAAGTGTGGCCGGGTGTGGTGGCGCACGTCTTTAATCCCAGCAATCCAGAGGCAGAGACAGGCAGATCTCTTTGAGTTCAAGGCCAGCCTGGTCTACAGAATGAGTTCCAGGACAGCCAGGGCTGTTACACAGAGAAACTGTCTCGAGAAACCTAAAAAGAGAGAGAGGGGTGGAAGGAATCCTGGAGATGTCTATTTCTTCAACTGCTTGCTTTAGGCACCATGTTTAATGAACAGGACATCCAGTGTTGAGGACACGTCCTTTCTCTTGGAGCTTGCAGTCTGGTGGGAAGCTGATAATAGAAACAGTGGGCTTCAGGGCTGGAGAGATGGCTCAGCGGTTAAGACCACTGGCTGCTCTTCCAGAGGTCCTGAGTTCAATTCCCAGCAACCACATGGTGGCTCACGACCATCCACAACGTGATCTGATGCCCTCTTCTGGTTGCAGATGTTCATGCAGATAAAGCACCCACACATAAAATAAATAAAATCTTAAAAAAGAAACAGTGGGCTTCATGACCTAAAGGGAGAGTGAAAAAGAGGGGAAAGAAGGGAATGAGTAACATGTTTAAAGAGGTCAAGAGAAGGGTTCATGTGATGGCTCAGCAGGTAAAGACAATTGTAGCCGAGTCTGATGCTCGGAGTTTCATCCTCAGGTTCCACATTGTGGAAGGAGATAATCAACTCCTATATGTTGTCCTCTGACCTCTGCATGTGTGCCATGGCACACATGCATGCTCAACCCGTTTGTGTTTTCTTTTTCTTTCTTATTTATTTATTGGTTTTTCACGACAGGGTTTCTCTGTGTAACAGCCCTGGCTGTCCTGGAACTCACTCTGTAGACCAGGCTGGCCTTGAACTCACAGAGATCCACCTGTCCCTGCCTCCCGAGTGCTGGGATTAAAAGGGTGCCACCATGCCGGGCAATTACAGACAGCTGTGAACTGCCAGGGGGTTACTGGGATTTGAGCCAGAGTCCTTTGGAAGTACAGCCAGTGCTCTTAAGTGCTGAGCCATCTCTCCAGCCCCCCGCCCAACCTTTGTGTGTAAAATAAATAACTGTAAATTAAAAAGAGACATCTCGCCGGGCGTAGTGGCGCACGCCTTTAATCCCAGCACTCCGGAGGCAGAGGCAGGCGGAGCTCTGTGAGTTCGAGGCCAGCCTGGTCTACAAAGCGAGTCCAGGACAGCCAGGGCTACATAGAGAAACCCTGTCTCGAAAAACCAAAAAAAAAAAAGACATCTCCTTGAAGAGATGGCATTTAAACCAAACCAGAAGTGAGTAAAACTTAGCAGGGGGAAGAAGTCTGTTGTGGGCAAAGCTGACTGGATGTGTTGGGGCGAGAGTATATTAAAGAATGGCAAAGTCCACGGTGGCTGAGAGCGACTAAAACTGCAACAAGCTGGGCATGGCATTTGCATCATCAGAGGTTAGACAATCCCAAAGTGGTTGTCTGCACACTGAAGAGCCAGGGAACTCACTGTTGCTCAAATACAAGAAGCTGGCAGCCTCATCACGAGAGGGATGGATGATCCAGCTACAGTCAAGTCTAAAGAAGCCAGAGCCTGATGTCTAAGGCGGCAAGAAAACCTTTCCGGGAAGATGGAGGGCACACACTGGCTAACTGACTTCTTCCTTTTACTCTGTTCCGTTGCCCAGTCAGCCTAGCCGAAGGGTAGGAAAGGGGATGGGGAAAGGCCAGGAAGGAGAAGGCAGGTTGCATAAGAGAAGGGGAGGTGAAAGGAAGGGAAGAGGAAGGAAACGAGAAGAAAATAAATGAGAAAGAGGAAAGAAAGAAAACAAACTTGTATTCACAAGACTCAAACCCCGTGCATCTCCTTTTCCCCGCTTTCAGCCAAAAACTGGCAGTTGATTGGGAGCTGGGAGCTGCTGCCTTGTTGCCTGGCAACCGACTGCCTTTGGTGCTTCTCTCCCAGGAGCCGCCCTGTAGTGATGTAAGAGGCACGTGGTGCATGTTGGGACCATGAGGTCTCTGTCTCCTTGGACCTTCTCGCTGCTTAGAGCGGCGGGCTGCCCTGGCCAGGGGCGGCTGGCCCAAGACCTATATCCTCAATGCCCACAGCCGTGGCCGGACCACTGTCCATGTGGACCCGCCTGGACTTGGTATAGTCTGGTAAGTCCTTGCCACAGCCCTTGGGCCGTCTAGGCCTTCTCGGTCTGCCAAGTTCAGCTATGGGTGGGTTGACAAGAGTCCACATAAGATGCCCTGATGAACGGCAAGCGTTGTGTGACTGTGTTTTGTAAGAAACACATCATAATAAAAAGGCAGATTCAAGGCCCAGGTAGTGGTGCCCACATTTAACCCACTTGGGATCATAAGTTCAAGGCCAGCATGGGATACCTGAGACCTTGTCTGGGATGAGGAGGATTTGAGTTGGGTGTGGTGGCACGTACTTATGATCCCAGCCACTTGGAGTGGAGGTAGGATCAGGAATTCAAGGGCAACTTCAGCTACATAGGCAGTTTGAGACCAGCCTGGGCTACATGAGACCTTATCTCCAAAAACATGGCGCTGGAGAGATGGGGCTTAGCTATTTTCTATTGCAGAAGACCTAAACTTGGTTTAGGGGGCCTAATTCAGGGGGCTCACAAGCTCCCACATCTCCATATGCAGGGAATTGGACACCCTCTTTTGAATGTCCTCAGGCACCTTTACTCAAATGCTTATATCTACACACACACACACACACACACACACACACACACAAAACTAAAAAATAAAATAAATTTTTGGGTTTGTTTTGTTTTGTTTTTTGTTTTTTGAGACAGGGTTCTCTGTGCAGCCCTGGCTGTCCTGGAACTCACTCTGTAGACCAGGCTGGCCTCAAACTCAAAGATTCATTTGCCTCTGCCTTCCTAGTGCTGGGATTCAAGGTGTGCACTTCCACCATCACCTGACAGAATAAAACTTTTTAAGAGAGGTCTGGTGAAATGGCTCAGCAGTTAAGAGCACTGGCTGCTCTTCCAAAGGATCCGGGTTCAAATCCCGGCATCCACATGGCAATTTGAAAACTGTAATCACTGAACATGGTGGCGCACACCTTTAATCCCAGCACTAGGGAGGCAGAGGCAGGTGGATCTCTGTGAGTTCAAGGTCAGCCTGGTCTACAGATTAAGTTCTCCAGGAAAGCCAGGGCTACACAGAGAAACCCTGTCTGGAAAAAACCAAAAAGAAAAGAACCCAACAAAAAAAACAAAAACCCCAGCCGGGCGGTGGTGGCGCACGCCTTTAATCCCAGCACTTGGGAGGCAGAGGCAGGCGGATCTCTGTGAGTTCGAGGCCAGCCTGGTCTACAAAGCGAGTCCAGGACAGCCAGAGATATTCAGAGAAACCCTGTCTCGAAAAACCAAAAAAAAAAAAAAAAAAAAACAAAAACCCCAAAAAATCTTTAAGAGAGGACAAGCCAAAAAAAAAAAAAGGGAGGCATGGCCTATAGTCTTAGAACCAGGGAGGCTGAGGCAGGAGGTTCTGAATTTCAAGGCAAACCTGGACCAAATAGTAAAGCCATCTGAAAAGACAAACCCAAGTTTGAAAACCACTGCAGGAGTGATGGTGGGGAATACCCTTAATCCTAGCACTCAGGGGCAGAAGTAAGTGAGTTCGAGGTCAGCCTGTGTTACACAGTGAGTTCCAGGACAGCCTATGTAGATAGACCCTGTCTCAACAGCCCCCCCCCCAAAAAAAAGGCCATTTTAAGATCTAATCCAAAATGTCTTAGCCCACAATTTCCTTTGCCCATTTTGTCTTTACTTCAAAACACAGACTGGTGAGATGGCTCATCCACTAAGAGCAGTTACTGCCCTTTCTGAGGACCCAGGTTCAGTTCCCAGAACCCACATGGCAGCTCACAACTATTTGTAACTTCACTTCCAGGAGATTTGACACCCTCTTCTGGCCTCAGGGGGTACCAGGCACACATATGGTGCATATACAGGCTTGCAGGCAAAACACTCATATATATTATAAATAAAAGGGTTTTGATGTTTTTGTTGGTTTGGTTTGCTTTTCGGGGATTTGTTTGTTTGTTTGTTTTAAGTTGCTACTCATACTGGGCATGGTAGCATACACCTTTATTCCCAGCAGGCAGAGGCAGGAGAATCTCTGCCAGTTCAAGGTTAACCTCACCTACATAGCAAGTTTCAGGCCAGCCAGGGCTATAGATCCTGTCTCAAAAAATAATAATTCAGCCAGGCATGATGGCGCACACCTTTAATCCCAGCACTTGGGAGGCAGAGGCAGGTGGATCTTTGTGAGTTCGAGGCCAGCCTGGTCTACAAAGTGAGTCCAGGACAGCCAAGGATACACAGAGAAACCCTGTCTCGAAAAACAAAAAAAATAATAATTCAAAGTAATGTACTAAGAGGTGAAGAATGGGCTTGGCTGTTAAGAGAATGGCGTTGCTCTTGCAGCATGTTGGATTTGCAAGGTAACTTCAGGCTCAGGAGAATCTGAGTCCCTCTCCTGACCTTATAAGGGCACCAGATAGATATGTGTGTTATGCACATATATACATGGTGGGGGGGAACACCTATATGTAAAGTAATAAACCTGAAAAAATGCACTATAAAAACCAACCATCAACTGTTCCTGGCATCGTAAAGTGTGCTGGGAATAAAATTACATGGTTTTATAGAGTTCCCATGTTTTTGCAGGAAACTCTAAGATAAACACTGAAAAGACAAATCAGGGCTGGAGCTATGGCTCAGTGCTCATGAGCATCTGATGCCCTTTCAGAGGAATTGGGTTCAGTTCCCAGCACCCACATGGTGGCTCACAGCTGACCACAGCACCAGTTCCAGGAGATCAGATGCCTTCTTCTGACCTTTGTGGGCACCAGGCATGTGTGTGATGGTGCATATACATACATACATATATATATATATATATATATACATATACATACATATATATATATGTGCAAGCAGAACACTAAAAATAAATCTAAACTAAATCCTTATACTTACCATGGAGGAGGGGGAGAGTGCTGACTATGCAACAGCATACAATTGTAATGCAGCAGCCAGGAGTCTGAGGCAGGAGGAAATCCAATCCAGTTTAGGAGAGATGGCAAGGAAGGTAGTTCTGATCACGCAGGAAGAGATTTCCACGTAGTCCTGGTAGGTTTGTCGGATGACATTGTAAGGGAGACGGAAGGTAATAATGGGAGGGGCCAGATTTTAACCAGGGTTACCTTTTTTTTTTTTTTTTTTATTATGTTTACAGTATTTGCTCTACATATATGCCCGGGCAGATCTCAATGTAGATGGCTGTGAGCCACCATGTGGTTGCTGGGAATTGAACTCAGGACCTTGGGAAGAACAGCCAGTGCTCTTAACCTCTGAGCCACCTCTCCAGCCCCTACCAGGGTTACCTTTTAAAGCATAGCTCTTGGCATGTTTAAATCTGAGCCTAGGCATGGGCCGAACACCTTTGATACCAGCATTTGGGAGGCAGAGCAGGAGGATCTCTGTGAATTCCAGGTCAGCCAGTAGGGTGAGACTCGGTCTTTAAAAAGAAAATTAGAGTCCTGGCTGTGGTGGCACACGCCTTTAATCCCAGCACCTGGGAGGCAGAGGCAGGCAGGTCTGAGTTCGAGGCCAGCCTGGTCTACAGAGCAAGTTTCAGGACAGCCAGGGCTACACAGAGAAACCCTGTCTTGAGAAGCCACACATTCATCATCCCAGTGAGTTCCTATCCAAACAATTCAACATATTTATTTATTTACTTACTTTTAAATATATGTTAGAAAGTGAGACAGATAAAAGGGCCTAGTAGGTACTGATATGAGTTTTAGGTTTTAGAGGGGCCAGGGGTAGAGAGCTATGTGGAATTAGAAGCATGGTGGGGTCTGGTTGATCGGTGCCTGAGTTCTTCTTCTGCCAAGTGGCCTGAAGAAATCCCTACCACTTGAGAAGCAGGTTCTCAGGAGGGTACTGCTCCTGCTCCAGGATCCACCTCTCTGTGGTGAGCCAGTGCCCCCTGGTGGTGAGCAGTGTTTCCGTCCTTGGAAGCTCAGCTGTTCCTGGTGGCCTTTAGGAATCTTTCAGGGGTCTGAGACACTGACAAGGGGGCCATTAGATGCCTCAGCCTTGGAGGGGAATGATCATTAGCTTGAGTGACCGACAACCTACATGCAGAGGTAAGGAGGTTGCCCCCAATGAAGGGAGACCCACATGAGAAGGAGGCAGGGGTATCCGGCTTTCAGTCGGCTTCTCTTTTTTTGTTTGTTTTTAATTTGTTTATATGGTTTCGGGTCGGCTTCTTTTTTTTTTTTTTTTTTTTTTGGTTTTTCGAGGCAGGGTTTCTCTGTGTATCTCTGGCTGTTCTGGACTCGCTTTGTAGACCAGGCTGGCCTTGAACTCACAGAGATCCGCCTGCCTCTGCCTCCCAAGTGCTGAGATTAAAGACGTGCGCCACCACCGCCCGGCTGGCTTCTCTTTTTTTGTTTGTTTTTAATTTGTTTATATGGTTTCGGTTGGGGTTTTTGTTTTGTTTTGATTTTCAGGACAGGTTTCTCTTGTGCGGCCCTGGCTTTCCTGGAACTAACTTGCTCTGTAGACCAGGCTGGCCTCAAACATGGACATCCTCCTGCCTCTGTCTCTCAAGTTCTGGGATTAAAAACAAGAGTCACCACTTCCGGCTGCCTTTTTCTATTAAAAAAAAGAGAGAAAGAAAACTTAATTGTGTGTGTGTGTATGTGATGTGTGTGAAATTGTGTGATATATGTGTAATGTATGTGATGTGTGTGTGGTGTGTGTATGATTTGTGTGTGGTGTATGTGATGTGTGTGTGATATGTATGTGTGTGATGTGTCATGTGTGTGAATGAAGTCACTTGAGTGCCGCAGCACACATGTGGAAGTCAGAAGACAACTTTCTGGAGTGGGCTGTTGCCTCCCTCCACATGGGATTAAACTCAGGTCATCCGGGCACGGGCCATCAAGTGCATACAACTGCCAAGCCATCTATGTGGCTGCCCTTGGCTGCTTTTAGTTGTGGGTTTGAGGAGTCAGTACTTTGTAGCAAAACGGTTTCTAACGCTTGTTACACTATCAAAACATTTCCTTGTCTCCTCTATCTGAGAATGTCTTAGTTTCTTCCTCACTTTTGGTTTTTCAGACAGGGCCTTCCTGTTCTTTTATCTGAAGGCTGGCTTCAAACTCAACTGTATCATCAAGGATGACCTTGAACTTCTGATCCCCCTGCCTCCATCTCCCAAGTGTGGCGATTGTGATTGTAAGTGTGGATCGCCACAGACCGGCCAATGGATAGAAATCTCATCCTCAGACTTCAGACAACAGGAATTTGCCTCAGCTACCTGGTGTGAACCCACAGCCAACCAAGTTTACTTTTTACCTAAGCCAGAGGTGACATCACAGTGGAAGGCTATCACAACCACCGTCATTGTGTGAAGAGGGGGGGCTTATCCTGTGTTAGGGGCTCTATGACACACATGTACACACACACACACACACACACACACACACACACACACATGAAAAAAAAGGAGAAGGAAGGAAGTGAATGCACCCATGCACAATGGGCCATAAGCTGCATACTAGCACAGGATGAGGGACTTAGCAAAGGAGCAGTGTAGCATTAAAGACTCGCTACAGGGCAATGCACTGTGGGGAAAAGGTAGAAAAGGGGGAATACCCCGTGTCCTTTGTCATGCCCTGTCATGCCTATGTCATGTCATGTGTAGGAGCAACAAAGGTCTCAGAAGAAGGGAGGACACAGCTGCAGCCAATCACTGTACCTTCCAAACCTGTATGTGACAGAAAGCTGTAAGTGTGCTGGATGCCTGTCCCCAGAAGACAAAACCAAATTTGAAGTGGGGTATGGATGGTAGCCCTTAAACCTGGGACCCCAGCGTTTGGGAGATAGAGACAGAAGTTCAGGAATTCATTGTAACCTCAGCTACATAGTAAAGCCAGCCTGAGCTATACTGGACCATGATTCAAAAAAAAATCTAAAAACTGGTTTAGAGAGATGGCCCAGCATTTAAGAACACTTGTTCTGAAAGAGGACCCAGGTGTGATTCCCAGCATCCACATGGCAGACAATTCCCAGCCATCCATAACTCCAGTTCTACAGGATCCCATTCTCTCTTCTGACCTGCACTGGCACTGGGCATACACATGGTGTATATACATACAGGCAGGCAAAACACCCACACACACAAAATAAATAGAACTAACATTAAAAAAAACTTGAAAATTTTAGAACCAAATCCACCCACTCATCTCCAGATAAAGTAAGACAAGTCCGGAGAGAATCATGGTGCCATCGGCTCCCCTACCTCTGCCTGCTCCCTTCAGATGCCCCAGGAAGAACCCAGGATGGAGGGAGGCCAAAGAAGGCATATTGACCACACGAGGCAGGTGGGGTGAGCCAGTGAGACCCCAGTAAAATGGCATGACAGCTCTGCATCCTTAAAAAAAAAACAAAAAACAAACAACTTATGCCCGGCATAGTCACCCACACCTTTAACTCCAGCACTTGGGAGGCAGAGGCGCTGGAGCTCTCTAAGATCGAGGCCAGCCCAGCCTACATAGTGAATTCCAGGACAGAGCTACATAGGAAGATCTTGTGTGCACTTCTCAACTATAAGACTTGAGCTCTCTACATACCCAAGCATGACCTTGAACTTTTTGTTCTGGTTTTCAAGACAGAGCTTCTCTGTGTAGCCCTGGCTATTCTGGACTCACTGTCTAGACTAGATCCGCCTGTCTCTGCCTCCCGAGTGCTGGGATTAAAGGCGTGTGTGGCCACACCCAGTCTGCACCTGGATTTTAACAGGAGTCCTTGAGACTGAAGAGAATCAAGTGATCTACCTATTAGGTTGAGTTTCTGTTGCTATGATTAAACAAAAACAAAAGCAGGACCCAAGGCAACTTGATCTGGACAAAAGGATTTATCTGATTTATACTTCCACATCATAGTCCATCATTGAAGGGAGTCAGAGCAAGAACCTGGAGACAGGAACTGAAACAGAGTCAATGAAAGAAAATTGCTTACTGGCTTGCTCTTCATAGCTTGCATATCTATGTCTGTCTGTCTATCTATCTCCTCAGGACCACCTGCCCAAAGGTGGTACCACCCACATCGGTCTGGGCCCCCTCCTACTTCAATCGTTAACTGACCCCCCAAAAAAAATGCCCTACAGACTTGCCTACAGACAATCCGATGGAAGCATTTTCTCATGAGGTTTCTCTTCCCAGATGTCTAGGTTTGGTCAGGTGGACAAAAAGCAACCAGCATACCTACTGAGCCATCTCCCCAGGGTCTCATATAGCCCAGGTTGTCCTGGAACTCAATAGGCAGCTAAGGATGACCTTACACTGTTTATCCTCCTGCCTCCACCTCCTGAATAGGCACATTCGGCTCTTCACTCCACCTCTTCAGGGAAAGGTGGTAAAGTGCCTGAAGGAGTAGGCTAGGAGCTCCCAGCACAGCGTTGACCCATTTTTCCATTTTGTGAACCACAGTTTTCAAAGGACAAATATAAGCCTCAGGTAGCTTGGTCACAAGGCCTTTAGACCAGTGTTTCTCAACCAGTGGGTCACGACCCACAAAAGACCATCGGAAAAACAGATGTTTACATTACAACTTGTAACAGTAGCAAAATAACAGTTGTGGAGTAGCAATGAAAACAGCTATGGTTGGGGGGGCCATCACAACATGAAGATCTGTATTAAAGAGTTGAAGCATTAGGAAGTTTGAAAACCACTGCGTTAAGACCAAGGTTAACAGGTAAGGCTGTGGTGCCTTTACAGACAAGCCTGGGGCTGTCCTCTAGTGGCAGCTGCACACTAAAGCTCTACTGGATTACACCTCAGAAACTGAGAAAACTCGTGTTGAGCAGGACCGCTCTGAGTCTTGACCACAATCAGTGCCCACCTTACTACTCTGTGTCATTTACTAGCCCAGCTAGTTATTAACAAACTAAACAATGCATTTGTCTCTGAACTCTAACCCCTGCCTCTCCCCACTTATCTCTCTTATCCGGTTAGCCTTCTCTCCCCATGCCTGATCTTATGGTGCTTTGATTGTGGAGAAACAGCTTTGAATTTCTCAAATAAAATAAAATAAAATAAAATAAAGGAAGAAAGAGAGAAAAGGAAAGAAAAATTATGTGGACTGGGAAGATAGTCCCATTGGTACAACACTTGCTGTGCAAACATGGGCACCTAAATTTAGAGCTCCAAAATCCGTGTAGAGCACAACAGCAAAAACCTGTAATCCCAGCACTGAGATAGACATGAAAGGATCTTGGGTCTTTTTGACCAGCCAGCCTAAACAAGTTGGAGAGCTCTGGATTCAGAGAAAGATCCTGTGTCAAAAACAAAAATGAAAACGCTAAAACACGTAGAAGCTGGGCCTGATGGCACATGCCTTTAATCCCAGGACTCGGGAGGCAGAGGCAGGTGGATCTCTGTGAGTTCAAATCCAGCCTGGTCTACTGAGTGAGTCCAGGACAGCCAGGGCTACACAGAGAAACCCTGTCTCGAAAAACGTGTGTGTGTGTGTGTGTGTGTGTGTGTGTGTGTGCATATATACAAGAATGTGATTGAGAAAGACATTTGCCATTGACCTCTAACCTCCATGCATGTGCATATGCATCCATACATGCTTGCACACATGTATGTGCATACACACACATACATACACAAGAGAATAAGTCAGAGGTGGTGGCACATGAATGTAATCCCAGCATACATTCAGGCAAAACATAAGAAAACAAATTTATGTATTTATTTACTGAGGGGAGGGTCTCACTGTGTAGCTCTGGCTGGCCCAGAACTTGCTGTATTGACCAGGCTGACCTCCCTGGGATTAACAGTGAGCCTCCATGCCAGGCTTGATCAGCTTTTTTCATGGAGTCTGATTGATCTGGTTTTGTTTTCTTTGAGACGTGGGGGGTGGGGGGGGGGCGTGCGTGTATCACTAGGTAGCCCAGGTTGACCTAGAACTCGCAATCCTCCTCCTGCCTTCACTTCCCAAATGCCGGGATTACTGGTGCTCGGTGCCTGAATTTTTTTTTTTTTTTTTTTTGGTTTTTTCGAGACAGGGTTTCTCTGAATATCTCTGGCTGTCCTGGACTCGCTTTGTAGACCAGGCTGGCCTCGAACTCACAAAGATCCGCCTGCCTCTGCCTCCCAAGTGCTGGGATTAAAGGCGTGCGCCACCACCGCCCGGCTAATGGTGCCTGAATTTCTAACGCATTACTCCGCAGTCCACGAGGGAAAACCTGGAGCCTCAGACCTGCTGTTAGCCGGGTTGTACTTTTTCTTTCTTCTTGTCTTAATTTTTTGTTTATGTCTCTATGCAGCCCTGGCTGTCCTGGAGCTCTCTTTATGAACCAGGCAGGCCTTAGACTCACAGAGATCCTCCTGCCTCTGCCTTCCCAGTTCTGGGATTCTTTAATCCAGGCTCCACCACGCCTACCCCAGCCTTACGCTTTCAAAATACGACTCTCTCTCGCCTCGTTGGCCACACCGCTGCATTTCCCACTTTTCGGCCGGCGCGCCGCGTCGGGGGCCGTGACGTCAGCGGCGGCGCGCGGCGCGGTGTACCCTGGGATATTTAAGTCCGCTCCGCGGCGCGGAGCCGCGATGTCTCCAGCGGCTACGGCGGCTGGTGGAGGCGAGCTGCGGAGGCCCCCGTCAGGGGTACGCGAGGGCCGGGGCCGGGCCCGGGGCTGCGGAGGACCGGCGGGCGCCGCGGCGCTCGGCCTAACGTTGCTCGGCCTCGCGCTCTACCTAGTTCCCGCGGCGGCCGCGCTGGCCTGGCTGGCCGTGGGGGCGAGCGCGGCCTGGTGGGGCCTGAGCCGCGAACCGCGGGGCCCGTCCTCGTTCGTGCGCGACTCGCGCCGGCACCCGCGGCCCGCGCTCACCGCTTCACCGCCAGTGGCCAAGTCGGCAGCCAACGGCAGCCTATGTGAGCCCCGCAGCCCGCCCGGAGGCCCGGACCCCGCCGAGCTCCTCCTCATGGACAGCTACCTGGGCAAGCCCGGCCCGCCCCAGCCTGCCCTGACGCAGGACCCCAGGGACAGGCCGGGCCGCCGCCCACCCTCCCGCTCCCCGCCGCCGACATCGGCGGCCCAGCGAGTCCACCACGTCTATCCTGCGCTCCCCACCCCTCTTTTGCGACCCTCCCTGAGGCCGTCCCACCGGTAAGCCACGGCGATCTTCCCAAGGTCTCTGCGGTTGCGGCTTTAACCTAGGGCTCACCCTGGTAATCCCATTTTCCATTTTCCTTTACTTTGCCTTTTTTCTTTTCTTTCTCTTTACTCCTCCCCCACCCTGCTTTTTCATTTTTCATTACTGTGCTGTCTTTCTATTCGTACTTTTCCCCTTTTCTTTTTCTTTCTTTTTTTTTTTTTTGGTTTTTCGAGACAGGGTTTCTCTGTGTAACAGCCCTGGCTGTCCTGGACTTGCTTTGTAGACCAGGCTGGCCTCGAACTCACAGAGATCCGCCTGCCTCTGTCTCCCAAGTGCTGGGATTAAAGGCGTACACCACCACACCCGCTCTCTCTTTTTTTTTTTAAAAAGGTTTGGTGGCCCAGGCTGTCTGACCTCAAATCCTTTGGTGAGGCTGTCCTTGAACACCTCACCCTTCTGCCTTCACCTTCTGGATGAGGAGTTCAAGGACAAGATTACAGGTTTGCACTATCACACCAGGTTGTATGCTGTCCTGGGATCGACCCCACAGCTCCATTTATAGCACAAAAGCACTCTGCCCATTCCCTAGCCTTTGGTTTGGGGTATCTTTTAATTTTATTTTACTTATTTATTTACTTTTGGGGGACAGGATCTCAAGTAGCTTGTGCTGTACCTTGAGCTCTGTAGGTGAGGATGCCTTTGGACTGCTACCTCCCTGTACTATAAATGCTGGGATTACAGGTGTGCTCCACCACACTCTCTCTAGTTCTGCATAAAAGCATTTTTAAAAATTGCATATGCTTGTGGAGTCCAGAGGGCAGCTTGCTGGAGTCATTTTTGAGCCTGATCTCAGGTCATTAGGCTTGTTTAGCAAGCAGCTTTATACACTCAGCCATTCCCTGGTAAGTGTGTTTAGTTGAGGTGATGAATACCTGTTAATGGTTGGCTTTGGCCATGTATTGGTGATTTGGTGCAGACAGATGGAAGAAAAAAAAAAAAAAAGACTATCCCTACACACCCCAACTTAATGTGCTGTGCTTTTCTTCTGAAGTACATGTGTGGAAAAGGTTTTCAGTTTCTGTCTTAATTTGTTCAAGTTCTTGGTAGAGACAGCCATTGATCAACTGATGTTTTCTGCCCTAGGATGGAATAGGAGAATTTGCCATAAAAATGCTACATTCCCTGTTGCTCAGAAAGATTTAAGGTCACCGAGTGTGGTGGTGCACACCTTTAATTCCAGCACTTGGGAGGCAGAGGCAGGTGGATCTCTGTGAGTTCGAGGCCAACCTGGTCTACAAAATGAGTCCAGGTCAGTCAAGGATACACAGAGAAACCCTGTCTCAAAAAACAACAACAAAAAAACTTAAAAAAGAAAGAAAGAAAGATTTAAGGTCTGAGCTGTTACTGTTGTAGAGTGCTTTGCTAGCTTGTACACACCCCTGGGCTTCACTACCAACACTACCAAAGTCGGGGGGGGGGGGACTGAGTAGTAGTGACACATACCTTTAATCCCAGAACTCGGGGAGGGAGGTCCCTGAGAACTCAGGTGGATTTCTGAGTTGGAGACCAGCCTGGTCTATAGGATGAATGCTAGCACAGCCAGGGCTACACATAAAAATCCTGTCTTGAAAAACCAAAGGAAAGAAAAAAAGAGAGAGGTTGATATTCTTTGGGAAAGAAGTGTTAATGCATCTATGTTTCTGCAGTCAGTTCAATTTGATGTTCTGTTAAGGCTCTGTGGTTGCAGCATGTGTCTCCTCTTCTCTACAGAGATTGTGGGTCCTTATCCAGTCGGTTTGTTATAACACCCCGAAGACGATATCCCATTCAGCAGGCCCAGTATTCCTTGCTTGGGGCACTGCCAACAGTGTGCTGGAATGGTGGTCACAAGAAGGCTGTGCTGTCTGCACGGAACTCGAGGATGGTATGCAGCCCAGTGACAGTGAGGATTGCCCCTCCAGACAGCAGGCTACTTCACTCACCAGTGTGAGTATGAGTATTCATATGTGTGTGTAGGTGAGTGCCTGTACCTGTGTGGAAACCAGAGGCCTCAGGTTTACTTTATTGCTCCCATTTTTTTTTCCTTTCAGGCCAGGGTCTGTCCCTGAACCTGAGGCTCGTGTATCCATCTAGCTGATCAAGCCCTAGCTATGCTCTTTGTCCTTTGGAGCTGGGTTTTCAGGGGTATGCAGGATGCCTGGATTATTGTGTGGGTGCTGGGATCTGAACTCCAGTCCTCTTGATTGTGCAGCTCTTAATCACTAAGCTGTTTCTCCAGCACGCACACACGCTATTCATCTGCCAGGTTGGCCTGAAATTGGCTGTGTAGCTCAAGCTGGCCCCAAACTCAGGAAGATCCTCCTGCTTCTTACTGTTGGGATTGCAGGCATAAGTCACCATGCCTGCTTACTAATCCTGATAGTTTTTACACATAAGAGTTAAGATCTTCCTTGTTGGTTAGCTTCTGGTTTCTGTTCTGTACATGGTAGTTAAAGTGTCCTGTTCAACCCTGGAGTGGTGACATATGCCTTTAATCCCAGGCAGTCTTTGTGACTTCGAGGCCAGCCTGGTCTTCAAAGAGTCCAGGACAACAAGGACTGTGCAGAGAAACCCTGTCTCGGAAAACAAAATCAAAAGAAAAAAACCCTGAAATACCGTGTTTCTAAAATGTTGTCTTTTCATTATAGGCCAGAGCAGGTACTCAACACAACTCTGTCTTCACCATCAAGTCATGCCCCGGACCCTTGTGCGAAGGAGACTGTGTTGAATGCCCTTAAGGAAAAGAAGAAAAGGACAGTGGAGGAGGAAGAGCAGCTACACCTAGATGTCCAGGAAAACAAGAGAAGGTAACAGTCTCAGGAGACACTAAAGTGCCTTGCCAGGTGGACTCCAGAGAATTTGTTGAAATGTTGGTGATTACCACGAAAGCACAGAGGCCTAACTGTTTCAGTCTGAGCCTTGGAACAGTTTGGTAATAAGGGCTTTAATGTTGTTTACTTCTTTTTTTTTTTTTTTTGGTTTTTTCGAGACAGTGTTTCTCTGTGTATCCTTGGCTGTCCTGGACTCACTTTGTAGACCAGGCTGGCCTGGAACTCACAAAGATCCGCCTGCCTCTGCCTCCCAAGTGCTGGGATTAAAGGCGTGTACCACCACGCCCAGCTTTGTTGTTGTTTTTTAGTTAAGTACCAATAGTGTTTCTGAAAGAAGTGCTTGTCCCAGAAGGGAAAGCATCGTAGATCTGTCAGTGATGAGCAGAACCAATTTCCTGTATAGTCTGTGAGAGCCTCGTGGGGATGCAAAAAACAGCTTCCCGAGCATGGAAAGGGAAGGTTGAAGAGGCTTATTAAGAGGTAGAGGATCTTCATTTTTGTGGTCCTGGTGATGGGACTCAGGGCCTACTTCATGCTGTGAAAGTGCTCACCTGCCAAGCCACAACCATGTAGTTTCCTTACCAGAGAATTCTAGGCACAGGCTGTACCACTGAGCCATACCCCCAGCCCTTCACTGTTGTATTGTTTTGTTTTTTTAATTCAACAAATGCTTATCAAGAACCTTTCGTGTGTTGGTCCTTACTCCTCAAACTTATGGGACTTTTGAGGCAAGCAGATTTGTACATATACATACATTCATATACACATACACCCCTATGTGTGTGTCTGTTTTCTGTTCGTTTTTTTATTTTTTTTTTATTTTTTTTTTTTTTTGGTTTTTCGAGACAGGGTTTCTCTGTTTAACAGCTCTGGCTGTCCTGGACTCGCTTTGTAGACCAGGCTGGCCTCGAACTCGCAAAGATCCGCCTGCCTCTGCCTCCCAAGTGCTGGGATTAAAGGCGTGCGCCACCCCCGCCCGGCTTTTTTTTTTTTTTTTTTTTTAAGATACTATTTGTTGTTGTTGTTTCTCTATGTAACAGCCCTGGCTGTCCTGGAACTCACTATGTAGACCAGGCTGGCCTCTAACTCACAGAAATCTGCCTGCTTTTTGCCCCTGAGTGCTAGGATCAAAGGCATGTGCCACCATGCCCAGCTTTAATATTTCGGTGGGGGGGTTGTTTTTTGTTTTTTGAGGCAGGGTTTCTCTGTGTATCCTTGGCTGTTCTGGACTCACTTTGTAGACCAGGCTGGCCTTGAACTCACAGAAATCCACCATCCTCCTGAATGCTGGGATTAAAGGTGTGCACCACCACACCCAGCAATTAGACAGCTGTGAACTGCCATGTGGGTTCCGGGATTTTGAATTCGGGCCCTTTGGAAGAGCAGCTAGTGTTCTTAACCGCTGAGCCACCGCTGAGCCATCTCTCCAGCCCAGCTTTAATATTTTTAAATGTTTAGTGTCTAAGGAGTTAAGAAGTTTAGAGCTCCTGAAACTGGAACTTTGGATAGTTATGAGCCACTGTTATGAGCTGGGTATTGTCCCTGGGTCCTCAGCAAGAACAGCCAGTGCTCTAAACTACTGATCCACTTTTCCATCCCCAATTTTGAAATTTTAAAATTACATTGTATTCATTTATTTGTAGGGGGCGGGTAGTTTCAGAAAGGAGTACATACAAGCCACAGGAGATATGTGGAGGCCAGAGAAAAACTTGGAGGAATTGGTTCTCTTCCTCCACCATGTGGACCAGGATAGCATTCAAGACGTCAATCAGACTTGGTCACTGAATCATCTCTGAAGCCCCCACTGTGTTTTTCTGGGATGGGCTATCTGAGACAGGGCTCTGCTCTGTAGCCCTGGTCCAGCGCTTGCTATCTAGCCCAGACTGGCCTGGAGCTTGAGAGTCGTCTCCTCGCTATGTGCTACCACTCCTGACAACACAATGGTCAGGCGAGGCAATTACAGATTGTAAGTGTGTGAGGATTGGAAACAGAGTGTTGAAGTAACAAGCCCTCGAGGTGTGATGAGGAAGAGCTCTCCTAGGAGACAGTGGACCACATACCTCAGAAGAAGAACCATTGTCCCTTTGTTTGCCTGGACTATTCATAGCTGACAGATTTTTTTTTTTGGTTTTTCGAGACAGGGTTTCTCTGAATATGTCTGGCTGTCCTGGACTCGCTTTGTAGACCAGGCTGGCCTCGAACTCACAAAGATCCGCCTGCCTCTGCCTCCCAAGTGCTGGGATTAAAGGCGTGCGCCACCACCACCCGGCTCATAGCTGACAGATTTTAAACTAACAGTTTCTGATAATGGATGACAAAAATGAAGTAAAGGAGATTTTGTTCTTGACTTTTTTTTTTTTTTTGAGTTTTTGTAGCTTGGCTGGCTCATAATTCTCTGTGTAGCCCAGGCAAGACTGGAATATTATTCTGCTATAGCCTCCCAAATGCTGAGATTACTTATGGTCATTGCCATGCCCACACTAGTAGTTAGGGAAATGTTAATAAGTTGCACATGTGTTTATGGGCTCTCTAGAGGAGTTACAGGTGTGGCAAGTAAGCAGACAACTGATGGCCCATAGCTAAGCAGGGGTGACAGCAGATGGCCAGAGAGACAGGGGAGAATGACAACCATGTGGTCTAGGTAGGTTTCTCACGTTCTTCTGGAGAATTGTTTCCAGCCCTGGTGCACCTGTAGCTTAGGATTAGGTATTATTTTCCCCATTGTCGGAATTTAGCAGTGATCGCTGGCACCATGTGTATATATTGTGTGTAACATATAGAGTTTCCTAACACCTCTGGATCGCTGGGGGTGTGTGACCTGCTACCTATAGTGTAGCTAAGTTTATGATTATAATAGCTTGATATGAAATCAGCCACTAAAACTCTGCCGAGCATGGTAGTTGTCACCTGTAATTCTAGCACTGTGGAGGATGAGCCAGAAGGATTGGAAGTTCAAAGACAGCCTGAGGCTGTGTAATAAATTCTGGTGTTTGGGGGATTTAATAATATAGAATAACAAGAACTTGATTCAGAACTGAGTGGTCTGAAACAAAGTTTCGTTTTGTTTTTTTGTTTGTTTTTTGAACCAGTGTTTCTCTGTGTAGCCCTGGCTGTGCTGTAACTCACTTTGTAGACCATGCTGGCCTCGAACTCACAGAGATCCGCCTGCCTCTGCCTCCCAAGTGTTGGGATTAAAGGCATGCGCCACCACACCCGGCTTTTTTTTTGTTTGTTTGTTTTTTGAACCGGTGTTTCTCGGTGTAGCCCTGGCTGTGCTGTAACTCACTTTGTAGATCAGGCTGATTTGAACTCAGAGATCTGCCTGCCTCTGCCTCTCGAGTGCTGGGATTAAAGCTGTGCCCAGTAATTACAGACAGCTGTGAACTGCCAGGTGCGTGCTGGGATTTGATCCCAAGTCCTTTGAAAGAATAGCCAGTGCTCTTAACCACTGAGCTATCTCTCCAGCTCAAAACAAACTTTTTTTTTTTTTTTTTGGTTTTTTTGAGACAGGGTTTTTCTACGTAGCCCTGGCTGTCCTGGACTCACTTTGTATATCAGGTTGGCCTTGAACTCTTAAAGATCCGCCTGCCTCTGCCTCCCAAGTGCTGGGATTAAAGGCATGTGCCACCACCGCCCGGCAAAACAAACTTTCTTATGTAGCATGAAATGTATACTCTATAGACATAGTGCTGGCCCCAGGGATGTGAAGAAATGCTTTCAGTTTTCATTATTTACATTTTTGTATGTAAGTTGGTTCACACATGGAGGTCAGAGCGCAGCCTGTGAGTGTTAATTCTCTTCTTCCACTGTGTGGGGTCCAGGGAATCCTTAGAGGGGTTAAGAGGACAGGCACAGTATTCATGCAGGACTTTTTTGGTTTATCATAGGCGTCATGATAGCAGTGGGAGCGGCCATTCAGCGTTTGAACCCCTTGTGGCCAACGGAGTCCCTGCTGCATTTGTACCTAAGTAAGTGAAATCCTTGGTAATGGGATGTTGACTTTTCAGGAAAAGTTCATTTTGACAGCTGTTCCCTGTCTGTTTTCTTCTTTTTTTCTGTGTTGTGTCCAGTGTACACCCTTCAATCTGGATGAACATTTTGACCAATTTGCCATGATTAGATATTTTTTTCTCCAATTTCTTTAAATGTTTTTCTACTAATGTGTGTGAAATCCACAGAGAGGGCCTGTGTTTAACAGCATCATATATAATGTGCTCATGTTGTGGTAGTCTTTCTGGATGGAGTAAGCACTCTGACACCCATGAAAGCAGAGCAGAGATGTACTCACTTGTGGACTGAAACCTGCACAGCTCCTGAGAGACCTTGCTCTTCGGCCAGTTTACAGTCTCATCTCATACTCTAAAACCTCAGGGTGGGGTGAACAGTCACACAGGTGGACTCATATTTTAAAGGCATGCGTTACAGTTGACAGGTGTAAGCTTTTGTGTTCACATTGTTAAAGACAATGACTTGTTGCTTCTCCAGGTCATTCTGATCCACGTAGCAAGTGAAGTGATGCTTAGAATTGGGCAGTATAAGCAGTGCTTTAAGTAAACACCTAAGTAAATGAGCAAGTGAGTCTCTAATAACTGCTCCTTTCTATCTTACTGTGCTTCTCTCCCATGTAATAGTTGATCCTTCACAGGAGGATCACAAGGCGTCTGCAATGCAGGAAATGTTGTAATAATGAAATTTAAAATAAATTGTAAATGTCTCTACATTTGAGTTTAAAATGTGTTGGAGGAAGTTTGGGTGGAAGGGGCAGGTTCCAATATGGTAAAAAGGCTCTGTAAAGCCTTGCATTCTGCTCAGTGTACTGCACTGTGGGGACATGCACACATGTTGTGGACCACCAAGATGTGAAAGGGCCTGAAACAGGAGGAAGGTTGGTGGTGGTGAGGAGGCTTTGAAGGCTCCAGCCTAGAGGACAGGCTCAAGGGAAACACAGATGTCTGGGAGCTAGCTAGGATGATGGTCCTCAGAAGGAAAGCACTGTGGAGTAAAAGAGGGGGACACCGGGCAGGCTCTGCTGCCCGCTGCACAGGTGAAAGGAAACACGTTTTGCTTCAGTGCCTGCGAACTGGTTTGTGATTGCTGTGGGTTGCCCTGGGGGACAAGGGGACCATACTATAGCAAGACTAGGTAACACAGGTGGACAGAAAGGATTAAGGGAGATTTCTCTTTAGGTTGGAGGCTCAGGACAGTGGTAGGTGCTTAAGTCTGATTTTCTCTGAACAGCTTTATTGAGGGATCATTGGCAGATGTGAATTGTTTTCCCCATGAAGCCACAATCACAGTGTAACCTTCCTCTAGCTCCAGGTATCTATCTGCTGCTCTGCTCTCTGGGTTCCTGTTTGTGTTTCCCATGCTGTGCTTTACCCAGTCTGTCAGATACAGGCAACCTTATCACCTGCTCATAGTGCCCATGCAGAACATTGTGGTCTTCCTTCAGGTTTATTCAGAAAGATGTGTTGGAACCATGGAGGAAATAGTAGAAGAATGAACCTTCAGTAGCATGTCTACTGCTTTTTCCTGTCTCTCAGGCCAGGCTCCCTGAAGAGAAGTCTGGCTTCCCAGAGCTCAGATGACCACTTGAACAAACGGTCTCGCACCTCCTCGCTGAGCTCCCTGACCAGCACATGCACAGGAGGCATCCCCAGTTCAGGCCGCAATGCCATCACCAGCTCCTACAGCTCCACCCATGGTATCTCACAGGTAGGTCTCAGGGCCATGAACAAACAATGCATATGACCTCTGCTGCCTTGCATTGTACAAGTCTCTAGACTCGAAGAAATACAAAGCCTTAAATAGCAAATAAAATGAAACAGGTCAGTGGGACCGAAGAAAAAGCAAACCTAGTACAAATTGGAGCTGTTACTGCAGATGGACCAATGGAAAACAGTGCAGTAAATGGTACTGATTTAGTTGATAGAGTTTGTTCATTATGGGGTGTTGATGAGATTTGTAGGGAGTTAGAGTTTAGTGCAAGTTTTGAAACATGAAGTGGTCATCATTCTTGTTTAGAGTTAGTGTTTAGTATGCATAGGTAGGGAAGCCAGGAAAGCCTAGGACTGAATATCGGCATTGACATTAGTAGCTGCACAGGCTCGAACAGTGGCTCAGCCATTCTTGTTTGTTTGGTTTTGTTTTTTTTTTTTTTTTGTTTTTTCGAGACAGGGTTTCTCTGTGTAGCCCTGGCTGTCCTGGACTCACTTTGTAGACCAGGCTGGCCTCGAACTCACAAAGATCCACCTGCCTCTGCCTCCCAAGTGCTGGGATTAAAGGCGTGCGCCACCACCGCCCGGCTTGGTTTTGTTTTTTGAGACAAGGTTTCATATATCCCTGGCTCTCCTGGAACTTGCTGTACCTCTCAGGCTGGGCTTGAACTTGTAATGATCCTCCTGCTTCTGCCTCCCAAGTACTAGGGTTTCAGGCTTGCACCACCACTCCCAGCTTGGGTCTTTTTTTTTTTTTGTTTTTTTTTTTTCAAAACAAAGTTTTTTTGTGTATTCACGGCTATCCAGGACTCATTTTGTAGGCCAGGCTGGCCTTGAACTCACAGAGATCCACCTTCCTCAGTCTCCCAAGTGCTGGGATTAAAGGTGTGCGCCACCACGCCCAGCTTGGCTTGTATTTTTTAATATGCATAGGTTACTCTGATAAGACTGTCAGAATCTGTAAAAATAGAAGATGTACTTTTTACTGTAGATGATCCTTGTTGGACCATGTAATGAATTCAAATATTATCTTTTTTTTTTTTTTAAAGTTTTTTTTTTTTTTTTTTGGTTTTTCGAGACAGGGTTTCTCTGTGTAACAGCCCTGGCTGTCCTGGACTCACTTTGTAGACCAGGCTGGCCTCGAACTCACAAAGATCCGCCTGCCTCTGCCTCCCAAGTGCTGGGATTAAAGGCGTGCACCACCACTGCCCGGCTTTTTTTTAAAGTTTTAAGATTGATTTATTTTGTAGAATGTGGTGGCATACTTTAACTTCAGGCCAGCCTGGTCTACATAATAAATTGCAACTAGGGCTATGTGGTAAGACTTACTCTCAAAAAAGAAAATAATATATTATTTTTATTTATTTGAGCCTGTGTGATTTTAGGGGCACCATATGCATACAGGTGCCCACAGATGCCAGAAACCAGTCTCCTAGAAAATAGAGTTCCAGTACTTGTGAGCATCCTGGGGTAGGCGCTGAGAACCAAGCCTGGGTCCTCAGCAAGAGCAGTATATTTCTTTTTTTTTTTTTTTTTTTTTTTTTTTGAGGCAGGGTTTCTCT
>CAJQZJ010033880.1:336026-349525 GCA_907164525.1 Lophiomys imhausi | reverse complement strand
AAGTGCTGGGATTAAAGGCGTGCACCACCACTGCCCGGCTTTTTTTTAAAGTTTTAAGATTGATTTATTTTGTAGAATGTGGTGGCATACTTTAACTTCAGGCCAGCCTGGTCTACATAATAAATTGCAACTAGGGCTATGTGGTAAGACTTACTCTCAAAAAAGAAAATAATATATTATTTTTATTTATTTGAGCCTGTGTGATTTTAGGGGCACCATATGCATACAGGTGCCCACAGATGCCAGAAACCAGTCTCCTAGAAAATAGAGTTCCAGTACTTGTGAGCATCCTGGGGTAGGCGCTGAGAACCAAGCCTGGGTCCTCAGCAAGAGCAGTATATTTCTTTTTTTTTTTTTTTTTTTGGGTTTTTCGAGACAGGGTTTCTCTGTGTAGCCCTGGCTGTCCTGGACTCGCTTTGTAGACCAAGCTGGCCTCGAACTCACAGAGATCCGCCTGCCTCTGCCTCCCGAGTGCTGGGATTAAAGGCGTGCGCCACCACCGCCCAGCAAGAGCAGTATATTTCTTAACCACTGAGCCATCTCTCCAGTTTCTCAAAAGCTTGTTTTTAGTTTTTCTCTGGGTGTGTGTTTTTCAGTTTTTTTGGTTTTTTGTTTGTTTGTTTTTTGAAACAGTCTGTAATTGCTGACTATCTTCTAGTACAGCTGACATTAATCCCTTCCAATCTTGGGGAATGACTATTTTATATAGCCCAGTTATTTAACATTTGCTAAATGAATGATGAATCTATTCCATTCGAAACAATAAACCCCTTAAATTACTTTAAATCCAATGTCTACTGGACGCCACGTTAACTCCTGAATGACTTGAGTGTCATCACCAGACCTAAATTGAAACATAACTGGAAAAGCGGATGGTGACTGTGCAGTATCAAGAAGCTCCTCTGGGGGTGCACTTGGTTCCACATTAACACCATTACCTACCTGGTCTTCTACTGATACACGCACAGGCTGTGGAGACCTAGCTAGGAAAGAACTTGGCATATTCCCACTTTCAGTCACCCGCCCTGGCAGATTTTTCTTAAGTTCCTCAGTCTGTATTTGCATACTTTCTAATTGTGAGGTTGTAGCAAGCTTTTTCCTTATGATAAACCAATAAAAGAGAAAAAAGCAAACAACATAAAACATCCGGTCTGATTGAAAAACAGGATAGAACTCAGCTGCAAGCATTGCCATTTTGTCAACAACCAGTTCCATAGTTTCAAAACCTGCAGTTTCCTCTACAGTTTTGAAAGCCAAGTTACCCATAGTGCCTTACCACTTTAGGTGCCACCTGAAACTTCAACTTTTTTAACAATGATATTTCTTAGTAACTGTAAATTGTAATGCTAGGCTGGTGGAGCAACTGGAGGTCTGGCGGAAGACCAGCAGGCCTGACTTGCTTTAGAGGCCTGTAGGCCTGGAGGGACAGCCTGGTGGGGAAGCTGCAAGATACTTATTAATAACTATAAACCGTTATGTTAGACCAGTGGAATTGCTGGCGGCCTGGAGAGACAGCCACCAGGGCTTGGTGGGAGGCCAGTGGGCCTGGATTGCCCACAGCCCTTTCCCCAGTATACTAAGACTTTTTAATGTTTCAACGCTTAGGCCTTAGTTGGGCAGCCTCTCAACTAGCTGACTTAAATTAATCCCAGACCACATAATCCCAACCAACCACGTGGCTTGTTATACTTTCAGGGCCCAGAGAGCTCACATGCAGACTCCAGCAACCTGGGCAGAGAACTTCCTCTGTGTAAAACTCAGGATTCTTTTCTCGGACCCAGGAAGTTCCACCTTCCTATACTGTTTCTGCCCAGCTAATTGACCAATTAACCAATCTGAGTGTCTCAGAAAGGGCAGTAACCAGATAGATCTTTAGCACTGAAATCAGCATTCAAGGACCAATGCATTAGACCCTCCTCTCCTAACACTACATAGCCCTGGCTGTCTTGGAGCTCACTCTGTAGACCAAGCTGGCTTCAGACTCACAGAGATTCCCCTGCCTCTGCCTCCTGAGTGCATCACCATGCCTGGCCTATTCAGAATGTCTGAGTGCATAGTCATGTCATCAGTAGCAGCCTTAGACGAGTCACTCTGCTTGATTTGCAGCTGTGGAAGAGGAGTGGGCCCACCTCATCCCCCTTTTCCAGCCCAGCTTCCTCCCGCTCCCAGACACCAGAGAGGCCAGCCAAGAAAACAAGGTAATCACTGTTCACTTGTGGTCACTGTGTGGACAGGGGGAAGTGGGCTTAACAGGGATTAGATGAGTGGACATTATGTTGACTCTGACTCAGCAAATCAAAGTGTGAAGCCCTGGAAGAACCACAGAGTGCCTGCTACTGTTGTTCTCTTTACCTGCAGTCTAAGCACACTGGTGGCCAGTCCCTTCTCATACTCCAGTGGAAGTGGTGCAAAGTGGACTAGTCAGCCGAGAGCCTGAGTCCGTGGCCCCACCTACCACTAGCCTTTTTTTATTTTCACCTTGTCTGTCATGGGCCTGCTTTCTTACCAGCTTCACTTATAACTCCCAGTACTGACCCGCTGTTAGAGTGTGATGATGCAGTCTGGGCCCTGGACTTGGGAGGCTCTGATTAAGGCTTTGCAGATTCCTCTTCTGTATTGATCATGTCAACTGTCCACCTTCATTTCTACAAGGACTGTGATGTGGTGACATACTGGGATCTAGAGCCATGTAGGAGTGAGTGAGTGACCGAGTTGCCATGCAGCCACTAGGCGACCTTCCTAAATAAAATGTAGCCTTTTTACAACCCCACAGAGAAGAGGAGCCATGTCACCATTCCAGTTCTTCAGTTCCCTTGGTGACAGACAAGGAATCCCCAGGAGAAAAGGGTAAGTAGAGAAGCCACGGGAGCAGAGGGTGGTGTCTAAGTTAACAGTATTGCTCTATGTCTTGCCTTTCATACGTCCAGTGTAGGAAGATAGAAAGGCAGCACACAGTCCAGTACAGAATGTGAGGACGGTCGGGTGATGAGCGCAGTGTCAGGCTCTGAGGTCACAGCTTTCCCAGCAGCAGTTGTATGCACCTTTGGAATGACAATGCAGATACTGCACACAGAAAACAATGTCTACCAACAAAACCGTCCTGTCCTGAAGGAGTGGGGAGGCCAGCAAACAACCCTGTGTTCTTGTCTGTAGTTACAGATACAGCCACTGGGAAACAACAGAGCCCGTGGACTTCCCCACGCACGCCTGGGAGCTCGGGGCAACGCAAACGCAAGATTCAGCTGCTGCCCTCTCGTCGAGGGGACCAGCTGACCCTGGTATGTCTTGTTCATTCCTCTCAGCTCTTTTAGTCTCAGGGAGTCTGGGAGTAGGTTTTTCCATTGTCTGGGAGTCGGCCTAAACTGCCTATGTTGTCTTGGGCAGCCTCCACCCCCAGAGCTTGGCTATTCCATCACGGCCGAAGACCTGGACATGGAGAGGAAAGCCTCACTGCAGTGGTTTAACAAGGTCTTGGAGGACAAGACTGGTAAGGACTCAGAGCTCAGCGTTCTCCAAAGGGGCGGAACACCTTGCTGTCTTTTGGATTGTTACAGAGGGTTTCCTTGGAAGAGAAGTCATAGAATACTTGATTTCCCATTTAGTTTGAGTCTCATTATCTAAGGCTGTCGTCAGAGTCATCATCCTGCTTCAGCCCCCCAGGTGCTGGGTCACAGGTGTGTACCACCACAGCCAGCTCTGGAATTTCTCTTTCTCTTCATTTCGCCATGAGTCTTCTTACCAAGTAGCTGTCACCAGAACTTTTCCATGGGATGTAGAAGTTTTGTTTTGTTTGTGAAAATAGTGTTACTGTCTAACTCAAGTTGGAGGTTCATAGTCCTCCCCACACTCCTGAGTGCTGGAGCACAGGCCATATACCTCTCCCCCTCCCCAGCATCCCTTGTTCATTCTTCTCTGGGAACCTGCTTGGGTCTTCACTGAGGCCTGCAGTCCAGTGTGTCACCGGTAAGGTTAACGAAGCATTTCTGGACAAGTATTTTGGGCTCTGAGCTTCCTGTACCTTTGCTCTGGCCCTCCCATGGAAACAGCTTGTCTGTCCTCCCCAGATGATGCCCCCACCTCAGCCACTGACACCCCACCTGCCGCCACTCCTCCCTTCACTTTCACCCTGCCTGCTGTGGGACCTGCCACCTCACCAGCCTCCCTCCCAGCTTCCACTTCTAACCCACTGTTGGAGAGCTTGAAGAAAATGCAGGAAGCTCCATCTCCCCCATCCTCAGGTATGTAGAGCACCCTGCCCTGGAGTGACAGGTCTTTGACATGAAAGTGTGGGGCTCTCAGTTCTGGGCTTCCAAATGCCCTGCTCTGGAAATACACAGGAAGGCAGGGTGTCATGCTGGGTTCATGCTTCAAAGCAGCTGCCCTAGCTGCTCTGAGTCTGTGTCATCTATAAAATGGGAATGGTGTCTTCCTTGGGAGGTGTCTGCAACAGGACAAGATCCATCCCATAAGGTGTCAGCTTTCTGGACCCCAAGCCTAGAATAGCTGAAATCCCTTTCTCTCTGAGTAAGGCTAGTGAAGCTTGCCAGCTAAGTGGGCCTTCTCACACTAAGTGCAGGCATGATGGTGCCACGCTTGGGGCTCAGGCACACACTGCTTTGCAGGTTGGTAAACATGATAGGTCTTTAGATGAATAGGCCCATGTAGGCAAGTAGGTACATGTGCACTGATGGCATTTTCCTTCATGACCACACATGCAACCCGCTAGGCTCGCCTGGTTTTTCCCTCCTGTCGTTCCTGGAGTCTGTGGGTAGAGATATCTTGAGTCCCTGGTACAGTGGTGGAGGATGCAAGTATGCTAAGTGCCACCCTCAGACATCTGCAGGACTCAACTCACTTCCTTTTCTTACCAGAACCTGTTGAGGGGTCGACAACTACAGCCCCTTCACCTCCGAAGACACCGAGCCTCCTGGCCCCTGTGGTCACAGGGCCCCTGGCCGCCAGCGCCTCCTCAGACTCCAAACCTACAACCTCCTTCCTGGGGCTGGCCTCTGCTTCATCTGAAACACCACTCACTGACACCAAGTCCCCTGGAGTCCCTCAGGCTGAGCAGTCTGTCAGCACCCCAGCTTCCTCAACTCTATCTCCCACCCCAAAGCCCAGTATGCTGTTTGGTATGCTGAGCCCACCTGCCAACTCCCCCTCCCTTGCCACTCCTGGCCCAGCTTGTGCTTCTCCCATGTTTAAGCCCATTTTTCCAGCCACACCTAAAAGTGAGAGTGATAGCCTCTTGCCAACTAACTCCTTGGCCACCACAACAATTTCATCCAGCACCAACCTCCCCACAACAGCCAACACCACAACTCCCAAGTTCAAGCCCATTTTTGACAGCCTGGAACCATTTACAGCCATGCCCCTGCCAGCTCCCTTCTCCCTGAAACAGACAACTGCTCCAGCCACCACTACAGCCACATCAGCCCCTCACTTCACTGGCCTGGGCACTGCCACCTCCACAGTGGCCTCTGGCACCACAACTTCTGCCCCAAAACCTGTGTTTGGCTTTGGAGTGACCACTGCAGCCAGCTCTGCCAGTAGTACCATGACTTCCACCACCCAGCCACTTCTGTTCGGGGGAGTTCCTCTTGTCACTACTGCCAGCTCTGCCCCAGCCCTGGCCTCCATCTTCCAGTTTGGCAAGTCCCCTGCCCCAGCAGCATCTACAGCAGGCTCCTCCTTTAGCCAGCCCCTAGCCAGCTCTGCCCAGACGGTGGCCAGCAATAGCAGTGGCACTGGTGGCTTCAGTGGCTTTGGCAGTACCCTAACCACCTCCACTTCAGCCCCTGCCACCACCAGCCAGCCCACGCTGACCTTCAGCAACACTGTTACCCCCACCTTCAACATTCCCTTTAGCTCCAGTGCCAAGCCTGCACCCCCAAGCTACCCTGGAGCCATCCCACAGCCAACATTTGGAGCCACTGAGGGGGCTACCAAGCCAGCACTTGCCCCAAGTTTTGGCAGCTCTTTCACTTTTGGCAACTCGGTAGCCTCAGCCCCATCGGCGACTCTGGCACCAGCCACCTTTGGCAGTGCTATACAACCAGCTTTCGGCGGGTTGAAAGCCACAGCCTCCACCTTTGGCACCCTTGCCAGTACGCAGCCAGCTTTTGGTAGCACCACGTCTGTGTTCTCCTTTGGTTCAACCACCACTTCTGGCTTTGGTGCCACCACACAGACCACCAACAGTGGGAGCAGCAGTTCTTTGTTTGGCAGCTCTACTCCATCCCCGTTCACATTCGGTGGCTCGGCTGCTCCTGCTGGCAGTGGAGGCTTTGGCCTTAGTGCTACCCCAGGCACCAGCTCCACCTCTGGAACTTTTAGCTTTGGATCTGGACAGAGTGGGACCACGGGCACCACCTCCTCCTTTGGGGGAAACCTGAGTCAGAACCCCCTGGGCACACCCGGCCAGAGCTCACCCTTCGCCTTCAGTGCTGGCAGTACGCCTGAAAGCAAGCCTGTGTTTGGAGGTAAGATTGGCAGCTGTGTTAAGGTTAGTGCCTAACAGTCTACGCCAAGTTATTGGCCCAGTGGCCATCCAATCTAGCTAAGGGTGGGAGGAACCCTATGAAGTCAAGAAAGGTTTTTGGAGGGCTGAAGAGAAGGTTCAGTGGGTAAGACCTGGTCTCAAAGAGACCCGAATTCAGTTCTAGCACCCACATTGGGTAGCTGTCAATTGCCTTTATACATCTGCAGCTTCAAGTATCTGGTGCCTTCTTCTGGCCTCCATAGGCACCGCACTATGCACATACCTACATACATATACACATATTTCTTTTTTAATCTTAAAAAGATATAGGTATGGGTCTTTTGTTTGCATATATGTGTATATACCACATGCGTAACTGTGTCCACAGCAGCTAGAAGAGGGATCCCTCGGGACCTGTGAGTTACCATGTGGGAGCTAGGAATTGAGCCTATGTTCTCTGGAACCAGTGAGCTCTCTCTCTGCAGCCTCAATTAAAAAATCATAATACCTTTAAGGTAGTAATGGAAGGAAGGAAGGAATGTGGTTCATGTGTTTGGTGTTTACATGTGTGTTTAGCTACTCAGCTTTTTTCTTATAACTACTCATGCTTGTGCACACACACACACACACACACACACACACACACACATATACAGTGCCATGGTGTAGAGGTCAGAGTTTAGCTTTGTAGAGTTGGTTCTCTCCTTTTCCATTACATTCTGAGACTGAAACTCAGGTCGCCAGGCTTGTGCTACAAGTACCTTTACTCAGCTGAGCCATCGCGCTGGCTTCTTGTTTGGTTGTGTGTGTCTGTGTATGTCTGTGTGTCTATGTGTGTGTATGAAACTGTTTCCTAGTGTAACCCAGGCTTCCCTCAAATTCAAGACCTTTGTACTTGAGCCTTCCACTGCAGGAGAAGCAGGAATAGTGGGGTCATGAGCAGAGAACATGCAAGGCTGCCAGAGTGGAAGGTTGGTCATAGCCAGGATTAGTTGTTTGGATTTTAAATACTTAGAGAAATCACAATAGGATTTCAATCTGAAGGGTGAAGAGATCTCATTTGCTGTGTGCAGGGTGAGTTTTGGCTCTAAGAGCTGCTGACTTCTTTGGTAAATAGAGTAGATGCTCTTGGGGAAGAGGGGTTAGGTAGCACAGGGCAGGGGGCAGGTCTGGGGCGTGTGTCATCTAAAACAGTGGGAAAGGGGGTGTAATAAGGGAGGTGTAAGGTTTGCCAGCTGATTGGTTCATACTGTGTTGCAAAGGGTCAAGTAGTCTCTGGAATTAGCTGCGTGGGGCCGGGGAGATGGCTTGATGCTTGAGTGTGGGTGTGAGTTCAATCCCTCATTCTCAAAAGCTCGGTATGGCAGTGTGCACCTGCAATCCCTGTCCATGCTGGGTGTGTGGAGGTAGGCAGATTCCTGGACTCACAGGTCAGTCTAGCCAGAAGAGCCAGCTGTAGGCTGTGAGAGACTCTGGAAGACATGGTGTCAACCTCTGGCCTCTGTGCACTTCCATGGATGAGCAGTACACTGGTGCAGATGCACGCATGCACACATAAGACAGATCACACGGGGAGAGTCTGTGTGTGCTATTGCCACCAAAAGATCACAGTATTGCTCACTAGTGCTGAAGTCACTTTAAGAATGGTGATGGGGAGCCGGGTGTGGTGGTCCATTCCTTTAATCCCAGCACTCGGGAGGCAGAGGCAGGCAGATCTCTCTGAGTTCGAGGCTGTCCTGGTCTACAAAGTGAGTCCAGGACAGCCAGGACCACATAGAGAAACCCTATTCTCGAAGAAAAAAAAAAAAAGGAATGGTGATGTCACCTTTGGATGTGACACTCCAAAGCGCCAGAACTGTTCTTAAGAGTCTGGTGGGGCCTGGCGGTGGTGGCGCACGCCTTTAATCCCAGCACTTGGGAGGCAGAGGCAGGTGGATCTTTGTGAGTTCGAGGCCAGCCTGGTCTACAAAGTGAGTCCAGCACAGCCAGGGCTACACAGAGAAACCCTGTCTCGAAAAACCAAAAAAAAAAAAAAAAAGAGTCTGGTGATGTGAACTTCAGGAGCTGAGCTGGGTGTGGTAGCCCTTGCCTGTCAACCTAGCACTTAGGCTTGGGCAGGACGGTGGAGAGTTCCAGGCCAGTCTGGGCTACATAGCAGAAGATCCAGTCTCAAAAATAGCAAAACAAAGAATTGGGTGTTTGAGGTAGGAGGGGAGGGGAGAGAAGTGGTCTGGAAGCAGCGTCAGAGCAAGGCAACCCGGAGATAACTGCACACAGGCCAAGCAGGGGCCATTGCCATAGGGCATCCTGGGAAGACCAGGACCCTGCGAGGTGATTGAGAGGGAAAGGGCGGAGGACAAGGGAAAAGAGGCAAGGCAGGCTTAACCTGCAGCCCCACATCTCCTCACACCTCCTTGCTGCAAGTTGTGCAATGGAGGATGCCAGAGGCTGGCTTCATCAGTTCTGGGTGCTGGGGGATAGACCCCATACCAGCCTAGTCTCTGTAAGTTTTCTGTGTCTCCCTTCTAGGCACATCCGCACCCAGTTTTGGGCAGACTGCCCCTGGCCCTGGAGTGGGCACCGCAAACAGCAGCCTCCCATTTGGGGCCTCCTCAACACCTGCCCCTGGCTTTGTTGGAGTTGGACCTTTCGGTAAGCAGTGTGTTGCCAGCGTGACACCCCTGTCCCGTGGATGAGGAGAGATTAGGAGGATACCAGGGTGCTAGTCCTCAGGGTCCAGGGGAATTAGGCAGGAAGGTTGAGTCTCTGCAAATTCAAATATTTGGAAAACCAAGTGCTGGTATTTTTTAAAGACTTACTTGTTTTTATGCGCATTGGTGTCTTCCTGTATGTTTATCTGTGCGAGGGTGGCAGGTCCCTGGAACTAGGGTTACAGACAGTTGTGAACTGCTATGCTGGTGCTGGGAATTGAACCTGGGTTGGGTCCTCTGAAAGAGCAGTCAGGGCTCTTAACCACTGAACCATCTCTCCAGCCAAGAGCTGTGAGGGCTGCCAACAGCCTCAGAAGCCCAGGTGGAACACCTAGACTTCTGCTGTTACCCTGACTCCCCAGAGCAAGGCACCAGCGCTTTCTGTGGCAGCAGCTGCCCTGATAAGGTCTTGTCAACTTTCCAGGATCAGCAGCCCCTTCGTTTTCCATTGGCGCGGGATCCAAGACCCCAGGGGCTCGACAGCGACTTCAGGCCCGAAGGCAGCACACTCGCAAGAAGTAGCCTGCCTCTTGTCTCTACTCCCCATCCCCTGCCAGAATCTGGACCTCAGCACCTGCTAGGAAGAGCCTCTGACCCTTCAAATTCCATAGCAAACCCAGCCCATCACCAACCAGAAGTGGCAGCCTGGCCCTTTCTGTTCTAGAGGAAGGGGGTGCCCCAGGGAGGGGCAGAAGCCCAATACTTGAACAGTCACTGGTGAGACTGGAGAACTGAAGAAACATCTGTACATATTGTCCTCTTGCTGCCCCAGCGCTTTAGTGTGTAACCTAGGCGGCCTCTCCCTTTCCCTGAGGGCCATCTCTGCTGGAGTATCCCTAGTGTACAACGGGCGGAACTGGGGAAACAGGATGGTCCTAAGCTTGCCTGCTTGGCTTGGCCTTAAGAAGTGGTTCTCTTCCTCTGGTTCCTTCAGGGTCTCTCCCTATTTCTTGCTGCTTCATCCTTCACTCTTTGAGATTCATTCCTTTTAAATGGCAGTGAATCTTGCTTTGCCTTGGAGGCCCCCAGTGGGCACTACTCCACTCTTCTACAAAGTCTGTTTCATCTCCAGCCCTCTGCCAGTCCAGCCTCTAAAAGGTTGGTGGCTCAAGACTGTTATGTTAGCCTGGCAGAGCCAGGGGAGAAGTTCGCTCCAGGGTGTCCTGGGGCAGGCAGACCGCCCACCACTGCTTCTAGCTGCCTCTTCCTTCACCTGCCCACTGCCCCACGGGCCACTTTGCCTCTTTGGGATTGTGTTTTCCTAGCCTTGTACCTTGTTTGTCTGATGTTAATGTGTGTTGCTCCTTGAATCGAGTTTGGAGGAAGAATTGAATTGTATGTGTGGCGGCATGTTGGTAATGCCGGACTTAATGTCACCTGGGCCCTCGTGGGCCTAGCTAATTGAATGCTGAACGTGGCACCGCGTGACAGCCACAGTGCTGACTCCTGAATTCTTAATAGTGTTTTGACTTAAGGGCTGGCAGCCCAGGGGATGGAGGCTATTGGGAGCTAAGACTTCTCTCTGTTGGTCGTCCCCACATACCCCACACCAGGCAAGGGCATCTTCTGCCTGTGTTTGGAGTTCTAGATGAATGAACTATACTTTTAGAGTCCTTAGTTGTATCTGTCTCTTTCCTTCAAAACCACACCCTTAGGCCCCAGAGCCTGGCTGCCATGTCCATCCTCTTTGGGAGAAGTATGAATGCGTGTGTCTAAATTAAAAAAAATATTTAAACATTTTTTAACAATAAAAATTTATTTTTGTATTTAAGCTAAATTGCCTTTTAAATTCCTTCAAGCTTGGTTCACGGAGGTGGTTAAGTATAAATGCTATTGAATAGTGGGAATTAGTATAGTTACACCTGTGTGAAGGAGGGGCTCATGGCCGTTCCCAGCAGCTCCTGAGGGGGCAGAGCTCCTTCTGGACATGTATAAGTGTAATTCTTATTTTATAAACAATGTGATGTAGCTGTAACTGGTCTCCTTCCCTTTGTGACTGGGGTTGAATGTTTTGTGGCAGGGGTTAGGCTGGGTTGTGTGGAGCTGGGGAAGAGCTGGACCTCAAGTCCCAAACGCCTGTGACGATGGGGATGGGTGGGGATCTGCACATGAAGCCTCTACCTGTACCTCAGGTAAGGAAGGGGCCTCCCTGCAGTTCAGTCTGAGCTAATTACCTCAGCTCCACAGCAGGCCTGTATCCAGGGCCCCTGAAGAGGCGTCCTGGCATAGCCTCGGTGTGTGAGCACATTTGCCTGTGCTCCCGTGCTCACGCTGGACAGGGAGGCTGGGGCTTCCCACCACAGACTGAGTTCTTTGAGTGTAGCTGAGATTTTTAGTATGAATGTGAGATTGTCCTTGCTTATGTTGTTAAAAATAAAACTGTGATCATAGATCTGAGTCTGCCCTTTATTTGTGAAGCAAAAAACTCTTGACTGGTAGAACTGTGCCAGTGAGGCCCACAGTGTGAGGACATCATCTCCTTTCCCGGAGAAGCGGGGTTCCCACAGTGAGGAACCATCGTTCTGGCGGCTATGGCCTCAGTGCCTGCTAGGTCTCGGCTGCAGGCTGCCTCCAGCTGCTGCTCTGCTCTGTCTTCTCTTTCTCTTTAGGGGTTGGCTGAGAGGTTCTGGCGCCACTGCTTTGGCCTGTGGGGCTGGGCTAGAAGACGCCAGAGGTTAGCAGATGGAGGCAGATCTCTTAAGAGAGTTTGAAAAAGCCGGGCGGTGGTGGCGCACGCCTTTAATCCCAGCACTTGGGAGGCAGAGGCAGGCGGATCTTTGCGAGTTCGAGGCCAGCCTGGTCTACAAAGTGAGTCCAGGACAGCCAGAGCTGTTGTTAAACAGAGAAACCCTGTCTCGAAAAACCAAAAAAAAAAAAAAAAGAGAGTTTGTGGACAGCCCAGTCTACCTACATAGTGAGTTCTAGGCCAACCAGGGTTACACAGACCCTGCCTCGAACACAAACGAACTCAGCACCCCACTCACCTTGGCACCACCTCTGCCCGTTCAAACACAGCAATGAAGAAGCCACCGGTGAGTGTGGTTTCAGGGGAAGCCCGGATGCAGTGTTCAGACCCTGGGAAGGTGCTCAGACCCCGGTGAGGCCAGGCAGGTAGGACAGGAGCCAGTCTGTGAAGGAGGACAGGACTCAGACCCTGGTGAGAAGCAGCCTACGACCTCTCGGACCCTGGGAACACCATTACCTGAAGACCCCTGAGGTCTGCTGTAGAGCCTCTTGGACCACGTCTTCGTTTTCTTCTTGGCAAAGGGAACACGTGGAGTAGACCAGGCGTTGGAGAGAGGGGAAGGTGAGTGCATGGCACAGAGCCCGCTGCTGGAACCCCGCCAGGGCCTGCAAGCGCTCCTTGCTGGGTGTGCCTCCCCGCTGCTCCTCCAGCTGCCGGCTCAGCATACCTGTGGAAAAGGAGCTGAAATTATGAAGCCATTTCCCACCAAAATCCCCATCTTGTAGATGAGAGCATTTGCCTGCAGTCACCACTCAGAATTAATATCGAGACTAACTGGTAGTCCTCAGTATTCAAGTTGCTATGGGCCACAACCACAGCTGCCCTGTCCCCATCTCACCAGAGCCACTACAGGAAGGATCCAGCAAGATGTACTGGACCTGGCCATAACGCTGGTCAGAGGGAGAGACTGTCAGGAAGTCCTTCTCGGCTACCTCGCAGCAGGAGACCCCAGCCCGAGCCAGCAACGTAGCCATGGCCGCTAGCCGCTTGGCATCCTGGTCGAAAGCAAAGATCTTCCTAGGCAAGGGAGCAAAGGCGGAATGGACTTAGAATTTCTTTCAAATTAAGACTTCTATATGTCTGTATGCCACATATGTGCAGATGTTGGGGCCAGAAAAAGGTACTGGGAACTCAGGGAGCTGCAGATATAGAGGCTGTGCGGCACCTGACACTGGTGTTAGGTACTGAGCTCAGGTCCTCTGGAAGAACAGCAAGTCCTCAGCCATTTTGCCAGCGCCTGAACTGAAAATTTATGGACCATGGAGGTCCACAGTTAGATGACATCAAAGTCTGTGTGTGTGTGTGTCTTAACAGTTGTGGGCTTACCTAGAATCTTCAGTGAGGGTTTAGGAGTGATTCTCAGTGGTTAGAGCGATTGCCTGGAATCCCCCACTGAGAGGCTGGGGGTGTGGCTCAGTGGTAGAGCACCTGCCTAGAATCCCCCAGTGAGGGGCTGGGAGTATGGCTCAGTGGTTGAGCTGCCTAGAATCCCCCAGTGAGGGGCTGGGGTGTGACTCAGTGGTAGAGCACCTGCCTAGAATCCTCCAGTGAGGGGTTGGGG
>CAJQZJ010033880.1:316093-327613 GCA_907164525.1 Lophiomys imhausi | reverse complement strand
CAAAGCCTTCCCCAAGGGTGAGGCTCAAAGGGATGGCAAAGCCTTCCTCTTGCCCCAGTGCAAATGTTGACAGTGTGTAAAAGTCTGAGTGTTTACAAGAGATTGACTCACGTGTCCTCCCAGATGTTCCGGTTTAAGACCACTGGCCTACAGATACCTCCTACTAACGCCCGCCACCCCCCATGGAGCTGCACATAGTAGACCGCCAGGATTTCCAGTTGCTGTGGTTGATACCACTGCCCCCATATATCATGTCCCAGCTGACCGCAGGACACAGTGTGAGATCCTGCACAGCTGCTACTATGCAGAGAAGTGGATGTGTCCTCCCCAGGCCTATGTTTTGAAGCTCACTCCTCAGTTGGTAGTACTCTTTAGAAAGATGTGGGGCCTGCCAGTGGAAATAGGTCACTGTAGTGGGTCTCTGAAGGTTATGCCCACAGCCTTCTCTCTCTACTTCCTGTCCTCCCTCCATGTGAACAAGCCATGAATCCTGTCACACCTTCCTGGTCATGATGGACTGAAATCCCTCTGAAGCCAAAATAAACCTTTCCTCCCTTCCATCATTTGCATCAGGTAATCTGGTCTCAGCAAGGCAAGGTTACTAATGCAACAGTTGTTCATGGAGCACAGGTCTGGGGAACAGGAGTCTAGCTTTCCTGGAACCTTATTAGAGATCGCAGATCCCTGGGCTCTGCCCCAGATCTGCTGATCAGAAACTGCCTACCATGGGAAAGTTGTATAATGTATTTTAGCCAGCCTGCCAGGTGTCTCTGACATGTGTTGCCACTTGAGACCCACTGCATCAGGTGGCCTGGTTGCTCACTGTGGCTGGGAACTGTTCTGTTCCCAGCCGAGCTAGGCAAATTGTCCTATCTGTTCATTTCCATCTGTGCTCTCTAGGCATGTGGCCCCAAAGACTAAAGGAAACCAGAGAAAAAAAGGAGGCCAGACCGGGAGACAGTTCAATGGGTAAATTGTCTGCCTGATGAGAATGAAGGCCTGAGTTCAATCTGTAGAAGCCACAGAAAAGAGTCAGTCATGGTGACTAAGGAGATGGCTCACTGGCCAAGAGTACTTGTTGCTCTTGCAGAGGTCCTGGATTCGGTTCCCAGCACCCATATGGTGGGTGACAGCTGTCTTGCAACTCCAGTTCCAGGGGATCCATCTCCCGCTTCAGGCACCGAGCACACAACTGGTGCACAGAACGCAGGCAAAGCATTCATCACACAAAATAAAAGGATGAATCTAAAAAAGCCAAGCACGGTGGTGTCGTAACTGCTGAGAAGGAAAACAGACAAATCCCTGGGGTTCTCTGGCCAGCCAGCCTAGCCTACTTGGTGAGCTCCAGGCCAGTGAGAGCTCAAAAAAACAAAACAAAACAACAACAACAAAAAACCCAAGATGTAGTGTCTGAAAACAACAGCTACAGGTGTGCCCAGCTTCCACACCCATAAATGTGTATGCACACCACACACATAAAGAAAACTAGGAGGGGCTGGAGAGACAGCTGAGTGGTTAAGAGCGCTGGCTGCTCTTCCAGAGGACCCACGTTCCATACCCAGCACCACATGGCAATTCACAGCTGTCTAACTCCAGTTCCTGGGAGTCTAGTGCTCTCCTCTGGCCTCTTGGGCACTTCACACAGACATACATGCAGGCAAAACACCCATACACACAGACTAAGAATTTCAAAGGAAAGAAAACAAGGAGCCCCACATCAACAGGGTCTCAGGAAGGCTCAGGGACTCACTCCCCGCCCAAGGTCCAAAGAGCATACCTCAAGGCCCCTCATTCGGGGTTTGCCTGCCTGGTCCATCTCCTCCGAGCTTCCTCACACATAACAGTTGACTCCACGGCAGCACTGAACTTTATCCTGTGGTCTGCACACCACCTCACCCCCATTTTCTTGAGGTAGCTCCCACTCTGCCTGACTGCACACGGCAGCCTTCTCAGCTGTCACACCTATCTGCTTCTGCTAGTCCCTGGCCATCACCTCCAGAGTGTTCTCATAGCTTGAGGCAAAGTTTGTTGCCATAGCTACCCACAAAGGATGGGAGTAGCTTTTCCTCTACCCCACTAGTCTGTGAGAGCCCTGATGGCAGACACTTGACTACCATTGTTTTCCTTGTACTCAGTGATAGAGACACACATGGGGAGCAACTTAGGGTTAGACCACGTGGAGGAACCAAGGGGATGAGTTTCCTGTGTCAGCAGCCACTGGACACACTGGCTGACCTCTCTCCCAGCAGCTTTAGTTGCGGTAATTACCTGGAGGCCATTAAGTAGAACTTCTGGAAGAGATAGATGGGCAGGGGGATTACTGCTATGTGGAAACTATGCATTGTTGAGAGAGCTGGGGACCACACTCTTGTCCACTCACCCGGATGAACTCATGGTGACTCTCATTGCCGAACTGCTCCAGCACCTGCCCAGCCTGGGCCAGTCTCTCTTGAGTACCCTGAGCCTGCTCCAGTTGCATGTCCAGGGAAGCCACCAGCCCACGAGTGTGACCCTCCACCCCCTCCAGGCAGCGGGCTTTCTCCTCATCCACCAGGTGGTGCAACTCCTGGAACTCTCTTCGGATCACCCAGCTGAACACGTCCGACTCATTCTAAGAGAGGAAAGCCAGTCACCGTGCAGGCACAGCCGAGCTCATGGGTTGTCTCAGCATCCCCAGGACCTTGCCGTTCTGGCCCATCCTGAAGGGAGCTCATTCTAGATGCCAGGTGGGCTGATGATAGCAACGAGTTCATGTTGTGACTGGGGAGCCCTAGAAATGACCTGCTCCTATTTTATTTTATTTTTTGAAGTACTAAAGATTGGACCTAGGGCCTCATGCATGCTAGACAAGTATCGTACCCTATTCCGAACCCTGATTCCCATATCTCTAAAATAGCCTGTGTGTAAGCTATGGCTGGCGATTCAGCTGAGTCATTGTGATTTGCTGAGTCATGGCTTGATGGAGCCCCTGAGTCAGGCCTTTTTTTTTTTTTTTTTGAGTCATGGTGTGCTTTTGTTGGGTCATAATTTATGTTTGGCTAGTATGTATGTATGCATTTATTTATTTGGCTTTTCTCAGATAGAGCTTCCCCCTGTAGCTAGCCCTGGCTGTCCTGGAACTCATTTTGTAGACCAGGTTGGCCTCGAACTCACAGACAACCATCTGCTCTGCCTCCCAAGTGCTGGTACTAAAGACATGGGCAACCACCCGTGGCTAAATGTTATTTTAAAAAATTATATCTCCAGGACTATTTTGTTTGGATTTATAGCTGTTACATATTTAATACAATGTTCTCTGTATTTAAGCTGCAGTTTCCTTTGTTTTCATTGAAATATAAATTTGTTTTATTAGCAAAAATAGTATGGGCTCACAAAAATGTGCTTAAAGAACAAAGGTTTACTGTTTTAGCAAGATCTTTGCCCATGGTTCCCACTGAGAAGGTCAGGCTTCTAGTTAGGAAACTGAGTCCTAACTAACAGAGTTAAGGTTTACTTGGAAATGTGTCTTTGTCAGACGTTATCTAAGGGTTATCAATGCTGAGCTGGAAAGCACTGTTCGTTCTTAAATACTGGTGGAAGTGACCTTCTGAATGTTCAGTAATCATACCTGGAGGCCAAAGTGAACAAAAGTATAGGGGCCAAAATTGGCCCATGCTCCCAGGCTGGCTACATTCCAGGAAACAACAGGATGCCTCTCAAAGGGTCCTGCAGCTCTGGCGAGTCACCCAGCCTCATCCTCTTGACCAGACAGAGCTGTGGAGACCCAGAGGTTACACTCTCTGAGAATTTTACACTCTGAAAATAAGGGTAGTCACAGAATGAAATGTCC
This sequence comes from Lophiomys imhausi, assembly GCA_907164525.1. NCBI lineage: Eukaryota > Metazoa > Chordata > Mammalia > Rodentia > Muridae > Lophiomys > Lophiomys imhausi. The sequence continues at coordinate 323,784 of CAJQZJ010033880.1, read as the reverse complement.
TTAACACTTCTGAGGGAATCCACCTGGTCAGCAAGACCCTGCCTGATACATAATCGGTAGAACACAGATTAAAGGAACCAAGGGCTCCTCCCTAGATCCTAAAAGTGGTTTTCAGTTGACCTTGAGCATAAAAATAAAGTTGGTAAATATTTGATCACACACATGGTTTTTTGTTTTGTATTGTTTGTTTTTCGAGACAGGGTTTCTCTGTGTAGTTCTGGCCATCCTAGAACTCACTCTGTAGACCAGGCTGGCTTTGAACTCACAGAGATCCACCTGCCTCTGCCTCCCAAGTGCTGGGATTAAAGGTGTGTGCCACCACCACATGGCCACATATATGGTCTTAAACACTCATTTTTTTGATAGCCAAAGAGTAAAATGATTTATAATAATACAAAAGAAAAAGAATTAAGACCAGGTGTGGTGGCACATGCCTTTAGTCCCAGCTGTTAGGAGGCAGGCAGATGGTTATGAGTCCTAGGTCAGCCTGGGCTACATAGTAAGACCCTGTGCCAAAAGTAAAACAAACAAACAAGCAAAAAACTAAAAAGAAAGAAAAAAAGAACTAGATCTGATTGTAGAAAGGGACAGTCAGACATTACATACCTCCCTACCCAACCCTGAGTGTGGGTTACTAACATGACAGATAGGACAATGACAGTCACCCAGCTATAGTCAGGTTAAAGAACCCTCAGGTTTTTCCTAGCTTAAAAAAAATCACCATCAGCTGGGCAGTGGTGGTGCACGCAGTTGAGAACAGTGCTCAAGAGACAGAGGCAGGTGGATCTCTGTGAGTTTGAGGCCAGCCTGGTCTACAAAGTAAGTTCCAGGACAGGGAAGACCACACAGAAAAAACCTGTCTTGGAAAAACAAAACAAAACAAAACAAAACAAAAAAAAAAACAACTCTTTTTTTCTAAGGCTCAGGAGAGCTGAGTGAGAGCATGTGTAATGTTGCTGTCCCTCTCTGCCACTTGCATGCTGACAACTTCGTGTCCAGATTTTTGTTCCCCAGTACCTCATGATAGCTCCCAAGGGCAAGCAGACACAGGTCGCACCAGAGTATGGAGGAGAACTGGGCTCAAGGTTTGGGACTTTATCTCTGGGACGCCCGTCCTGCCTTATCACAGCCCCAAAGGACACTGAACAAAAGCCAACTTGGAACCAGTTCTGACAATTAGGTTCAATTCCCTTATAAGGAATGGGATTCTCCCCCCAACCACGGGAGTATTCCTTGAATTTGGCTTTGTATGGAAGCACCCTCTTCTCTAAAGGGCTTGCTGGGAAGGGGTTGTGGTTCAGTGCTGGAACCCTGTGTGCGCATTGGTTGGACAGGGCTTCGGGTTGATTTGCAGCACAACAATAAAAAATTTTTATCAGAAAATGTGAGTCAAGGACATAGCTTAGCAGTATAGCAATTGTCTAGAATCCCCAGTAGGGGTCTGGGAACATGACACAGGTGCTCAGTGTAGAGCACCTGCCTAGAATCCCCCAGTGAGGGGCTGGGGGTGTGGCTCAGTGGTAGAGCTCCTGCCTAGAATCCCCCAGTGAGGGGCTGGGGTGTGGCTCAGTCAGTGGTAGAGCACCTGCCTAGAATTCCCCAATGAGGGGCTGGGGTGTGGCTCAGTGGTAGAGCACCTGCCTAGAATCCCCCAGTGAGGGGCTGGGGTGTGGCTTAGTGGTAGAACACCTGCCTAGACATCCCCAGTGAGGGGTTGGGGGTGTGGCTCAATGGTAGAGCAGCTGCCTAGAATCCCCCAGTGAGGGGCTGGGGTGTGGTTCAGTGGTAGAGCTCCTGCCTAGAATCCCCCAGTGAGGGGCTGGGGTGTGACTCAGTGGTAGAGCACCTGCCTAGAATCCCCCAGTGAGGGGCTGAGGTGTGGCTCAGTGGTACAGCACTTGCTTACAATCCCCAAGTGAGGGGTTAGAGGTGTTGTTTACTGATAGAGCTCTTACCTAGAATCTCCCAGGGATGTGGCTGAGCAGTAGATAGAGCACCTGTCTAGTGTGCATGAAGCACAGCACTCCATCCCCAGCACTGCATAAACCAGGCAGAGTGGGAGACACCTATAATCTCAGCACTTGGGAAGAGGAGGGATGAGAAGTTCAACACAATTCTCAGCTACATCAAGAGTTCAAGATCAGCCTGGGCTACACAAGACCCTATCAGAAAGACAGAATGAGGAGTTGGAGAGGAGAAGAAAGGGAGAAACTGAGTTCTGTAGGAAATTGGTGGATGGATCTAGGGCCCCAGGCAGAGGGAAGGGACTCACAATAATCCGGGTCCTGTTGTTCACCAGTTTGGCAATGTGCTCCTCCACCTTCCTCTGTTCCTCCTTCAACTCAGATATACGGCCTGCAAGTTCTTCCTGGAGGAGACATGCCATGGTCCTGTGAGCCGCTGGCCAATTCCTCTTTCCACTCCTTTGTGCAGTGCAAACTCTTTCCCTTCTGGGACTTTCTCAGTGATTGGGAGAGTGGAGCCAGAGTAGGAACCAGAGCTTCCTGGGTGCCCTCCCCACACAGGTTAAAGGTATGAAGGAAGATGGATGCTGTGGTACATACCCGTCAGTCATCCCAGCACACAGGAGGCTGAGGCAGGAGTTCAAGGCCAACCTATATCACATGTAATCAGACTATGTCAGAGAGGGAATGGAGAAGGACAGAGGAGGGAAGGGGAAAGAGAGAGGAGAGAAGAAGGGAGGAGGGAGGAGAAGTGAGAGAGGAGGAAGGGGGGAAGGAGAGGAGAGGGAGAGGAAGAAGGGGGAAGGAGGGGGAAGGAAAAGAAGAGGGGAAGGAAGGGGAAGTAGAAGGGAGGCAGAGAGAAGGAAAGGAAAAGTGGAAAAGGGAAAAGGGAAAGGAGAGGAAGATAAAAAAGCAAGGGGCTGGAAAGTTGGCTCAGTGATTCCCATGTGGTGGCTCACAACCATCTGTAACTCCAGTCCCAGGGGATCCAACAGCCTTTTCTGACCTCCTTAGGGACCAGGCATACACGTGATACACTCATGCAAAGCACTCATGCACATACAATAATAAAACAAATCTTAAAAAAAAAATTTGAAAAAGAAAGAAGCAAGCAAGCCTGGGTATACAGGGTGACTGATCCTGTGTTCTTGCCCTAGACATGCAGGCACAGAGCATCTCCAGCGGTCTCAGGAGGGAACACCCATGGTCAGTCACTTCCTTAAGCAGAGAAAGCAGAGACCAGGTTAGTGAACTAGGCCATGGGGAGAGGAAGCTATGCAGCCAAGCCACACACATCCCAGCTATCAGAAGACTAAGGCAAGAAGATAGTGAGTTCCAGGCCAGCCTGTGCTACATAGTGAGTTCCAAGCCAGCCTGTGCTACATAGTGAGTTCCAGGCCAGCCTGTGCTACATAGTGAGTTCCAGGCCAGTGGGATAATGTATTAAGACCTCATCTCAAAAAAAAAAAAAGAAAAGAAAAAGAAAAAGCAATCAAAATATCTTTTTTTAAAAATTGTGTGTGTGTGGCCAGGCAGTGGTGGCACACACCTTTAGTCCCAGCACTTGGGAAGAAGAGGCAGATGGATCTCTGTGAATTCATGGCCAACCTGGTCTGCAGAGCAAGTTCCAAGGACATCCAGGGCTACACAGAGAAACCCTGTCTAAAAAAAGTGTGTGTGCATGTGTGTGTACATGGATGCATGCCAAGGCACATGTGTAAAGGTCAGAAGAAGACAACTTTAAGGAGTAGGGCCTCTCCTACCATAGGCGGGGATTGAACTCAGGTCTTTACGCTTGCCTGGCAGATGCATTTAAATGCTGAGCTGTCTCACTGGCCCAGCTGTCAACTCAGATCCTCCTGTTTCCCAAGTGCTGGGTTTGTTTGTTTTGTTGTTGGCTTCTGTTGCTTATTTTTTAGACAGGCTCCCCTTTATATACTTCAGGCTAGCCTCTAATTCTTGATCCTACTGCCTCAGACTCCAGAGTGAGGACCACCACCGCTGGCTTCATCACCCTTACACTCCAGGCTCCATTCTGGGCCACATAGACACAAGTAGCTGATCTTAAGGTGCCACCTCCTTTTTGATTCCCAGGGTGTACCATAGACAGCTACTGTTCCCTCTGCTCTTCCTCATGGTACCCTCTCTTTCTCTCTCCTCAAATCCTGTGTGCATGTGCGTGCACGTATGTGTGGGTACACATGTGTGTGGAGGCCAAGAGTCAACCTCAGGTGTATTCCTCAGGCACTCTCCTCCTTGTATTTTGAGACAGGGTCTCTCACTGTCTCGGGGCTTTGCTTCCCTAATCAGCGAGGCAGCCTGGCTGGCCCAGGAGCCCCATAGATCTGCCTGTCTCTACTGCTTAGTGCTGGGATTGCCAGCATATACTCCCACACCCTCATTTTCAATGTGGGTCGAGGGAACCTAACTGAATCCCTCATACTTGCACAGTAGGCATTGTACTGACTGAGCTGTGTCCACAGCCCTTGCCCATGCCTTTTATTTTTTTATTTTTATTTTTTGGTTTTTTCGAGTCAGGATTTCTCTGTGTAACCCTTGCTGTCCTGGAACTCACTCTGTGGACCAGGCTGGCCTAGAACTCACAGAGATCTACCCGGCTCTTCCTCACAGTGCTGGGATTAAAGGTGTGCACCAACATGACTGGCAACTACAGACAGCTGTGAACTGCCATGTGGGTGCTGGGACTTGAACCCGGGCCCTTTGGAAGAGCAGTCAGTGCTCTTAACCACAGAGCCATCTCTCCAGCCCCCCCATCTTAAAAAAAAGATTTTATAACATTTTTTTTCTTTTCTTTTCTTTTCTTTTCTCAAGACAGGGTTTCTCTGTATATCTCTGGCTGTCCTGGACTCACTTTGTAGACCAGGCTGGCCTCGAACTCATAGAGATCCGTCTGCCTCGGCCTCTGCCTCCCAAGTGCTGGGATTAAAGGCGTGTGCCACCACCGTCTGGCCTTGGTTTGTTTTTCGAGACAGGGTTTCTTTGTGTAGCCCTGGTTGTCCTGAAACTCGCTCTGTAGACCAGGTTGGCCTCAAACTCATAGATCCACATGCCTCTGCCTTCTGAGTGCTAGGATTAAAGACATATGCCGAGCCGGCCTTACATCTTGAAAAACCAAATAAATAAATAAGTAAATAGGCATATCCCTCCACATGAGTGTACGTGTGTATATCTGTGTGGGGTATGTGCATGTAAGTGTTGGTGCCTGAGGAGAACAGAGGCAGAGGATTCCCCTGGAGCTGGATTTACTGGAGTTTGTGAGCCACTACATATGAGTTCTGGGAACCAACTTGGGTCCTCTGCAAGAGCAATATGTCATAAAGACTGAGCCAGCTCTCCAGCCCTCTCCCCATGTCCTAAGCACTGTGCTCCTGGGTTCACCTATATCTTCTCTTTCTGCAGACTCTTCTACCTTGGTCTCCTAGCAATGGTGTCACACAGATGTGGACCATCTGTTACTCCAGCCTGTCTGCCTGCGATGCTGTGGGTCCTCCCTTGCTCCCTCATTCCCACCTTCAGGTTTCAGGGTTGTTTTTTCATCTTCCCTTCAAGCATCCTGGCACACCCAGACCCTCATCTGTTTCTACTTGTTGGTTCCTGGTCCATGTGGAAACTCTCTAACACACACACACTCTCTTCTCTCCTATCTTCCTTGTGATTCAGGGCTTGGGTTGCCAATCCTCTTTCTCCAGAAAGCCTTCCCTGACTACTTGAGACTTTGCAGGATACAAGACCACTATGATAGTTGATCTTGATTGTCAGTTTGAGTAGATTTAGAAACAGTGTGGCTATGCATGTCTGGTGTGTCTGTGGTGGGGCTGGGGTCCAGGATTGAGTAAAAAGGAGAAAGCAAGTTGAGCACTCGTGTTCACCTTTGCTTCCTGACTGTGGATATCATGTGACTGGCTGCTTCACACTCCTGCCACCATGCCTTCCCCTGCCACCATGCCTTCCCCGCCATGATGGGCTGTACCCTTTAATCATGATCTAAGATAAACTCTTCCCTCCTTAAGATGTTTCTTGTAAGCAACCTGGGAATCCAGCACGCAGAACTCATCAGATCCCGAGTGGTGCATCTTCCAGGCCTGCTGAGATTTTTGCCTACTTCTGTAGCAGACACAAGCAGAGTGCCTGCACATATTAGACACCTAGTGTATACATATGAGTGAAAGGCACAGCACTGCCCAGCCCTGGTGTTATAATCCAGGCAAATGAACAAACAGATGTACCAAAAAAGAACAGTCAAGGCCAGGTGTGGTGGCACACACTTTTAATCCCAGCACTCGGGAGCCGGTGGATCTCTGTGAGTTCAAGGCCAGCCTGGTCTACAGAGTGAGTCCAGGACAGCCAAGGCTGTTACACAGAGAAACCCTGTCTTGGAAAAAAAACCTAAAGGAAAAAAACCCCGTCAAACTAACCTCTTTCAGTCCCATATACAAACTACTGTATACTCTTTCTTTCTTTCTTTCTTTCTTTCTTTCTTTCTTTCTTTCTGGTGCTGGAATGAGTCCCATGGCCTTGTACATGCTAGGCAAGCTCTCTGCCACTAAGCCATACCCCTAGCCCCTCCCTTTAGGGTTATAGGAAGGTGCTCTACCACTAGGCCATGCCACAGGCCTTCACCAGGGATTCTAGGCAATTGCTCTACCACTGAGTCACACCCCAGCCTTATACGCCTGACTCTCAAGCCTTATATACCTATGAAATTTGAAAAAAATTAAATAATAAATGTTGATCTGTTCACCTTAGATAAGTCCATGAGCTGAGAAATTCACAAATTTAACATGTATATTTCGAATATTTACCACTTGCCAGCTATAACTGTAGGCCAGTGTTCTCAACCCTCCTGATGCTGCAACCCTATAATACAGTTCCTTATGTTGTGGTGACCTCCCAACCATAAAATTATCTCATTGCTACTTCATAGTTGTAATTTTGTTACTGCTATGAATTGCAATATTGATATCTAATATGCAGGACATTTGATAACTGATCCCTATGAAAGAGTTGTTCAGCCCCTAAAGGGTCACAACCTACAGATTGAGAACCATTGCTGCAGATCCTGAAATACAGCAGGGAGCAAAGGCCCCGCCCTCATACTTGTAAACAGGCTAAGGAGCTCCCAAAATGCAAGGCCAGTGAGGTGGCTCAGAAGGAGAAGCTTGATGACCTGAGTTTGATCCTGGGCTTACATGGTGGAAAGAAGAGAACTGATTCCTTGAAGTTGTCCTCCATATGTGTGTCCACATGTGTCTACACACAAATGAATAAAAAACGTAAAAAGAAAAAAAATCAATGGTGGTACATGCCTATAATCTCAGCACTGTGGAGAATATGACAAGGAGATTTAGGGTTCAAGGTCAGTCTGGGCTATATAGTGAGCTCAACCAAAAACCGTGCCACTGAACTAAAAGAAACTTGGCAATGCCGCTTAGTGGCAGAATGCTGCTTAAGCTATACCCTAAGCCTTGGGTTCCGTCCAGAGATGATGATGAAGAAGAAGAAGAAGAAGAAGAAGAAGAAGAAGAAGAAGAAGAAGAAGAAGAAAGCCGGGTGGTGGTGGCGCACGCCTTTAATCCCAGCACTTAGGAGGCAGAGGCAGGCGGATCTTTGTGAGTTCGAGGCCAGCCTGGTCTACAAAGCGAGTCCAGGACAGCCAGAAATATTCAGAGAAACCCTGTCTCGAAAAACCAAAAAAAAAAAAAAAAG